>SJYQ01096388.1:303852-322617 GCA_006410935.1 Redunca redunca
CAAGATTACTTGTTATGGCAAGAAATTGCAAACAACTCAAACTATCAAAAATGACTGACAAAAAGTACTGAGGAAGAGTTATACATTGAAATGCTATAAAGTATAGCAAGTAAACATTTTATCACTAGTATATCCAGATGGATAAACTTCAAATACATAATATTGATCAAAGTCAATTTATAGGAGAAGACATACAATATACTTTGATTCACATAAATCTGCAAACCATATGAAGCAATAGCATATTGTCTAGGCTTACATGCCTTGGTGTTAACATTATAATGCAAGTTAGGTGAATGATTTATACTCTTCAGAAGAATGGCTACCTCCGGGACAGCGGGTGGGGGGCAGGTTAGAGGTGCAGTGTTGGTACAATAGAGACATTTATAGTGCTGGCAGCTGATGATACCTTCTTAAGTTTGGTAGTGATTGCATAGGTCCTTTTAAACTTATTCTCTAAGCTGCATGTCTTTAGTTTACTTTTGAAAGTGAAAGTCACTCAGTAGTGTCCAACTCTTTGTGACCCCATATACAGTCCATGGAATTCTCCAGGTCAGAATACTGGAGTAGGTAGCCTCTACCTTCTTCAGGGGATCTTCCCAATCCAGGGACAGAACCCATGACTCCCACATGGCAGGCGGATTCTTCACCACTGAGCCATCTACTTTTAATTTATGACAAATATTAGAATTACTATTTTTTAGTATAGTATATGCTTATGAAATATAAAATGCCATTGTGGGCCAGACGTTTGAGTTAGACAAATTGCTACTTTTCCTAATGGCTTATTAAAGAACAAATTTTAGAATATTTTCTTCTCATCAGTTGTGCTGAGTTTAATTAAAATTGCACATAATTACCAGAACTAATAGGCTGGATTCTCTCCTGTAGCAGAAGAAATTTCCCTCAATTACACAACAACATTATATCCTGAAATTAATTCCTAAAAGAAATTATCAAGCATCCTTCTATGAATCCTTTTAAAATTTGCTTTGAAATCAGCATATGATATATATAAAGTTCTGTATGGTTGGTCCTAAACAAAATGCCATATATCATGGTGTGGCAGAAAGAATACTGAAAGAAGCATTTCAGCTCACATTGGTTTTGTGTATTATAAACCTAATCTCTGAACCCTAATTTCATCATATAATGTCCATACTTTTGTTATGTAAATAGGCACACGGAATTAAGCTAACAATAATGTCCTTTACTTATGAAGCAGATTACTACTATTTAGCTGTAATCACTATTTTTTTTCTTTTCAATGAGAAACTCTACCTGTCTTTCAGGTACAATATATAGACCTTGGTATATCATAATCACCCCACCCAAATGTGCCAACTTTGAATGATCCCTCATCAAAAGATAGTTGTATTCCCCTTAGCTGCTCAGTGTCCTGTTCTCCTGGTCTAGTAAGTAATTAACATTTAGCCATGTCAGAGAGGTATGAGTAATAATGTCATGGTATGCTTATTGATTTTGATTGTATAGTTGTATTGTAACAAAATAATTTAGAAAAAATCATATAGGATGAATCTTTGCGACCCTATGAACTATAGATTGCCAGGCTTCTCTTTCCATGGGATTCTGCATGCAAGAATACTGGAGTGGGTTGCCACGTCCTCCTCTAGGGGAACTTCTCCACCTAGGGCCCAGGTATCGAACCTGCATCTCTTATAAGAGATCTCCTATATTGGCAGTTGGGTTCTTTACCACTAGTGCCACCTTGGAAGCCCAAATAAATAGTCAAGACAACACTTTTGTAATTGGAGAACAAAATACAGGTGTAAATAGTAAGAAAATTTATCGATATAATGAGCTAGGGCTTCTCTGGTGGCTCAGACAGTAGAGAATCCACTAGCAATGCAGGAGACCTTGGTTCAAGCCCTTGATCAGGAAGATCCCCTGGAGGACAGCATGGCAACCCACTCTAGTATTCTTGCCTGGAGAATTCCCATGGACAGAGGAGCCTGGCAGGCTACAGTCCATGGGTTGCAAAGAGTCAGACAGGACTAAGCAACTAAGCACATCACATAATGAGATAGTATCCCGTAGCCTAGTCATTTGAATCTTCTTTCCATGTGAATCACTCTCTGGGTGTATTTATGTTTTAATGTTGATTATCTAGAAATAATATTTTTGGAAAATGCAACTCCAGGATTTAAGAATCTTTCCCTAATTAATCTTAATTTGAAAGAAGAAAGAGTTTTTTAGTAAATCTTTTAAGGGAATAAAAGCACCTTGTGAATTACAGAAACACACATTCTTCCATTGTCAGCTTTGTTGATTCTCCTGGACCCTACAAAAGAAGATAAAAATAGAGTAGAGATAGGGCATTTGTCATTATGGGTTTCTAAACTTTTTAATCAGTTTTGCTCTCAGAGAAGTTCTATGTCCTTCTTCAGTTAAGAGATTTTCTCTACTATCATTTATTTAATTAGGCCTCCTGTCCAAGCTTGTTATTTTCATGCTCTAACAGTTAAGCATGATGATTAAGACTGCTATGAGGATGATACTATTAATACATATTTTTAAAACTCTATTTGAATTACTCTTAACTCTCTGGACACAGGTAAGTTATCCATTGATTAGATTTCCTGCCTTTCTTTCAGGATTGTTTAATCTTTGTGACTCATCTGTTCACTTATCTCTGTAGCTGAAGTGTCCCATAATGACTGTCTCCTCTTGTTTTTTTAGAGAGATGCATGCAGGCTGATTTGTGGCTGTCCTCTTTTTAAGTGGCTGAGAGAGTGGCATCCCTTGGCAGTTGGTTTTCTGAGGCTGGGTACTCAAAAATATTGTTAGCCATTTGTGATTCGTCTGTGCCTCCCCTTCTCTAATCTCCTTCACTTACCATTTCTACCTGGAAAACTTTTCTTCGCTGTTGCCAAGGGGAATCTAGCTGGCTGCTTCTATGATACCATAGCTAATAGCTCAGCAGGTTCTTTCTCAGGCCCCTCCTGTTCATGAGCTTCACACCCTCCCAGTAGACTATCATGATGTTGTTTCTATATTTTACCACCATGGTTTGCTCTGTGGCATTTTCCCTTTTTGCTTTCTATTTCTCAGGGATTCTCTAGTTTCTGGTTTATGCAGAGTGGCTTTTTTGAGTAGTGCTATGTATTTTTTTATTTTGGTATATGATAAAAATCATATCCTGTCCTCCTATATCTTACCATTGTATCTGATTTAAGCAATTATTTTTTTTATGGTGTAGGGGATGTTCAAATTGGATCTAGAATGATAAATCATTTTTATCTCAAGCACTATATCCTATTGACTTGTAGAGGCTGCCTAAAGTGAGGGTTGAGAAGGGGAGAGAGGTCACCTCCAGAGTCAGAAGAAAGACTGCTACGATTGATGACAGACAGACAAAATGGCAAGGCAGCATCTGGCCCTGAATTTATTTTCCAGGATTATAGATTATAAAAGTCATAGGACAAGTGTGTATTTGTATGTTTGTGATTTATGATAAATTATTACAGCCAATAAATGGATGAGCCCCAAAAGGATGTGTTAGGCAGTGGGAATAAAACCAGAAAGGATTGGAGGCGGGGAAAGGAGACACTAAGGAGAAATTCAGAACTTACTGTGTGTGGAGCCAAAGCTCCTGTTCAAATATAAGTGATGGGAGAAAGTCAGGTTGGGCCCTAACTGGTTAAGGCCGTCCATGCTAAGTTAGAGAGTTGGTATTTAAAATAATATGAAAAGATAGACTCCTGTCCTTTCTTGTATTGCTGAAATTTACTGTTGTATTCCACTTAAACTTTACATTTTTAAAAACAATTTTATAGAGTAATTTGAAAGAATGAAATGAAACATTAATAATATTCTAAGAAAATAGAAGTATTTTGTAAAAATGCAGTTGATTTTTCCACATTAATTAAGAACCAAGAGCAACAGGAATAAGGCATTTTCTGTCTGCAGTGTGACCTGCCATCTGTTTGTCCCTTGATCCCTGGCAATAGTTCCAGGCAGAGATGAAAACCAGCCCCTGGAGTGGATAGAGCCACATTAATTTGCGTGAAGGGCTCAGAGTAAGTTCCCATATTGCAGTCCTTTCAGGGCACGACTTCTGGTGACTCCACTTTGTGACAGACCTCTTGGCTAGTGGAAGAAGAATTTTAAGGATTCTTTGTAGCAATGAGCATAAGTAATTGATGCAAGAATTCTATTATTACCTGTACTTAGATTTTTTCCTCCCACTACTTGCCAGAGGATTTGAGGTTTACAAACCTGCTCTTGAAGATGCTATTCGGGGCTTTCACTGACCTCGGAAACAGGGTCATTTCTATTCCTCTTCTGAACCACTTGTCTATTTGTCTTTAACAAGCCACCAGAATAGCTGCCCTCACAGCCCTGCTGTTGCCATTGCTGATGTTACCAGTCTAGCACCCAGGTTGACTTTTTTCCTCTTTACATAATCATTTAGGACAAAAGAAGTGTTCTTCACGACAAAGGCAATATTTACGTTTCAGAATTTTGAGTGACCGCATTGCCACATGTTAATGCATATAGTAGATAAGATGGACTCTCACATTTCTGAGTAGCATTGACCATAAATAATTATACCACAACAAGAATTATAGGAGGGCTACATACCACTGATTCTATCTAGTTACAAAAATGTAGATTTAACCTAGAACATTCTTTTGTTTAATATGTAATACAATTTGATATATGCAGCCAAAATGAGAAGTCCAAATAATCCCAAAGTTCTTCTTGCATGAATCGCCTTCCTACAGATGTTATCCTAATATTGATCTCTCTTTTAACTTCAAAGTGAGCTAAATTGTCACTCTGAGGAATCAGACTTCGTACTTCTTTTGCCACTTTAGCCACACAACCTTTTTCTTTATGTTTCCTTATTTGATTCCAGAATTATTGTAATTGTATAAGTATAGTTTCCATAAGGTGTTATAAAAAGATTTATTTCTCCTTTTCCAGAAATAAAAAGGTGGAAAAATGGTTCCAAAAACTTATGAGCAATGCAGAGAATTTTACTAAAGTTGCATATAATGAGTTGTATCAGTATCTTGTAAATCAGCTGGAATAGGTATGTGCTACCTAGATAAATTGGAAAAATCACTTACTTGAAAGTTTTTTTTTTCCTATAATTAAGAAGTTGATTAGTTGCAGTGATCTGCACTTGTGCGTGGTCAGTCACTCAGTCATATCCAACTCTTTTTGACCCCATGGACTGTAGTCCACCAAGCTTCTCTGTTCATGGAATTTTCCAGGGAAGAATACTGGAGTATCTTACAATTTCCTCCTCCAGGGGATCCTCTCAACCTAGGGATCAATTCATGTCTTCTGCATTTCAGGCATTGGCAGGCAGATTCTTTACCACTGCACCACATGGGAAGTTGGCCAACTGGTTATTTTATCCTTCTTCAGATCTTGATTTAAGCCCTATTTTATATCCTTGCATTCTCTGCCTTGATTTTTTTTTGATATAGATACTTTGTTTCCTCTTTTTGGTACCTCTAGACTATGGAATACCCCTATTTCTTTTCAAAGATATACTTCCCACTGCTGGAAATTAGATCCCCCTTCTCCTCTGTGAACTTAATTCTATCCATTAGTAATATTTTGTTCTGTATATTTGACATTGGCTGATTTTGTCAGGATTCTGGTGGTTGCAAATGACAAATCAAAATAGTGTGATTATCTATGAAATTTATTGGTTTAAAAATTTGAGAAGCCAAAGAAAAACCTAATTTTAGACACGGCTGCATTCAGGGACTCAAATGATAATATCTTTCTTTCATCTACTCACTCTAATTCTCTCTGTATTTTGGTTAAACTTGCTTCCACCAAATATGATCTAGTTCCACATGGGTCACTTGTAGGTACCTAGATACTTTGTTTCTCCAAGCCAGTAGCTTAAGAAAAGAGAATTTCCAGATGTCTGATGTATTCTTCAGGTTGAGGCTTCCCTGGTGGCTCAGATGGTAAAGCTGCTGCTGCTGCTAAGTCACTTCAGTCGTGTCCAGCTCTGGCATCTGCCCTCAATGCAGGAGATCCAGTTTCCATCCCTGGGGTGGGAAGATTGGAGAAAGGAATGGCAACCTATTCTAGTATTCTTGCCTGGAGAATTCCATGGACAGAGGAGCCTGGAGAGCGACCGTCCATGGGGTCGCAAAGAGTCAGACACAACTGAGTGCTTAACACACATTCTTAGGTTAGAACTACTGCCAGAATCAAAAAGAATGAATAGTGGGGAAGAAATTGTTTTCTAATAGAAGGATTTCTCTTATTGGGACAAGAGAGGAAGGAACATGCAAGCAACAGAAATCCTTTAAATATGTTTGTTTCTCAACACTCCTTCATTATGACTTCATTATTCTTTTTCGGCAAATGACTCTCTCTTGTCATATAAGTAGTGGCACATTTCACCTTACTCTTTCTATTCATCTTGCTGAGATGGACACTTTGACCCAAAGTCTACTGAAAGTTTTTTTCCTATATTTTATTAAGGACATCATCCTTCCTAAAATTACTGCCTGTTTTTCTTTTTTACATAGTGCCTGAGCACATCACCTTTGTTTGAGACTGAGTCTTAGCCTTTATACTACATCTCTATCCTACAGGATACTTTCTAACTTGTATCTCCTTTTTAATTTCTTTCTTTTCCTCCTCTATCTGTTCATTAAATAAATCTTCCCCTGAGTTCTGTTTTTATTCCAACATCAATGTCCTTTCATATTTGATATAATTTTCATAGCTTTTATAAAAAAGCAGAAACATTACTTTGCCAACAAAGGTCCATCTAGTCAAGGCTATGGTTTTTCCATTGGTCATGTATGGATGTGAGAGTTGGACTGTGAAGAAAGCTGAGCACCGAAGAATTGATGCTTTTGAACTGTGGTGTTGGAGAAGACTCTTGAGAGTCCTTTGGACTGCAAGGAGGTCCAACCAGTCCATCCTAAAAGAGATCAGTCCTGGGTGTTCATTGGAAGGACTGATGCTAAAGCTGAAACTCCAATACTTTGGCCACCTCATGCAAAGAGTTGGCTCATTGGAAAAGACCCTGATGCTGGGAGGGATTGGGGTCAGGAGGAGAAGGGGACGACAGAGGATGAGATGGCTGGATGGCATCATTGACTCGATGAACATGAGTTTGAGTAGACTCCGGGAGTTGGTGATGGACAGGGAAGCCTGGCATGCTGCGATTCATGGGGTCGCAAAGAGTAGGACATAACCGAGCGACTAAACTGAACGGATTATCCCTAAATGACAATAAGCACAAATTCATTATCTGTTTCCCAGGACATTATCCAAAAGTGCAAGCCAGTTTTTCCAACTGCATATCAGTGAGTACAAACAAAAAACAATCTTTAAAAAAATAAAAATCAGACATTTTGTAATAACCCCTCTCTTTCCCTCTTCTTTTTCTACATGATTAAATGACTACCGAATTCCTAATTAAAGCACCTAAGAATATAAGAATCAATATTGGCTTCTTACTTTTTCATCTGCACATGAAAAATGTCAGCAAATCTTATCTGGAGACTATTTCCTATTTCCCATAAACAATGAAGCAATCTCATCAATAGAACTTCCTTAAACTATTTAAATAGCTTCCTATTGTGTCAACAGTTTCCAATCTTCCCTCATTCTAGGTAGCAAGAATGATGTACCTAAACCAGATGGCTGTCTTTAAGGAAACTGAGGATTATTAATACATTTCAATAATCTTTGTGTCTCTATGGCTTATAGGGTAAGGTTTAAACTCCTTAACATTAAAATTTTCTTTTATTGTTTCACTTTCTCAGTCCCACAATTGCCCATTCCATGTTTCATCCACCTTAAAATATTTGCCATTTTCCCAACATGTTATTTTCCTGAATACCTTCATTTCTTTTCTCATACTGTTCCTTCTGCCAGGAAACCCTTCCCCACTGAACTCATACTCAGACAACATAGAAAGGTCCTTAGCACATAGTAGATACTCAAAAAATATGTATTGGTGTATGAATAAATGAATTATATAGTACTTACTTAACTTGTTTTCATTTTAATGTTTTCTAAGTTGGGATAAAAAAGTATAAGGTTTTTTTTTTTTTCAAAATTGGTTACAATTTATTAACTAAAATACATATTTTAATCAGGTGATGATGTGATACCTAATGTGGTAAACTTGTCCCTTAAACAAGTAAAACAGGAGCCAAAAAAAAAAAAAAAAAACTGTGCACATATTTACAGCTTAATTAATTGGGAAATGTTCTTAATAATTTTAAATAAAGTTAATGAAAGGCAAAGACAGGGTTCAAAATAAAGACGCCTTCTCAGAGTATTATCCTTTAATATGGTCCATAAAAATGGGCTATAAAGAACAAATAGTCAAATAAAATGACTGTTGAGATTTTGTTACTGAACTCGGGTTTAGTTGCTTACTGTTCAGAAGCCAATAATTGATAGGCAAGAGTCCATAGAAAGGAAAAATGATTTAATCAGAAAAACCAGTAATATTAGCAGTAAATGCACTCATGTCCCAAGGAGACTAACTCCAAAGATTTTGTTCAGCCATGACAGTTTTTAAAGAGAACAGAGTGTGTAAGAATTGCTGTAAATCACTGAGGCAGGAGTTTGGATTCTGGATCATTCTCCATTACATGCAGAATGCCTGACTCTTTCTTTAGATGTTATCCTGCTGCATAATCTATGGCATGCAGGATTGCTAAGGGGGCTTTTGGCACCAGAGAACTCAGGTCAGCCTCTCAGTTGTGTCCAACTGTTTGCAACCCCATGGACCGCAGCAGGCCTCCCTGTCCATCACCAACTCCCGGAGCTTATTCAAACTCATGTCTATCAAGTCAGTGATGCTATCCACCCACTTTATCCTCTGTCATCCTCTTCTCCTCCTACCTTCAATCTTTCTCAGCATCAGGGTCTTTTCCAGTGAGTCACTTCACATCAGGTAGCCAAAGTATTGGAGTTTCAGCTTCAGCATCAGTCCTTCCAATGAATATTCAGGACTGATTTCTTTCAGGATGGACTGGTTGGATCTCCTTGCAGTCCAAGGGACTCTCAAGAGTCTTCTCCAACACCACAGTTCAAAAGCATCAATTCCTTAGCACTCAGCTTTCTTTATAGTCCAACTTTCACATCCATACATGACTACTTGAAAAAATATAGCCTTGACTAGACGGACCTTTGTTGGCAAAGTAATGTCTCTGCTTTTCAATATGCTGTCTAGGTTGGTCATAGATTGTCTTCCAAGGATCAAGAGTCTTTTAATTTCATGGCTGCAGTCACCATCTGCAGTGATTTTGGAGCCCCCCAAAATAAAAGTCTGTCACTGTTTCCATTATTTCCCCATCTATTTGCCATGAAGTGTTTGGACCGGATGCCATGATCTAAGTTTCTGAATGTTGAGCTTTAAGCCAACTTTTTCACTCTCCTCTTTCACTTTCATCAAGAGGCTCTTTAATTCTTCTTCACTTTCTGCCATAAGTGTGATGTCATTTGCATGTCTGAGGTTATTGCTATTTGTCCCAGCAATCTTGATTCCAGCTTGTGCTTCATTCAGCCTGGCATTTGGCATGATGTACTCTGTATATAAGTTAAACAACCCGGGTGACAATATGCAGTTTTGATGTACTCCTTTCCCAATTTGGAAATAGTCTGTCATTCCACTTCCAGTTCTAACTGTTGCTTCTTGACCTGCACATAGATTTCTCAGGAGGCAGGTCAGGTGATCTGGTATTCCCATCACTTTAAGAATTTTCCACAGTTTGTTGTAATCCATACAAATGCTTTGGCGTAGTCAATAAAGCAGAAGTAGGTGTTTCTCTGGAACTCTCTTGCTATTTCAATGATCCAATGTATGTTGGCAATTTTATCTCTGATTTCTCTGCATTTTCTAAATCCAGCTTCATTCTTTACTTAATTCTTTATTCTTTTAACCCAGGCAAAGAATCAATAGGTTAGGCAAGTCATGATGTGCATTCAGGAGAGCATAAGTTAGGAGACAGGTTAAATTCCCTACTGATCTCATTCATATAATTAGGTGTTTTAAGGTTAGAAGGGAGCAGAAATGGGCAACAGGAAAGGAGCAAAGGAAATTTGCTTTCATTTTTTGGCTATCCCTTTATTTTCCTGTCACTTCTTAAAATGATCATTTGAACTTTATCTGTAGCACATCAACTCTCTGAGAATTATAGAAGAAAGGAATTATTTCATCCTCTCTGTTTCTCTCTATCAGATTTATAGGTAAAATGTTGTGTTTTTTTTTTTTTTAAGAAACAATATATACACCACCCACCATAAGATCAAGAAAACTAAACAAGCATTTAATTAACTCTCTCAGACAGAACACTGGAAAAGCCAACTCCATTTCTGTTTATCTACTCCTTGGCTTTTGGACAAACATTGCATTTATACTGCCTTCATGTCTTCTGACAGTGTTTGTGAGGCAGAGAAAAACAAATACTATTAAATCGATTTTCAAATGCTTGTGTAGCTTGAGGTTTAAAAACTAAAACAGCTCTTTCTTTTGATTCTAGAAAATGTTTTAACTGATTAAAAGACTGTTTCTCAATTTTTTATAACAACCCTAAGCACTGTTTCCCTGTATGTGGAAATTCCAGCCTTTCAGTCACTCAAGCTGAAAACTTTGACTTCTCTTTTTCTCTCTTATTGAAGATAAAATCAGGAAAACATGTTGTCACTATAAAAGGTAGCAACTACTTACCACCTTCTTGGCTATTAACCTTGGCCTAACTGTAATAGCATTTCAACCAGTCCACCTGCTTTTGCTCTTGCCCATTCCTCACTTATTGTCCTCTCAGAAAAATAGTCAAATTATTCTTATCATTGTATCAAAACCTTCACCTCTTGCATCTGCCTCAAAGTAGAAGCCAAAGCCGACAAGGATTCACCCCCTCTTACTCATTTATTCTATTTCATTGCTCTCTAAGCACTAGCTACTCTGTCCTCAGTACTCCAACACTTATAGTTTTATCTGGCTGGAATGTTTGTTCCCCACAAGTGAATTCATCCATTTATTTCAGACCTTTGATTTAATTCCATCTTTTGCAAAAGGACCTTTTCTGGTTGTCTATTACATTTGCAACCCATCCATTTATTTCACATCACTCATTTCCTACTTTGTTATTTTTTAGAGTTTTCATCATCTGTTATTCTGTATATTATTCTTATGAATTTATTTTTTTGTCTTCCTCCTACAAGAAAGTGAGTGCCACAAGGACAAAGATTATTTCCTGTTGTGATACTGTTTTCCCAGCATCTAGAAAGTTTACCTATACCTATTAGACTTTCTAAAAGTAACCTATTGGCTTTGTATAAATTGCCCAAAGCATAGTTACATAAGTAAGCAGGCTCAAAAAGTGTTTTTAGATATTTGCATCTCTAGTATATATCAGCTGCATGTTATTCCCAAAAGCTCTATTGTGTTTTTATGGGGAAGATTTACAAAAATAAATACTTAATTTTAAATTTACCGAAAAAAATATGTTTTTTTTTTGAGAGTACATAGATTGAAAATTCTGAGATAAACTAAAGATATATTTAAAAAGCTATTTTATGCATGTTTAAGGGTAAAATTTTAAATATATTGTGATGGTCAAACTAAAGTCATAAAAATTTAATTCAGTACTTAAGAGTGTGAGGCTCTTTGAAATGATTTTTATTATAATCATAAGAACTCTTTAATTAGACACTTGACCATATTTAGATAAATNAATCATTAGGCTTTATATGAAACTTCAAAACTATCGTGACCATCTGCATCTTTAACTTCATGACTGATGCTGAGGTTTTAGCAGCATAATTGTTTCTGGTGGATCTACACATATATCCTGGTGCTCAAGGGTTTGTATTATAGAATATTTTTCATTTAAAGGATACTTCTTTAAGGTCTGCATACTATTATAATAGCTATAGATGATAGACTGGCATGGTATTAAATTTGTTTTCTAAGTTGGACTGCAAATTAATTAGTAATCTTTATTTGGCTCCCAGGGGAGAAAAAAACAACAGCTCTACATTAATTATCTTATGCAGGAGTCTTAGAAACTTCTGGAGGCCTGGATTTGCCCCAGTTCTCACAAATATTAAGATAACATTTTAAGCGCCTATCAGTTCAGTTCAGTTCAGTTCAGTCGCTCAGTCGTGTCTGACTCTTTGCGACCCCATGAATCGCAGCACTCCAGGCCTCCTTGTCCATCACCAGCTCCTGGAGTTCACTCAGACTCGAGTCCATCGAGTCAGTGATGCCATCCAGCCATCTCATCCTGTGTCGTCCCCTTCTTCTCCTGCACCCAATCCCTCCCAGCATCAGAGTCTTTTCCAGTGAGTCAACTCTCCACATGTATGGAGTTGCAGCTTTGCATCATTGCTTCCAAAGAAATCCCAGGGTTAATCTCCTTCAGAATGGACTGGTTGGATCTCCTTGCAGTCCAAGGGACTCTCAAGAGTCTTCTCCAACACCAAAGTTCAAATGCATCAATTCTTTGGCGCTTAGCCTTCTTCACAGTCCAACTCTCACATCCATACATGACTACTGGAAAAACCATAGCCTTGACTAGATGGACCTTAGTTGGCAAAGTAATGTCTCTGCTTTTGAATATGCTGTCTAGGTTGCTCATAACTTTTCTTCCAAGGAGTAAGCGTCTTTTAATTTCATGGCTGCAGTCACCATCTGCAGTGGTTTTGGAGCGAGCCCAAAAAAATAAAGTCTGGCACTGTTTCCACTGTTTCCCCATCTGTTTCCCATGGAGTGATGGGACCGGATGCCATGATCTTAGTTTTCTAAATGTTGAGCTTTAAGCCAACTTTTTCACTCTCCTTTTTCACTTTCATCAAGAGGCTTTTTAGTTCCTCTTCACTTTCTGCCATAAGTGTGGTGTCATCTGCATATCTGAGGTGATTGATATTTCTCCCGGCAATCTTGATTCCAGCTTGTGTTTCTTCCAGCCCAGCATTTCTCATGATATACTCTGCATAGAAGTTAAATAAGCAGGGTGACAATATACAGCCTTGACGTACTCCTTTTCCTATTTGGAACCAGTCTGTTGTTCCATGTCCAGTTCTAACTGTTGCTTCCTGGCCTGCATACAGATTTCTCAAGAGGCAGGTTAGGTGGTCTGGTATTCCCATCTCTCTCAGAATTTTCCACAGTTTATTGTGATCCACACAGTCAAAGGCTATAACTAATGCTAAATTCCAGTGGATCATCGAAGGAAATAGATCTTGCACTAGCATGAATGTATTTCAAGCAGGGTAATTTGTGATAATTCATTACATTAGTTTTTTATTTTTTTTCCAAGTTAATACTGGTGAAGAGCACAAGTTAATAAAAAGAGCTAGAATTTCTGGTCCAGATGATGTGACAAGTCTAGGTTATGACACAGTTCTCTGCTTCAAACACATGGCAGAGCCAAGTACAGTATGAACATAGACAACAACAACAAATGATATAACTGGGTTCCCAATGAAATAAATATCTCAATAGATTACAAATAGATCAGAAACACAAAGCAAAACAGAGTCCTGGTAGATTCTGGATCCTAAAGCAAAAAAACACATGCCCAAAATTACAAAGTAAAAAGAAATAAATGTAAAGTGCTCAGACAGAGTCTAAAACTCTGGGGGAAATGGGGCCTTCAGTTAGACTTCCCCATGCTGGAAAGAAAGGAGATACAACATATAACTTCAACAGTGGCAAACCACCAACCGTGTACTGCTTTTAACAAGTTGCCAGTCAGGGAGAGTAGGAACCATAGAGTCCCAGGGATATTAGACATAACATAAAGGGACGGAAAGTCGAGTTACAGCAAGGAAACCTGATTAACATGAGAGCCCTGGAATAGGTAACTTAAAAAATGATAAAAGAAAGAGTAGAAAAAAAAATAAAGGAACCAACANAAAGAGTAGAAAAAAAATAAAGGAACCAACAGAAATAAAAATAAAGACTTTTCACTCAGAGTGATCCTCAGAGTAAAATGCCAAAACAGTGAAACAATCAAATGACCAGTGTAGTCAGCCGAATAATAGTCCCCCAGATATCAGATTCTAATCCCTGCAGTCCATGTTTGGTATCTTTTATGCTTAAAGGACCATTGCAGTTGTGATTAAATTAAGTGTCTTGACATGGGGACTTTATCTTCTGTGTGTGTGTGTGTATGTGTGTGTTTCTGTGCATACTTAGTCATGTACAACTCTTTGCAACCCCGTAGACTTTAACCCACAGGCTCCTCTGTCCATGGAATTTTCTAGGAAAGTATGCTAGAGCAGGTTGCCATTTTCTACCCCAGAGGATCTTCCCAACCCAGGGATCTAATTTGCATCTCATATCTCCTGCATTGGTAGGCAGATTCTTTACCACTGCACCACATAGAGGGCAAATGCAATCATCACTTCAGTTCAGTTGCTAAGTCATGTCCAGTTTTTTGTGACCTCATGGACTGCAGCATGCCAAGCTTCCCTGTCCATCACAAACACCCGGAGCCTACTCAGACTCATGTCCATTGAGTTGGTGATGCCATCCAACCATCTCATCCTCTGGCCTCCCCTTCTCCTCCCATCTTCAATCTTTCCCAGCATCAGGGTCTTTTCCAATGAGTTGGTTCTTCACATCAGGTGGCCAAAGTATTGGAGTTTCAGCTTCAGCATCAGTCCTTCCAGTTATTCAGGACTGATTTCCTTTGGGATTGAATGGTTGGATCTCCTTGCAGTCCATGGGACTCTCAAGAATCTTTTCCAACACCACAGTTCAAAAGCATCAATTCTTTGGCACTGAAAATGCAATCATATGGATACTTATAAGGAGAGACAGAGAGAAATTTGACCTCACAGAGAAAAGCTTCCTCTCTTGTGTCATCACTGTCATCATGGAGGCAAAGACTGGAGTGATGCAGCCACAGTCCAAGAAGTTTGGTGGCTACCAGAAGCTGGAAGTCAAAAGGAACACATTCTCCCCAAGACCCAGTGGAGAATGCTTGGGCCTCCCAGCACATTGATTTCAGCCCAGTGAAACAGCCCAGTGAAACTGATTACAGACTTCTGGCTGCCAGAAAGGAAGATACTACATTTCTCTTGTTTTCAAGCCACCAAGTTTGTGGAAGTTTATTACAGCAGCCATAGGAAACTAATATAATAACCAATACAGATAACAAAATGATTCGGAGCATGAAATTAAAGAGAACTTATTTCATTGAAGTTTTCTATCCCTTTTCTCCTGGTTGTTGGGAATAATGACATTGTCAAATTTCTACATTTTAAGCAGAAGCCAGTCTATTTTAGATTTTAATTCCAATATCTTCAAAAATATTTGTATTTTTCACTCAAATATGAATGCTGATTTAATAAAGTATAAAATTCAAGATTCAAAATCATTTTCCCTCAGACCATATTGCTCCATTGTTGCCTAGTAATGAATATTGATAATGATAAGTGCAGTTTTTCAAGTTCAGTGCAAAGATTTTCATGGCACTAGTTCTCAATTATGATGATTCTTGGCAGGGAGTAATTTTTGTGTTTGCAAGTTCCTGCTGCCTGGTCTCTGGATGGTAGTTCAACAGATTTTATTCTATCTCTAATAGTAATGTAGGAGATCAGGCTGTGTCATTATGTGAGATTTCTGATAGGTTTTAATTTGAAGGTGAGGGCTTCTTGCTTCTAAAAGCCAGCAACTATCTGGGCTCATTTTTATAGCTCTCTGCTCTCAATGTCTGTATCCCATCCTAAAGTAGGAGTAAATACCACTGTTGTCCATTGTTCAATACGTGATGCTGGATAGCATGGTGCTACTGCTGATGCTGATGCTAAGTCGCTTCAGTCGTGTCCGACTCTGTGCAACCCCATTGACGGCAGCCCGCCAGGCTCCCCTGTCCCTGGGATTCTCCAGGCAAGAACACCGGAGTGGGTTGCCATTTCCTTCTCCAATGCATGAAAGTGAAAAGCAAAAGTATAGTCGCTCAGTCGTGTCCGACCCTCAGCGACCCCATGGACTGCAGCCTTCCAGACTCCTCTGTCCATGGGGTTTTCCAGGCAAGAGTACTGGAGTGGGGTGCCATTGCCCTCTCCACTGGATAGCATAGTTATTCAAAATGGAATTCTGCAGTGATTCACTTTTTTGGATTTCTGTGAAGCTCTCTTATTGACTCTGACTTTGCATATTACCTGGAAACTTTCTCACCTTGAATACTGTATTTTTCTGCAAATGTTTTGTGTTCCAATTTCCTACTGAATGATTTCCCTTAATTTATTGTCTTTCTGAAATGGTCAAAATAATCAGTCTCATTTTTGTTTTATTGTTTTCCACTGTTTAATTTTGTATCATAAAGTTGTGTTGTCTCATTTCATTGGATTTGGGTCAGGATGGAAAATACAGATTATGTTAAATATGCAAATTTGAATCATCTCAAGTTAAAATATATTATTTGATTATAATGATGTCTATTCATTTCCAAGGCAAACCATTCAATATCACAGTAAACCAAGTCTATGCCTGACCAGTAATGCTGAAGAAGCTGAAATTGAATGGTTCTATGAAGACCTACAAGAACTTCTAGAACTAACACCAAAAAAGATGTACTTTTCATTATAGGGGACTGGAATGCAAAAGTAGGGAGTGAATAAATACCTGGAGTAACAGGCAAATTTGGCCTTGGAATACAGAATGAAGCAGGGCAAAAGCTAACAAAGTTTTGCCAAGAGAATGCACTGGTCATATCAAACACACTCTACCAACAACACAAGAGANTTTCTATTATTTTGTTTGTTTGTTTTCTTTCTCTAGAAATGCAATTGTATTTTTTCCTCTAACCATTTAAGAGTAAGTTAGAGACCTCCTGTCCCTATAAATCAAGTGTGGATTATTGAAGAGTAGGAACATTGTCTTTAATTCAGTTCAGTTCAGTCGCTCAGTCATGTCTGACTCTTTGCAACCAAAAGAGCCACACCGGGCCTCCCTGTCCATCACCAACTCCCAGAGTTTACCCAAACTCATGTCCATTGAGTCGGTAATGCCATCCAACCATCTCATCCTCTGTCCTCACCTTCTCCTCCTGCCCCCCATCCCTCCCAGCATCAGGGTCTTTTCAAATGAGTCAGTTCTTTATATCAGGTGGCCAAAGCATTGGAGTTTCAGCTTCAACATCAGTCCTTCCAATGAACATTCAGGACTGATCTCCTTTAGGATAGACTAGTTGTATCTCTTTGCAGTCCAAGGGACTCTCAAGAGTCTTCTCCTACACCACAATTCAAAAGCATCAATTCTTTGGCGCTCAGCATTCTTTATAGTCCAACTCTTACATCCATACATGACTATTGGAAAAACCATAACCTCAGCTGGACAGACCTTTGTTGGTAAAGTAATGTCTCTGTTTTTGAATATGCTGTCTAAGCTGGTCATAACTTTTCTTCCAAGGAGCAAGTATCTTTTAATTTCATGGCTGCAATCACCATCTGCAGTGATTTTGGAGCCCCCCAAAATAAAGTCTGTCACTGTTTCCATTGTTTCCCCATCTATTTGCCATGAAGTGATGGGACCAGTTGCCATGATCTTTGTTTTCTTTAACTCGAGCTTTAAGTCAACTTTTTCACTCTCCTCTTTCACTTTCATCAAGAGGCTCTTTAGTTCTTCTTCACTGTCTGCCATAAGGGTGGTGTCATTTGCATATCTGAGGTTATTGATATTTTCCCCAGCAACCTTGATTTCAGCCTGTGCTTATTCTAGCCCAGTGTTTCTCATGATGTACTCTGCATATAAATTAAATAAGTGGGGTGACAGTATACAGCCTTGATGTACTCCTTTTCCTATTTGGAAACAGTGCGTTGTTCCATGTCCAATTCTAACTGTTGCTTCCTGACCTGCATACAGATTTCTCAAGAGGCAGGTCAGGTGACCTGGTATTCCCATCTCTTTCAGGATTTTCCAGAGTTTGTTGTGGTCCACACGGTCAAAGGCTTTGACATAGTCAATAGAAAAGAAGTAGATATTTTTCTGGAACTCTCTTGATTTTTTGATGATCCAGTGGATGTTGGCAAATTGATCCCTGGTTCCTCTGCTTTTTCTAAAACCAGCTTGAACATCTGGAAGTTCATGGTTCACGTGTTGTTGAGCCTGGCTTGGAGAATTTTGAGCATCTGACATAAACATAAAAAAGTTACCAATACAGAAAATTAAAGATTGAGATAGCACTGTTTTCTAATGCCCATATTCAAATTTCATCAATTGTATTAATAATATCCTTTAAAACTGTTTTTTTCCTGGGACTAGAATCCAAACAGGGATCAGAGGTCACATTTACCTGCATCTTTTCTGGTCCCTCTAATTTGAAATACTGCTAATCCATGGTCCTTTTGTGTATAGTTCTTTTCTTGGATGGGAAGGTAAAATTTTTATATAATAGACTGCATATATTTAATCTTGATGAATGCCTGTGATCAGCACTACTATCAATATATAGGATATCCCCATCATCTCAGTTCTCCTTATAGGTGCAAACATAGTTTTTTACATCTTGTGTTCAGCTTCTTGAGCTCAGCATAATGACTTTGTAATGCGCTCATGTCTTTGCAGAGAGCAATTGTTCATACTGTGTGTTACCGTTTTATTATTTGTATATATTTTATGTTTATTTAGCAGTTTGAATTGGTGGGAAATTGTTACTTGTTTGGATGTTATGATAACTGACTTTAAATATTTTGTGCAAGTTCTTTTTAATTTAATTTTGTGTATGTCTATTTCAAATTATTTTGAGTAAATACTTAGGAATGAATTGCTATATC
>SJYQ01096388.1:322749-336272 GCA_006410935.1 Redunca redunca
TGTGTGAGAGTTGCCAGTTCTAGAATAGGTAAAACTAATCGATGATTAAAAAAAACGTTTTTAGAGTTGGAATAATTCCATAACAATTACTTTTGTAACTAATGCCCATTTTCACAGATAACACCCCTGTACCTTGATAAGATTACTAGTCAGATTTCTAGAACACCCTAATAAACATTCAACCCTTCTTTCCACCTCTGTTTTCTGAAGCTTATGATCTGTCAGTTATACAGATTGCCAACCTCTTCTCTAAGATCTTAAAGAGTTGTCTGCTTTTCAACTTTTTCACGAGTTTAACTGAGGGACTTAGTATTCAGGGAAGATAGCGTATTCAACCAACTATTCATGCATTATTGTAGGAATTCTATGTTATGTTTGATTATCAAGTTAGACAGCCTATATACAGTTATCGGGAATATGTTATTTTGCCACTCACAAATTTCCTTTGCAATTTAAAATAATTCTTTTCTTAATGTTGTTATTTTGAAGTTGAAACTTCATTGATTTTTCTCCCAGCTTTATTGACATATAACTGGCATATAACATGATATAATCTTAAGGTGAACAATGTGAATTCAATACCCATATATGTTGCATGGTGTTTACCACAATAAAGTTAGTTACATCCTTCACTTCATCTATTTATAATTTTTTGTTGTTATGATGGGAACATGAAAGCTCTATTCATAGCAGCTTTCAAGTGTATAATATAATAATGCTACTGTAATCACCACACCATGTATTATATCCCTGGAACTTATTCAAATTATAGCTGAAAGTTTTTATGCTTTGACCAACATCTCCTCACTTCTCATCCCGACTCTCAGTCCTCAGCAGTTACCATTTTACTCTCTGTTTCTATGAGTTTGATGTTTTTAGATTCATGTATAAGTAGGATCACACAGTATTTGTCTTTCTTTGTCTGACTTGTTTCACTTAACATAGTGCCCTTAATATCCGTTCATGTCACAAATGAGCGGATTTCCTATTCCATTGTATATACCATGATTTTTTCCCATTCATTCCTTTGTTGGACACTTAAGTTGTTTCCATGTCGTGACTATTGTGGACAATGCTGCAAAGAATATGGAAGTGCAGATAAGTCTTTGAGATAATAATTTCATGTTCTTTGGATAATTACTAAGAAATAATACTACTGAATCAAATTGCACTTCTATTTTTAATTTTCTTAAAAATCACCATACAGTTTTCCACAAAGGTTGTGTCAGTTTACATTCCCACCAACAGAGCATCAGGATTCCCTTCTCTCACATCTGCAACAGCATTTCTTTCTTTCTTTTTTGATAATATCTATCCTAACAGGTTAGAAGTGATATCTCATTGCATTTTTTGCTTTTGATGATTATTAGTAATTCTAAGTATATTTTCATATTTGTTGAACATTTGTCTGCTTTCTTTGGGAAAATGTCTATTCAAGTCTGCTACTCATTTTAAAAATCAGGTTGTTCATTTTTTATTATTGATGTTTATGGATTTCTTATGTATTTTGCATATTAACCCTTTGTCATATATATGTGTGTGCTAAGTCACTTCAGTCGTGTCTGACTGTTATCGTAGCCCACCTGTCCATTGAATTCTCCAGGTATGAATACTTGAGTGGGTTGCCATGCCCTTCTTCGGAGAATCTTCACAACCCAGGGATTGAACCTGCATCTCTTGCATTTCCTGCATTGGTAGGTGGGTTCTTTACCACTAGTGCCTCCTGGGAAGCCCATCACATACAGTTTGTCAATAGTTTCTTTCATTTCATACATTGCCTTTTAATGTTGTTGACTGTTTTTTTTTGTTGTGGAGAAGATTTTTAGTTTAATGGTTTAATGTACTACTGTTTGTTGATTTTTGCATTGTGGCTTATGTTTTAGATGGCATAGCCATAAAGTCATTGCCAAGACTCTTATCAAGATTATTTTCTCTGCTTTCTTTTGGGAGTTGTGGTTTCAGGTCTTACATTAAATCTTCAACCCATTTTGAGTTAATTTTTATATGTAGTGTAGAATAGGAATCCAACTTCACTATTTTCCTTGTGAATATCTACTTTCTCTAATACCATTTATCAGAGAATCTTATTTCCCAGGAGAGAATTATTGGCTTCCTTATCTAGTATTAGTTGGCTATATGTGTGCGAATTTATTTCTGAGGTCTTGAATATGTTCCATGGATCAGTATGTCTATTTTTATGTCAGTGTCCATTGGTCTATGTGTTTGTTTTAATGCCACGCTTTGATTACTATAATTTTGTAATATCGTTTGAAATCAGGAAGTTTGATAGCTCTAACTTTGTTCTAGTTCACAAATACTTTGTCTATTTTGAGTCTGTTATAGTTATGTATACATATTTCATGGCTTTTCTGTTACCGTGAAAAATGTCATTGGAATTTTTATAGGAATTGCAATTGAATCTATAGATGACTTTGGATAGTATGGACATTTTAATGATGTTAATTCTTCTGAATGTGAATACAAGGTATCTTTCCACTTATTTTTGTATTCATTTCTTTCTTCAACATCCTATATTTTTTTGTATATAAATCTTTTGTTTCCTTGTTCAAATTTATTCATAAGAACTTTATTGTTTTGAGGATATTATAAGCTAGATTGCCTTTATTTCTCTTTTAAATAGCTCATTATTAGTGTATAGCAGTGCAATTGATTTTTGTACATTAATTTAGTATCTGGAAACTTCACTGAATTCATTTATTATGTCTGGTAGGTTTTTGGTAGTCTTTTGGATTTCCTATGTACAGGAATATGTCATCAGCAAAGACAGAACTTATACTTCAACCTCTATACACTCTTCCCAGATAGGGAGTTCAGTTTTCATGCCAAGCAGTGCCAACTTAGGGAATAAGGTGCTGCAGGCAAAACGAACCCAACTTCTTCCTCTGTTTGTGCTGTATTCTCAAGTCTTTAGTTCTGTCATGTTGCTGAAATTTCTTATGTGGACTGTGGAGCTCTCCAGAGCTGTTTTCATTCATGGATAGCCATCCAGTTGTTAAACTTTGTAAGGGAGAAAGGGAAATCGAGGCTGAAGTCTCCCATGTCTCCATCTTGGTGATGTCACTCTTGAAATTGAACTTTACAAATGGGAGTAGTTGTTTCTTTCTTCTTTCTGGGATTATGATATATGATTCTGCCTTAAGTTTTATCATGTATGACAACTAAATACATTTTTAAAGAAGTGAGATATCATGTTTTTAAACCTTCAAAAACAAATGCAAGCAAAAATTCTAAGAACAGTAACAACAAAACTCAGCTGCTTCATTCTGAAGTCTTCAGCAACATTGTCATTTGAGGAGTGTCTAGTTTTCATTGTGGGCTAAACACCTTTGACCTGACTTACTGCTCTAAAATCTCCAGTGCCTGATAACAAGCTTAGTTTTATTTTCCCTAAGGGTCTGAGGTTTAACTGCTTCCTCTCATTTTAGCTCTTAAAAATAAAATACATGTGTCTATTTATAATATCTCTTTCTCATTATCAGAGCAAAGTTTCTTGTTTAATTAGACCACTAATGGCCTTAGCCAAAGGAAAATATCTTACTGAAACAAATTATTTGTTTTGAAAATAGTAGTGTCAAGAGTACAAATAGATCTTTAATTGATGAGTAATATCCCAAAATTAGTTCTGCTGTCTAAGTATTCCCCCTCTGCTAACCCCTCATCACTGCTTCTCATCTTAGGTCAGAACCCATCATCTCCTGCTTGGTTAGTTTTTTTGGCTCCCATCTGTGCCCCATTCCCCACCCAACCCCCCAGCAGCCAAACTCATCTTTCTAAAATGCTGTTATATCTATATCCCACTTCTCTGCTTAGAGCATTTCATTACCTTCCTTCTCAAGTACCTCTCTATAATTCAAAATAATGCTTAACCTTCTTATGTTGACCTAAAAAACTCTGCAGATCTCATCTTACCTCTCCTGTCTCCTCTCTTACCTTTGCCTATTTTTTACCCCTAATCTGCTTGCAACTGTACTCTATAGCCTTATAGGTGCACTTCTGTGTATGGAACTTTGTGCATGTTCTTTCTTTGATCTGGAAAACTCCACAATGTTTTTGCCCTTTACCAGTTAATTATTCTTCCTTGATGTACTAGTGACTAGGGGAAGGAGGTGATGATTATTTTTAACTGGTCATGTATACATCTCTGACTGTGGGATCTTGTATTCTGAAGATGAGAATATATTAGCATCTAAGGGGAAAAAAATGAAGATATTCCAGAAAGGGCATGATCCCTGAATTCAAAAAGATTATGGAGCACTAAAGCAATAGAAAGATGGAGAAGGCAATGGCGCCCCACTCCAGGACTCTTGCCTGGAAAATCCCATGGATGGAGGAGCCTGGTAGGCTGCAGTCCATGGGGTCGCTAAGAGTCGGGCATGACTGAGCAACTTCACTTTTGCTTTTCAGTTTCATGCATTGGAGAAGGAAATGGCAACCCACTCCATTGTTCTTGCCTGGAGAATCCCATGGATGGGGGAGCCTGGTGGGCTGCCATCTATGGGGTCGCACAGAGTCGGACACGACTGAAGTGACTTAGCAGTAGCAAAGCAATAGAAAGAAGCCAGCCGAGCTGAAGAGCAATAGAATGGAATAACCAGGATAGGGAAAATTATAAAATATAAAGCTGGAGAGGGATAAAGTGTTTAAATCATGTATAGAGTCACAGACTATTCAAAGGATTTGGATTTTAGTCAATGATCATTTCTAAATCACTGATAAGTTTTAATCAGAAGAGAAGCTTAGTCTAAAGATATTTTCAATGATTTCTCTGTTTGCTTTATGAATAGTGGGTAAATGTGAGGGAGAATGAAATTGGCAGGTGAGAGCCCAGCTAGAAAGTTTCTACAATGTTTGGAAAGGATATGATGATAGCTTGGGTTAGAGTGGAAGTATTGGATCAAAAAAGCTATTAATATAAGCTATAATTTAGAAATAGAGTCAGATAGACGTGCTAATGGTTAGAGAGTTGAAGAAAATTGTCTTACATTTAGGTAGAGAATTTAAAGACTAGTATTTTTCAAGTTTTTCCTTTTTTTTTTTTTCCTGAAATAACAGCTGATAGACAAGAAACTGTAATAGATGCCTGGAGCTTACACGCTCACTTATTTTGACAACTTTCCACCTTGTTAGACTTTAGCTGATTTCTTGGCAATCCAAGTGCATTCATGTATGACTACAAGATGCTTTTTATTTATATTATCTAATAAAGTGGGCTGCAATAGATGATCTTGTCAGGACAATGCATTGCTCTCCTTGCCAAATTGATATGACATGTTATTCTACCTTCCCACCCAAACTGTAAACCTAACTCACTATCATCACATTAATTTCCCTCAGTAACAAATTCTATTAATGTTATCTCCTGCTAAACATGGTTTTCATGACCCACAATGTTTAGGACAAAATTTATCTTTCAGGCTTGGTATCACTTACACATTCCATATTTCAGCAAAAAATAACTGCTTGGTGTTCCAAGTACTCCAGAATTTTGCTATGTTCTGTAGTCTTCAGTAAGACATATTAGGATCCTATCTCTCTAATAAAATTCTACCATCATCAGGGATTGGAATGACGATAATGCGTAATGAGTAAGAGAATTAGTGATGAAACATGGGTTAGAATCTGCCCCTCTAACTTACTAGATATGTGGCCTCCAACTAATACTTGTGCTCAGTTGTGTCTGACTCTCTACAACCACCATGGACTAGCTCACCAGGCTCTGCTGTCCGTGGGGCTTTTCAGGGAAGAACACTGGTGTGGGTTGCCATTTATTCCTCCAAGAAATCTTCCTAACTCAGGGACTGAACCCGCATCTCCTACATCTCCTGTGTTACAGGCAGATCGAACCTGCTGAGCCACATTCTTACCTTCTCCTAAGGGCCAATTTCCCTTTCTCCAAGATGGGGAAAATAACAGTATCTATCTTAAAATCTTGGTTTAAAAATTAAGTGGCATATTGTAATAACAGGTTTCATGAGAGTGATATAAAAATAAGCATTTAATGATTGGTATTGATAGCTTTATTAAGACTCACTTTAAATGCTATGAAAGTGTTAGTTGCTCAGTTGTGTCCAACTCTTTGCGATACCATGGAATGTAATGCACCAGGCTCTTCTGTTCATGGGACTCTCCAGGCAAAAATACTGGAGTGGATTGCCATGCCCTTCTCCAGAGGATCTTCGTGACCCAGGGATCAAACCAACATCTCCTACATCTCCTGCCTTGAAAGTGGATTCTTTACCACTGAGCCACCAGAGAAGCCTTAAATGTTATATTATAAAAATCTTATGATATTGGTTTGAACTATCAACTTAAATGGAATGTTATATATTACAATTCTTTATACACATCCACACAAGTACACACACACACACTCATATATATGTGACCAAAAATAACCTCCTACATTTTCACTGTCATAACAATTTTATTCTCATCTCTTGCATATTTATCTTATTCTGATGAACATTAAGTTTGTGTATATACCACTGAATAATTTCATGTGCTGAACATTTTTTCCTCTGATCTACAGCCAGTTTTTAGAAGACTTGTTTCCTTTTGCCAAATTGTTTGTACTCGCAGCTTCTACTAAATGAGAGTAAGCCATAGCTCTCACTCTTCTGTTATAGGTAACTAGGACTTGGCTAGAACCCTGGCCCTTGTTTTGTGTGGTATATTCTTTCCCTTCTTGACATAGAAATTAAAGTTAGAGAATCTGTCACTTTGAGCCCAGTAAAACCAGAGCCTGGAGTGGACATGTTGGAGTCTAATACATTCCGAAATAGACAAAGGCATGATGGAAAGATATACTAGAATGGCATTTGAGTGCCCAAAGAAGGAGAGATGGCAATCATCTAATCTATTGACAGATAAAATCATTTAAATTCAAAACTTTCTTTTTTCTAGTGTCAGTACTTTCTGAAGCCTAACCATACTTCCTGCCAGGTCTTTAAATTGCAGTATCCTATGCCCTTCCATGAAATCATCTCTACTTTGAGCAAGTTTCTGTTACTAACAAGAAAGTCATCCTTGTTGGAGACTACATCCATATCTTCTTTCCTTTTGTGTGTTGGTAGCCATATGAGTGTCTTTTTCGACTTTTATGCATAACCCCTAGCTCAGTTCCTCACACAGAACAATATTAACAATCTGGATAACCCTTGATTGTTTTGAAAGTGAAAGTGCTAGTTGCTCAGTCATGTTGGATTCTACAATCCCATAGACTGTACCCCACCAGGCTCCTCTGTCCGTGGAATTCTTCAGGGAAGAATACTGGAGTGGGTAGCCATTCCCTTCCTCAAGAGACCTTCCCAACCAAGGTATCAAANCCCTCAGTAACAAATTCTATTAATGTTATCTCCTGCTAAACATGGTTTTCATGACCCACAATGTTTAGGACAAAATTTATCTTTCAGGCTTGGTATCACTTACACATTCCATGTTTCAGCAAAAAATAACTGCTTGGTGTTCCAAGTACTCCAGAATTTTGCTATCCTCTCGCTTTGTTCTGTAGTCTTCAGTAAGACATATTAGGATCCTGTCTCTCTAATAAAATTCTACCATCATCAGGGATTGGAATGATGATAATGCGTAATGAGTAAGAGAATTAGTGATGAAACATGGGTTAGAATCTGCCCCTCTAACTTACGAGATATGTGGCCTCCAACTAATACTTGTGCTCAGCAGTGTCTGACTCTCTACAACCACCATGGACTAGCTCACCAGGCTCTTCTGTCCGTGGGGTTTTTCAGGGAAGAACACTGGTGTGGGTTACCATTTATTCCTCCAAGAAATCTTCCTAACTCAGGGACTGAACCCGCATCTCCTACATCTCCTGTGTTACAGGCAGATCGAGCCTGCTGAGCCACATTCTTACCTTCTCCTAAGGGCCAATTTCCCTTTCTCCAAGATGGGGAAAATAACAGTATCTATCTTAAAATCTTGGTTTAAAAATTAAGTGGCATATTGTAATAACAGGTTTCATGAGAGTGATATAAAAATAAGCATTTAATGATTGGTATTGATAGCTTTATTAAGACTCACTTTAAATGCTATGAAAGTGTTAGTTGCTCAGTTGTGTCCAACTCTTTGCGATACCATGGAATGTAATGCACCAGGCTCCTCTGTTCATGGGACTCTCCAGGCAAAAATACTGGAGTGGATTTCCATGCCCTTCTCCAGAGGATCTTCGTGACCCAGGGATCAAACCAACATCTCCTACATCTCCTGCCTTGCAGGTGGATTCTTTACCACTGAGCCACCAGAGAAGCCTTAAATGTTATATTATAAAAATCTTATGATATTGGTTTGAACTATCAACTTAAATGGAATGTTATATATTACAATTCTTTATACACATCCACACAAGTACACACACACACTCATATATATGTGACCAAAAATAACCTCCTACATTTTCACTATCATAACAATTTTATTCTCATCTCTTGCATATTTATCTTATTCTGATGAACATTAAGTTTGTGTATATACCACTGAATAATTTCATGTGCTGAACATTTTTTCCTCTGATCTACAGCCAGTTTTTAGAAGACTTGTTTCCTTTTGCCAAATTGTTTGTACTCGCAGCTTCTACTAAATGAGAGTAAGCCATAGCTCTCACTCCTCTGTTATAGGTAACTAGGACTTGGCTAGAACCCTGGCCCTTGTTTTTTGTGGTATATTCTTTCCCTTCTTGACATAGAAATTAAAGTTAGAGAATCTGTCACTTTGAGCCCAGTAAAGCCAGAGCCTGGAGTGGACATGTTGGAGTCTAATACATTCCGAAATAGACAAAGGCATGATGGAAAGATATACTAGAATGGCATTTGAGTGCCCAAAGAAGGAGAGATGGCAATCATCTAATCTATTGACAAATAAAATCATCTAAATTCAAAACTTTCTTTTTTCTAGTGTCAGTACTTTCTGAAGCCTAACCATACTTCCTGCCAGGTCTTTAAATTGCAGTATCCTATGCCCTTCCATGAAATCATCTCTACTTTGAGCAAGTTTCTGTTACTAACAAGAAAGTCATCCTTGTTGGAGACTACATCCATATCTTCTTTCCTTTTGTGTGTTGGTAGCCATATGAGTGTCTTTTTCGACTTTTATGCATAACCCCTAGCTCAGTTCCTCACACAGAACAATATTAACAATCTGGATAACCCTTGATTGTTTTGAAAGTGAAAGTGCTAGTTGCTCAGTCATGTTGGATTCTACAATCCCATAGACTGTACCCCACCAGGCTCCTCTGTCCGTGGAATTCTTCAGGGAAGAATACTGGAGTGGGTAGCCATTCCCTTCCTCAAGAGACCTTCCCAACCAAGGTATCAAACCTGGGTCTCCTGCATGGCAGGCGTATTCTTAACTGTCTGAGCCACCAGGGAAGTCGATTGTTTTTACCATTTATAATCTTGAATTTAATACTGTGCTGCTCAGAATACTGAATCAGACATATTTAACAAGAGAATTTAAATTGATTTTCTTTGAGAACTTTGGTAGCATTTTATAAAAATCCTTGAGATTTTCTCTAAGCCCCTGGATTTGGATAAACCTGTGCTGGGAATTACTAAATCTGACTAAAGTATAATAAGGAGCATAATTGGCTTTACATATTAGTAATTCACATGCATTTGGAAAAAGCAGAGCTATTTCCTGAATGGGAACCTTAGTAAATAATAATTTTTGTGAAGTAGAATTGTATTCCAAAGGTTTCACTTGTTAACCAAGGAGAAGGCAGATGTTCCTAGGTTATTGGCCCAGAGACATTCTAAGTTTCAGATGTTAAATCCCAAGTGAATATTTCAAAGTTTTCACAAATGCATGTTTTTAAAACTACAGTTTAAGTGAAATGGAAAATATAACATGAAATGTAATTTAAAAATCTTGGCCCTCTGAGGATGGCAATGGCATGATGCTAAGGGAAAGTGATGCTGGGTAGCAAAGTACTTAAAGAATCTATAAGAGAAAATAGAGTGTAGAGGTTACCAGCCAGATGGAGTCAAGCAGCATGGACTTCAAGTAAATTCTGTAAAACTTATTTTTAGTTGTATACTTCTGGGCAAGTTACTCAGCATCTCTCAGCCTCAATTTTCTCATCAGAAGAAAGTAAGTTGTGGGCACAAATAGTAGCTACAGGGCTTCACGGGAAATTAAATCATATTATTTAAGTAAAGGGCTTAGTGTAATGCCTGACAAGTGAAAATCTCATAATTTATGTGGGCGGATGCTGTTCTTGTTTTGTTGTAGTCATTATAGGCAGATTTTCATCTTATTTTACTTGGTTTATGACTCTTATAAATTGGTTGGAAAGGACTGTAAAACTTCATCATTTATTGATAAATAAATGGTGATTGAAACTTGAAAGGGCAAACATCAAAATGTTAACAAGGATCTTTGCTAATAAGTTAGCTGAATGAATATTTTTAATTCTTTCTATTTTGTGCAATCAAAATGGCCATAATGCTCCCCTCAGTTTTTACTGAAGTTTAGACAAGTTTCTTCCTTGCTATAGACCCCTGACCTTCCTTTCCTTAGAGCATTTACTTTGGAAAACATGCAATTGTAAATGTTTTCTCTGTCAGTTTAAGGTGCAAATGTTCTATATTCCAGAAATGTCTTTCTTAAGACCTGAGTCAGTCCTTTGAAATACAATCATGAGATGAGAGAGTCCCTATCACCCAGTCTTTGGGGGAGGATGGAAGCCTAATTTCAAGAAGGGACAATTGATAAACACAGACGGCCTACTTCCATTGATGGGCCTCTGCGGAGTATCCTTTAGGACTATTCCATTAGCACATCCTAGCCTTTGAAAATCTTCCTGCTTTTTGTTTCACTGGAGTTACCTTCAGTGTCTCTCCCGTTGCAACAGCCCCCCTCCTTTATTGAATACATTCTTCCTTGCTTGTTCAGCTTGTCCGGTGCAGTCTTTTTTTTTATATCACAAGCATATTTATGGTAAAAATGAAAACACAAGGGGGACATGTTTGTCTCTGTGTACATAAGAGAATGTTTGCTAACTAAAATATCTAAAGAAGAACTGAAGTTTGGTCTCTTAAAGCATTTGCCTTCAGACAGACTTGTTTCTTAGCAGATTATAGTAGTTGTATTTCTGCAAAACCTGCCAGCTTCCAACACTTAGCTCTAGGGATGAGGGGAGTGTCCCCAAAGACCTAGTAACTGATTTTCAATGTTTCATCAAAATAAGTATGATAAACATAAATATTATATATCCCCAAGGAAAAAAAGGGCAAGCTCCACCAGATTATTTTATACATTCATATTTTCCTTTTTCTGGTATTATTTTTTAAAAAGAGATTCTTTTTCAGCCCACTTACATTTGAAATTCATATGAAATTGATTCACTTATGGTTTCATACCTGTTATCCTTGAATATTGATGTATGCTTTTTTATGATCATATTTATTCTAATAAATTTGTAAAGCAGCTAACGGTCACAAAGAGTTGGACATGACTGAGCACACAGGTACACACACACATACACAGTGGTTGGATGATTTTGTTTAGGAAAAATGATATATTCGGCCTTCTGAACTTATCATTTCTAATATATTTAATAATTTTTGCCCAAGTTTTGAATCACCATAGTTAATAAGGTTTAGGAAATTTGATTAAAAATAGACTAAATGAAGTAATGGATAAATAGAGAACACCATGAAATAGCTGTTGATAGCTGAATTATCTAAACAGATTTCATTTTGTGAGGCATAATTTATCTCCAAATTTCAGTTCATTGAACAATCAAATTATAGTTGTGTCTTCATGATATTTTTTGATTTGAATGTGAAATCAGGTCAAATACTTAATAAGGAACAAATTAGAAAAAAAAAAAAAGATAATCTTTGCCAAGGTCAAGAATCTCACTTTACCTGTCTCTCTTCTTATTCTGTCAAGTCCTGAAATCTTATTCCCACTGTACTTTGACTCACAACTGTAAATTCTATTTATTTATTTTGCTTAAAACATCCTCATATCAACTGGTGTTCTTTTTTTTTATTTTATAGGAGTATTAAATGCTGTAATATTATGTGACTCTTACATTGAGAAGACAAAATTTTGAGGCACTGAAGTTGATGAATTCATTAGTTTCAAATGTTTCTTAAGACAACAAAAACAGCAGAAATACTGTGGTAGACTTTCTCTTTTTTAAGTCAGCTAATTTCAGAACTGATGGTAAAGATACTAACATATGAAGGAATTAAAGCAAGACATCTTATGACATGATTATAACTTGCATATCATTCCCAGAAAGAAACTATCATAGGCAATTTGAGTAGTTGTTAAGAACAAAGACTCAAGAATTAGACTTTTTTTCTGAAACTTATTAATAATCCTGGCAATATTATTGCAAAGAACAGCTTTTGTTCATTTGTATAGTTTTATCTATGGATGAATTTCTAGATAAAGAATTGCAGAGCCAATGGGATAGTACATATATAAATATAATTGCTGTTGCCAAATTCCTTTCTGAAGGGATTGCACCCCTTTTGACTCACACCAAAATTGAATGGATGTGCCGTTTCCTCATATATCCAGTACTACTGGGGAAATGCCATGGACAGAGGAGCCTGATGGGTTACAGTTCATGGAGTTGTAAAAAGAGTCAGACATGACTTAGTGACTAGCCAGCAACAGTAATTATAAAACACAGTGACAAGTCTGTTCTCTACATTGACAAGTCTGCGTCTACATTGCTGCCCTGCAAATAGGCTCATCAGTACCATCTTTCTAGATTCCATGTCAAGGGAAGGAGAGGGTGGGATAAATTGAGAGAATAGCATGGAAACACTTATGTTACCATATGTAAAATAGATAGCAAGTGGGAATTTGCTATGTGAAACAAGGAGCTCAACTCAGTGCTCTGTGACAATCTAGAGGGGTGCGATGGGGTGAGAGATGGGAACAGGGCTCAGGAGGGAGGGGACACAGGTATCCTGGTGGCTGATCTTGTTGGTATATGGCAGAAGCCAATGAAATATTGTAAAGCAATTATCCTCTAATTTAAAAAAAAGTTAAGAAAACAAAAAGTTTGAAAAGTGAGAAAAATGGAGTCTCTCTGATGGATATGTTTCTTTATGAATATGATTATTTTATTTTTAAAAGTAAAAATGAATCTGTCAGCTTTCTTAGTGCTTCTACATTTCAACCTAAAAGTTTTAGTAATAAGTATATTTGGAGATATTAATACAAAACACACAATGAATAATGCAGTTTTAGAAAAAAGTATGAATATAACCCTTTGTTTTAATATTTTTAAAACAGTAAATAGCATTCCTCAAAAGTTCAAGTCATTTAAACCCTGCACAAATTGTATACAAACGTTGTACATTTGCCTAAAGGCATACTACTTACGTATCAAAATTTACTGAAAAACTTGAGGAAACTAATTTTGAAAAAACTTCTTTCAATGTTTTAAAAGTTTAAGATTTGTAAAGTATCTTGCTATTTCAAAGTAAAGTATAAGTTTGATCTTGGTGGTAATTCAT
>SJYQ01096389.1:0-16943 GCA_006410935.1 Redunca redunca
GGTACCACTAGCGTCACCTGGGAAGTGCTTAAAGCGAGAGTTCGAGGTTCTTGTTTTCTGGCTTGATGCATGAAGATGACAGTAGGTGACTGGGTGGACAGTTTTTTTTTTTTTTGATGGTGAAGAATTTACTCCTTGTGTTTTTCTTCCTTTTGATGACATGCATAGTAAAAAAAGCTTTCCAATAGTGTTACTACATATAAAGTCACTAGATACCTAGAGAGGAATTCTGTAGGGTAGTCTGATTTTGACCTTTTTCTTACCTCTTCTTTGCTTTTAGGGAATTCATGATGGAGATACTATACTCCCTGATTCTAGCCTGTGAAGCTCTGAGTAAAACATTTATTAAAATGTGCCAAACCCTTCTCCTCCCTATTTGCAACTGTGTTGTTAGCAGACAGACTGTGGAGCATGGGTGGGATTTCCCAAGAGCAACTTTGTTGACTGTTTTGATTCTCAGAGGTCCTAGAAGATTAACTTCCTCTTTTCTGGAATGGTATGGGCTCCTGAAGGTCAAGGGGTTCCCCCTCAACCACTCCTGCCCTGGGGCTTATAGAGTGCCAAGTGGTTAGAATCCACCTCTCAGGCAGTAGGATTTTGACCAAAGGAGCATCAGCAAGTATCTCATCTTGTCACCTTTCTAGCCCTTCCACCATAAAATGCAGAGGACAGGGCTCTGGTTTCTGGAGTATGATCCGTGGAGGGTGCGCTGACACCTCTGAGCAGGCAGAAATAATATGCCCGGTTTTTGGAGCAGCTCCTGCCCATCATGGGGTGACTGCAGAGGCCTGGAGTGGTCTTCCGTGGGTCCATGCAGGCCTGTGGTCCTGCATTTCTATCAGCCCTGAATTCACAAGTGGCCCAAGTTGTTGGAGGCAGTGTACAGGCAATTGGGAGGCAGTGAGAGGATCTGGTGTCCTGACTCCAAATCCAGATCTTCTCAGTTCAGTTCAGTCGCTCAGTCGTGTCCGACTTGCAAAGAGAAGTGAACTGAACTGAGAAGATCTGGGTTTGGAGTCAGGACACCAGATCCCATTTATCTGACACCAACAACCTTTATCGCCATGAATAAGTCTCTTAAGCTCCCAGGGTTAGTTTCCCTAAGTGTAAAACGAGGAGAGTTACCGTGGCTCCTTTCTGTGGCTGTCTGCAGCTTTGAAGCTAGCTCAGTGTGGGATTCTGTGAGTATCTCACGGACACCCTCTTGTTCTAACTCAGTTGTTGTTCAGTCGCTAAGTCATGTCTGACTCCGTGACTCCATGGACTGTAGCCCGCCAGGCTCCTCTGTCCATGGGGATTCTCCAGGCAAGGATACTGGAGTGGGTTGCCATTTCCTTCTCCAGGAAATCTTTCCAGATCAGGGATCAAACCCGTGTCTCCTGCACTGGCAGATGGATTTTTTTACCACTAGCCACCCGGGGAGGCCTCTGCTCTGACTTCACACTATCTTAATAGGATCCTGACCTGGAAAGTAACCCTTGGTGTGTATGCTGAGGGTCACTTTCCAGGCACGCTAAGATGCTCGCTATGGGCAGAGAAGTTTCGGTAACACAACCCAAGGGTACAGCCATTAGGCACAATAATAAGGGATTTGTTAAATTAGCAGTGATACAGCAGCCTAAGAAAACACAGCCGTGTCTCCCAAAAGAGTTTTTGTAGAATAACATTTAATGACGCAGGATAAGTGAAAATTCCCCGTTTACCAAGCCATGATCCTGTTTTTTGTAGAAATGCAAGTATGTAAACCCTTGTGTAGAAGAAAGCCTGGAACACTGTCCAGGAAACATGGATGTTTCTCTGGGAAGTCTCTTCTTGAGTGATTTGTTTTTCTGCTTATCAGGATGTTCTCAATGTCCTACTCGTACCAGGTGTTTAGCTTTTGTAGAAGGAAAACCATTGGAAAAATTACTTTAAAATGTCTCATCATTTTTTATGGACACTCATGGGCTCCAGCTGTGTGGGGGGGCATCTTCCTGATTCCCCAGATACTGGATAAAGGACCCTGTGTCTCCTTTGTCTCCCCAGGAAAGGCAACAGCATGGCCAGCGTCTTGTCCCGGCGCCTCGGCAAGCGGTCCCTTCTGGGAGCCCGGGTGTTGGGACCACCTGGGGCTGCCCCACCCTCGGAGCCTCAGGCAGAGCTGCTGGAGGGGGCGGCTCCCCAGCCCTTTGTTGCCACCAAGGATCCGTCCTGCCAGGAGCAGCCTAAGGAAGTTCTCAAGGCTCCGGGCACCTCAGGCCTCCAGCTGGTGGCCTTTCACCCTGGGCAGAAGGTAGGTTGATCCCCAAGTAGACAAGTGTCCGCTGTCCCCATGCTGGGGTTCAGCAGCCCAGTGGTATCCCAAATGAAAGGGCAGAAACTCTCTGGGTGCTGACTTGAGTGCAGACCTTTTCCCTGCAGCCGTATGAGCCCCTTGGACAGCAGGCTTCCCAAGAGAATGAGCCATTCTTAGCAGATCCAGGGCTCCTGCATGACAATTCTGGGCTCAAGCCTGCTCAGAACCTCAGTGCAAAGCATGGCCAGAGCTCAGTTTCTCTTAATCTGCCCCAGTTTACAACTTTACAAAAGCAAGGGAAAGGAGCTCAGATTTAGGAGAGAGAGAAGATTGCATCCCACAGTCGTGTATGGATGTGAGAGTTGGACCATAAAGAAGGCTGATTGCCGAAGAATTGATGCCTTTGAATTGTGGTGCTGGAGAAGACTCTTGAGAGTCCCTTGGACAGTAAGGAGATCGAACCAGTCAATTCTAAAGGAATTCAACTCTGAATACTCATTTGAAGGACTGATGCTGAAGCTGAATTTCTAATACTTTGTCCATCTGATGGGAAGAGCCAACTCACTGGAAAAGACCCTGATGCTGGAAAAGACTAAGGCCAGGAGGAGAAAGGGACAACAGAAGATAAGATGGTTGGATGGCATCACCTACTCAATGGACGGGAGTTTGAGCAAACTCCAGGAGATGGTGAAGGACAGGGAAGTCCATGGGGTTGCAAAGAGTTGGACACAACTTAGCAACTGAACAACATCGAAGATTGCACCATTGAATTACCTTGAGACGTTTCTAGAGACGAAGGTGTCTGTTTAGTTGGAATGCCATTTGGATTCTCTTTTCCAGCATCTGCTCCTCTGTGTTATCACTGGATCTGTTTGGCCTCATGTTATCGCTAGATCCAGATGAGTGGGCTTCTCGTTCATTGCCTTCCCAAGAGCTGATAATAGAGGCTCTACTTTCTGCCTCTCTTTTAAGACTTGTGTGATCCAGATCTTTTTTCCCATAAGGTGAGGAACCTGCCAACTGCTAGACACCTCTGAAAGCGGTCAGTCTGCATTTTCATCACTACCATCTTGCTCCTACGTAGACTCGGGATTTTCTGAAGGGAGAAATGCAGAGTGTGAGCAATTCAAGGCAATAGTTGGGAACCAGCAGATATATAGAACTGTAGAGGCAAGTCAGGTTAAGATCTCAAGAGGATGGATACAGATTCCAAATTCATTTGATTTGAAATTTTAATCCATTTACATTTAAAGTAATTAGTGATAGGTAAGGACTTGGTATTGCTATCTTGTTAATTTCTTTCCTGTTTTATAATTCCTTTGTTCCTTTCTTCTCTTGCTGTCTTCCTTTGTGAGTTTTTTTTTTTTTTTTTGGTAGTCCTGTGCTTTGATTTCTTTATCTTTTGTATGTCTACTAGAGTTTTTTCTTTGTGGTTACCATGATGCTTACAGAAAACCTAAGTCTATTTTAAGATGATATCAACTTTAGTAGTATATAGACTCCAAGTTTAAAAAAAAAGAAGTCTCAGAAATTGATACTTTTGCTCTCTCCATCTAAAGAATTTATAAAGATTTGTTTCAGTGAGAACTGATCCACTCTGGCTGGTCTGGATGTTCAGGTAGGAAGCAGGTACCCGGGAGCATCTGCCTGAACTAAAGATGAGTCAGAGAATGCAGTTTGTGGCAGATAGCTTCTGGGTCCCAGAACCTAGAGCACATGGAGTGAGAACTCCCAAGTGCTGACCACTGGTTGCTGTCTTTCTCTCTCCAGGTTTGTGTGTGGTACGGGGGTCAAGAGTCCACAGGACTGGTGGAGCGACATAGTTGGGCAGAGGATAAGGTGACTGTCTGGCTGTTGGACCAGAAGTTACAGATCTGCTGCAAAGCGGAGGAGGTGTGGCTGGCCGAGCCGCCGGGCCGCATCTCCCAGGTGCCACCTCCAGAGCAGGGAACCCAGGCGCCAGCCTACAGGCCTGTGTCCAGGAACATTGATGTCCCAAAGAGGTTTGTGTGGGAGAACCTTGGCTCTGAAAGATATGTGGGTGTTGAGGTAGAGGCTTTGGGATGCCTTGGGTTGGGGAAGGAATGTAGAACTCCTGATATCTGTCTACTGGTGAAGATACCAGTCGGATGAGATACAGTGAGAGGGCATCCTTCTGGAAAAAAACCTAGACGGGCATCTTTTCTTCCCCATAACTCTGTTGTTGGTTTGGTCGCAGGGTCCTGTCTTGACTATTTTGCAATTCCATGGGCTGTAGCCCACCAGGCTCCTCTGTCTATGGATTCTCTGGGCAAGAATACTGGAGTGGGTTGCCATTTCCCTTTGGATCTTCCCAGCCCAGGGATCAAACCTGAGTCTCCTGCATTAGCAGGTAGATTCTTTACCACCGAGCCACCAGGGAAGCCCCGTTAACTCTGTTAAGAGTGATATATATAACTTCGTCGGGCTGACGGCTATTTTTACCCTTTCCTGCTTAAACTAAAATTAGTTCTTAGTTTTTCGTGATGAGAGAGAAGAAAGTGGCTTAGATCAGGAGTCAGCGAGCATGTCCAGAATGGGCCAGATAGTAAATATTATGTCGGCTTTGTGGGACACGAGGTCTCTGTCACAGCTACTCTGCTTGGCTGTGATCTTGAGAAATCCCCAGCTGCAGACAGAACTTAAACAGGTGGGCATGTTGGGCTCCAATTAAAACTTCACTTATGGACACTCAAATTTCAATTTTGTGTAATTTCCATGCATCATATGTCAAGAAATAATATCCTTCTTTGGATTTGTAAAACCACTTAAAAACTGTTAAGCCAGGGACTTCCCTGGTGGTTCAGCGGTTCAGAATCCACCTGACAATGCAAGGAACACAGGTCCGATGCCTGGTCTGGGAGGATGCCACAGCTAAGCCTGGGAGCTACAGCTACTGAGCCCGAGTGCCCTGGAGCCCTCTCTGTGTAAGCAGAGAAGTCGCTGCAGTGAGAAGCCTGCGCCCAGCAAACTAGAGGGTAGCCCCTAGCTTGCTGTAACTAGAGAAAGCCCAGACACAGCGAGGAAGATCCAGCATGGCCAAAAGCAAACAAATAAATAAGTAAACTTTTAAAAAGCTATGCCATTCTTAACTTTCACACCAGGCAAAAACAGACAGTAGGCTCAGTCAAGAGATTACAGAGCCCCAGCTAGATACTTAAAACCATTGATTTTGAATGAAAAATGTACACTTTGCTTTAGAAGTTTTAAAAAATTATTTTAATTTTTTTTTTTCCTTTGGTCCCACTGCACAGTATGTGGGATCTTAAGTTCCCCAAGGAGGGATCGAACCCCTGCCCCCTGCCCTGGAAGCATGGAGTCTTAACCACTGGACTATTAGGAAAGTGCCTATTTTAGAATTTTATTTTATTTTATTTTTTTATTATTCTTTTTTTTTCTTTTTTTTTTTAATTTTTATTTTAACTTTAGTTTACTTTACATTACTGTATTGGTTTTGCCAAACATTGACATGAATTCACCACGAGTGTACATGCGTTCCCAAACACGAATCCCCTCCCATCTCCCACCCCATACCATCTCTCTGGGTCCTCTCCTTGCACCAGTCCCAAGTATCCTGCATCCTGCATTGGACATCGACTGGCGATTCGTTTCTTACATGATAGTATACGTGTTTCAATGCCATTCTCCCATCTCATCCCACCCTCTCCCTCCCTCTCTCCCCCAGAGTCCAACATTTCACTATTTTAGAATCTTATGACGTGAATTTTTCCTCTGAGAATACAAACTGTACTGTGTTGGTTTCTCAGTCATGTCCGACTCTGTGACCCCTTGGACTGTAGCCCACCAGGCTCCTCTGTTCCTGGGGATTCTCCAGGCCAGAATACCGGAGTGGGTCGCCATTCCCTCCTCCAGCAAATCTTTCCAACCCAGGGACTGAACCTGGGTCTCCTACACTGCAGACAGATTCTTTACCGTCTGAGCCACCAGGGAAGCTCTGTGTTATGTAGTCTACGCACATTGATCTTTTCAGATTATAAAAGAAAGTCTGCTAGTGAGATTTTTCTGTGCTGTGCTATGCTTAGCCACTCAGTTGTCTGACTCTGCAACTCTGTGGACTGTAGCCCACCAAGCTCCTCTGCCCATGGGATTCTCCAGGCAAGATTACTGGAGTGGGTTGCCATGCCGTCCTCCAGGGGATCTTCCCAACCCAGGGACTGAACCCAGGTCTCCCGTGTTACAGGTGGATTCTTTACCATCTGAGCCACCAGGGAAGCCCTAGAGTTCTGAAGTGGGTAGAGAATCCCTTCTCCAGGGGATCTTCCTGACCCAGGAATCAGACTGGGGTTTCCTGCATTGCAGGCGGATTCTTTACCAGCTGAGCTACTAGGGAAGCCCCGAGATTCTTCTATACAGGATATGTAAGCAGCTGAACTCCCCGCCCCTGCAATCTGTGTGTGTATCTGTGCATGTTACTGTTATTGACAGTATGTTCTGTGTCTTGAGACCAGACCAGAGCAGTAAATAACATTTGTGATTGTGAATTCAGTGGAACACTGGCAAAGAATTTGCCTTTCTATTCTATAGAAATAAAAATACAAATAATCATTCAAAAGGGGGCTGCTGACATGTCTAATACATTACTAGTCTCAGTTTAGCTGCTTCATGTCATATAATTTAGTGGATCTGAATTGTAAAGAATAAATTGTATAATACAGTCCTTTGAAATAGAGGTGCCACCTGGAAAATTATTTCAGACTGACTTTTCATACTTTAGCATTAGTGTAACTTTATATGGATTAAGGAAATTATGTGTAAAATTTCATAGATTGCTGCTGTATAAAGCATTGAGGTTTGTTGGGAGATTTATTTTAGTATTTCTGGAGATTTTTTGCTCATTGGCTTATGCGCCAGATTCTGTTGACACTGAGAAGCTATCATATTATCTCATCACTAATATTGAGGGGAGGGGAAGGGAGTTGGTGAGTGGAATTGTTCTCCCTTAAATGTAAATATAGAGACTTCCTGGTGGCCCAGTGGCTAAGACTCTGTTCCTAATTCAGGGGGCCTGAGTTTGACCCCTGGTCAGGGAACTAGATCCCATATGCTGCAGCTAAGACTGAAGATACTGTGTGCTGCCACTAAGACCCAGCACAGTCAAATACATTAAATAAGCAAATACATATTTAAAAATCGAAATATAAAGCTAGAAAAGGAAGGCAATTATAGTGCTTTCGAATTCTAGCCAGGTGTCTTTTATGCCCTTGCTTTATTTCATTGTTTGGGCATGTCTTCCTTTCCCTCAGATAAAATTCCTAATTTTAAGCTGCAGAGTGAGAGTTAGGAAGTGAATTCCATGGAGAATGGATCTACCTCTGGGTGTCAGCAGTGGGATGGGGCCCAGCCTGCTTTCCCTGGGGTTGACTGGTATTTTCAGTGACACTCAGAACTGAGTACTTGTCATGAAGAATGAGGAGAGGTCCGAATGCTTTATTTAACTCTATTGCTTGACCACACACCGACAGATCAGAGTAGGAGGGACATTCCAGGAACGTAAGATGCCCACATGACCTGCTGTGTCAGGAAGTAACCTCTGGCTCTCACCCATCTGAATCCAGGAAGTCGGATGCAGTGGAAATGGACGAGATGATGGCTGCCATGGTGCTCACGTCCCTGTCCTGCAGCCCTGTCGTACAGAGTCCTCCCGGGGGCGAGGCCAACTTTTCTGGTGAGGAACGGGGTCGAATGGGTTCTGGGTGCGGCCGAGGCTTCCACTCTTTCGGAGTTCGATGCTTCCATTCTCTCTCCTCAGTTTCCTCCTCTGGGGAGAAGTTTCCTGGTGCATTGTGAAGATGGTTGAGTGCGAGACTGAACCTCACTGGCCACCTGAGTAAGTTCTTCCACGGGAGTAAGCGAGCAAGGCACTCAGGCTGCACGAGGCCAGTAGAGGAACGTTTAGTTGTAAAGGTAGGAACGTACTAAATGATCCCCTCGTGGCCTCAGCCGATTCACAGCCCCCTTCCAAGTGCCTCATTCAGCCTCGTAAAATTAATGTGGAATAAATGATCTGAAGTCTGAAATAAATCTAATTGCTTAATGCAAACCAATAGAAAGACTTCATAACAAATTTATAAATTAAAAGAAAATGCTAGCACAACCCCCCAAATACATTATGAGTAATATGAGAGGAAGGTGGGTTGCTGGATATTAGTAGTTTGACAAGATTTGTGGTGAATCTGAACCTTTTTTTTTTTTTTGAAATTTGTTATCTGGCTGGCCTAACTTACTCCCAGGGAATAACTTTTTTGTTGGTGAGATCTAACTGAATCGTGAGCTTCTTAAAACCTTATAGGAAAATAATGGAGTCAGTTTTGAACAAATCAGGTGGAAAGTGGCCTTTACAAAGCATCCCTCATAAGTAATCTCCCTACTTAGAAAATAAATTTAAGGAAGTGATAAGATTTACTTATTTCACCCAAGGCCTATCATCAACGGCTAGACTGCTAGAAGAAGCTATTGCAGTCTGACTGCACCAGTTGAGGGGCAGAGCATCACACACCCGTTCTGTGAACACCTGGGGCCCACACCAGCAACACAGGAGGAGAGGAGTCAGTTAAAAATTATTCATTTATTTGGTCGTGCTGAATTTTAGCTGTGGCGTGGAAACTCTTAGTTCTGGCATGAGGAATCTAGTTCCCTGACCAGAAATTGAACCTCAGCCCCTTGCATTGGGAACTCAGAGTCTTAGCCACTAGACCTCCAGGGAAGTCCCATAGAGTCAGTTTTAAGTTCTCAGAAAACTCTACCTCTACAGGTTTAGGAGATTGAGGAGGTTGGTCAACAGGAAGAAGATCCAGGAAAATATCATAAAGGGAAAGAAAATCATTGGCTGAAATTCCGCTTAGCTTGTGTGTGTGTGTTTGTGTGTGTGTGTGTGTGTGTGTGTATATGTATAATCCATTCATATATGTTCACACACACCCCAACCCTAGCATATACTCATCTAACTGATAATATGGTATGATATCTTAAGTTCCTTTTGATAAACAGTTTTTTATTGTCTGTTAAAGGTGTTTCCCCATAACAACATATTTCTGATCTTCTGCTGAAGTAAGTGGGAAGATAAGGCCCCCTTGGCAGCTAATTATGTTGACGTAGTCTGGAAGGTGAGGTCTCTACAACAACCAAAACCTTGCTCTAATCATGGTTGCTTTTTGCAGAATCCACCGATTCCTCCTGGTGTCTGTATTGTTAGAATGGCTCTGCGTGGGCCTGTGGAGAGCACAGGGCATTACAAGGATTTCTTAGAAGTTCAGGGTGCATTGGCCAGGGAACACTTTGTTTTCCTGGTACAGAATCTCTGTTGACCCTGCCCTAGAAAATTGTATGATCTAAGGTGGAGTGATTTATATTCCTCTTATAAGATATATGGGGCTTCCATAGTGGCTCAGATGGTAAAGAATCTGCCTGCAATGCACGAGACCCAAGTTCGATCCCTGGGTCAAGAAATGGCAACCCACTCCAGTATTCTTGCCTGGAGAATCCCATGGACAGAGGAGCCTGGCAGGCTACAGTCCATGGGGTTGCAGAGTCAGACATGACTGAGCGACTAAAACTTTGTTTCACTTATACGATACAGGTTAATTTATGAGTTCCACTTTTTAGCTTTGTTTTGTATTTTTCCTTATGTGCCAATTTGCCAGTGTTGGCACTGAGCCACTTGAGTGGCTCCTCCGTGCAAGACTGCTGTATTGTGGGGCGGGCCTCTTCTCTTCTCCTGTTCTGATGCTAGATGTAGCATTCTTCCCCTTTGCCCGTCTCTCCCTGATGGATTTCCTTAGTGGACTTGTGAGAATCATTGGCAGCTCCTGATTTCTTTCCTGAAGGGGGCTACCCTATTTTTAGCCTCATGTGTAGATGTCATAGACTCTCAATTTCCAGGAAGTCATACCTTTGAGACTGACATTGATGCTTAGGGAGGGCAGAGTTCATTTGCCCCATTCTGTTTGGGCAAGCTTCTCCTAGCATTTAAGACTTAAATAAGGAGAACCTGCTTTGGAAACATGGAATGCTGGGTATCTAGGTTAGCCTGAAAGTGGATTGGAGTATGGAGTAGGATGAGAGGAAAGCAGTGGGATGCTTATCCTGGCCTTGGGGGATGTGGTCGATGGTCTCAGAATCCAGGGTAAGGAGGCCTTGTGGACCACTGCCCATGTGGAAGTTGGGGCTTGGGGACAAGGCCACCATACCTGCATGTGTCACAGGCTTTTCCCCTTTTCTTGCTATTTCTGTGTATCAAAATTTCAGGCCCTCCTGTAGCATAAACTGGGCTTCTCTAGCGGCTCAGTGATAAAGAATCCACCTGCCAATGCCCGCTAGCCAATGCAGGAGATGCAGGTTCGATATCTGGGTCAGGAAGATCCCCTGGAGTAGGAAATGGCAAGCCACTCTAGTATTTGTGCCTGGAAAACCCCATAGACAGAGAAGCCTTGTGGGCTATAGTCCACGGGGTCAAAAAGAGTCAGAAACGACTTAGTGACTGAACAACAACAACTAAATGATGTAAATTAGCACATTACTGACCAAAGAGTTTTTGCAGAACCTAATGCCTCTGGCCACCGATTTGTTGTTTCAATGAATATGAAACATCTCCGATCAATAATGTTCAGGTAACAAAAGACGTACTAATGGGTCTCTGGCCAATAAGTTGTCAGTACAGGTTTATGGCCCAGGCATGAAAGAGTCTGGGCTGGGCTTAAAGCAACCCAAAGGGAGGCAGTTTAAAAACTGAAAATTTCACACGTCTGACTGATCTTCCTGTTTAGACACGTTGCTGGGAGCAGGGCAGTGAGTTCAGGCCCTGTTGGGCGAGCAGGCCTCCCGTCATCTCGTGATGAGTCTGAACTGTTCTCGGAGCTTGTCTTTCTTGCTCTAAGCGTGTTCCCTGTGGATAAAAGCAGGAACCAGCTCTGGTAAAGGCTTCACCTCCCGACAGCTGTGAGAGCTGGCTGAATGGTTTCTTTTCTCACACAGGTTTTGATGTTCTTGCCTGGGTTTAAATTATCAAAAGCCATCTTTTAAGAAAGCCCGGTTAACAAACCCTTCTCCTTGCCTCTGCATCCTACTCTACTGCTGGGAAAGCTTCCCAAGTGGTATCCAGCCCATTTGTCTGTGCACAGGGTGGGGTGGGGGCAGGAGAGGCTTTTCCTCTCCCCTCTCCCTGCTCTCCCCTTACCTTTAAAGTGAGAGGTACATTTGGATTAGGTTATCTTTCCATTAATAATACAGGTCTCCCCTGCTATCTGAAAGTAGAGCATTTCTGTGAAAGCTTTCGAAAACTGAAATGGTATAAGGCAAAGAAACAGTTAACCTTAGGACGCCTCTTGGCTAACGGATGCACAGAATACATTGTGATAAAGCACAGATACTCGCAGGTTCAGTTCAAAGCTCTGGGGGCTGGCTGCTGAGATGCTGAGTGTGGTTCCTAGGAAGGGGCTTGGACTGTTTGGGGCACCCTGCCTCCATAACAGCTCGCTGCAGAACCAGCACTGAAAACTATTGTCACGTTTTCTCATAAAGTGAAAGTCCTCCTTAGATGTCTTTCAGTTAGTGAAAACGGGTCCTGATGTAAGGTTGTCACTTGATATTCGTGGGGGTTTGGTTCTAGGACCCGTGCGGATACCCAAATCCATGGATACTCAAGTCCCTTGTGTAAAACAGCATTGTACTTGCATGTGAGCTATGCACATCCTCCTGCTTATTGTCATTCATCTCTAGGTTGCTTATAATATGTAACACAAGGCAAATGCTGTGTACAACGTTGTAAGTAGTTGGAAAGACAATGTAAATGCCTTTTAAATGTTGCTGTGTGGCAAATTCAAGTGTCGCTGTGGGGATCTTTCTGGAATTCTTTTTCCTAAATATTTTCAGTGTGGAAACTGGGGATTTGGAGGGCTGACTGCAGGTCTTGCATCTGAAGGAAAAGGTATAAATTGAACTTTCAAAAACTGGGGGACAAGCATACAAAATACAGCTACAGAGTGTGTCTGGCGGTCAGTGATGATCAGCACAGCGGTGGCAGGAAGGGTCCATGAGAACAGAGCAGTCTGCCACCCACAGACAGTGCTGCAACGAAGAAGCCCATTCCTCATTTTTACTGAAGCCCAGAAAGGGGAGGGGTTTGTTAGGGAAGGCGTACTTTATCGGTTTTTGTTTTACCCCCTTGGAGTACAAAGCCAGGCAAGCAGGACCCGGTATTAGATTCAGACACCCAACCTTTTTAAGAAAGTACTTTTCATTTATGGATCTGTTTTTGGCTGTGCTGAGCCTTCTTTGCTGCTCAGGCTTTTCTCTAGCTGTGGCAGCTGGGGGCTGCACGCCAGCTGCAGGGGGCCAGCTTCTCCTGTTGCAGAGTACAGGCTCCAGGGTGCTCGGGCTTCAGTCGTTACAGCTCCCAGGCTCTAGAGCACAGGCTCAGCAGCTGCGCACAGGCTGGCCCGTGGGATCTTCCCAGACCAGGCATCAAACCCGTGTCTCCTGCATTGGCCGGTGGATTCTTTACCACTGAGCCACCAGGGAAGCCCAGGAACCCAGAGTGTCCTGCCCCCGACTTGGGCTGTCTACGGAATCTGGCGTGAGCAAAGGGACAGGCACTGAGCATCCTCTGTCTTCTCCCCTCCAGCCTCCCGCACGGCCTGTGACCCGTGGAAGGAGAGCGGCGACGTGTCAGACAGCGGCAGCAGCACCACCAGCGGGCACTGGAGCGGGAGCAGCGGCGTCTCCACCCCCTCGCCCCCACACCCCCAGGCCAGCCCCAAGTACCTGGGGGACGCCTTCGGCTCCCCCCAGACTGATAATGGATTTGAGACCGACCCGGACGCTTTCCTGTTGGATGAACCAGCTCCCCGAAAAAGAAAGGTGCGTGGCCTGAGCTTTCAAGCTCAGCCGCAGAGGGGCCAGGCCTGGTTTTCCCGGCCTTCTTGGGCTCTATCCTGTTTCAGTGATCCATTTAAAAAATTTTTAATTAATTAATTAGGCTGCATCAGATCGTGGCTGTGGCATGTGGGATCTAGTTCCCAAACCAAGGATCAAACCCCGGCCCACCCTGCATTGGGAGCTCAGAGTCCAAGGCCCTGGGCCATCATTTCAGCTCTCCTTTGCTGCTTATCCTTGCTCTTGATATTCCCAGAAGCCCGTCCCTCCTCTCCAGTGCCACATCATTGGCCTTCTCACCTCTACCCAACCCGGCTCTCGTGCAGAGACCTCCATCAGGTCTTCCCCTGTCCCCCAGCCCTTCTCCCCTCCCCCACCGCATCTCCTCTCCTCCATCCCCCTAAGCCCATCCCTATCTCCGCTGCAGACCGATGCCGGCCCCCAGGACCAGCTCTCTGCCCATGTTTGTCAGTCTCTCTGGTAACCCCTTTACTCGATTGGGCCTTCTGCCGGGTCCTGTTGGATGTGACTGGAGCCCCGCTGGGTGAGGCTGAGCGGGGGGACATGACCTCCTCATCCCTTGTCCCTTTCCCTCCAGAACTCGGTGAAGGTGATGTACAAGTGCCTGTGGCCCAGCTGTGGCAAAGTCCTGCGCTCCATCGTGGGCATCAAACGACACGTGAAAGCCCTCCACCTGGGGTAGGTACGCGCGCAGAGCTCCTCTGCCTGGGGCGTTCTTCAGACCTCCTCCACCGGCTGATTCCCCGAGACCCACACCCCCAAATGCTTCTGAGAAACTGGCTGGCTGAGGACCCCACCCATCCCTGATCCTGGGCCCCGTGGAACAGCCCCTTTGCTGGGATCTTTGCTGGGAAGGAGGCCCTCCTGCGTGGTGGGTGTTGATGCTGTTGATGGGTATGTCTTCTCACCTCGGAAGGAAGATGGTTCAGTTCAGAGGGTGGTTAGTTACTTAGAGCCTGTTGCTTCCCCTTGGGGAGCTGGGGCTCCCCTCACACTGACACCCAGAGCCGGAGCTGCATATGGCCAAGGGGACCAACTCATAGTCCTTCCCCTGCCGGAGAGTGTGACCGCGAGTGAGTGGTGTCCAAAGAGGACCCAGGGCAAAGCGGGAAGCAGATCTGGCCAGAGGAGAGGCTTCGGTGCTAGGGAAAATAATTCCCCTTGTGCCAGGGTGCAGTCCCTGGGGGCCCGTGTCGGGCCCTGGGCTCCCACCTGTCCTCCCGGGGTTCTCCAGGGACTTGCTGGTGGCCCGGAGCAGGTGCTCCCCTCATGCCTCGCTGGCCCCTGTGTTTGGCCCAGGGCAGCTTGTCCCTGCCTGTCATCACATCTCCCTCCCCCGCAGGGACACCGTGGACTCCGACCAGTTCAAGCGGGAGGAGGATTTCTACTACACAGAGGTGCAGATGAAGGGGGAAGCTGCTGCGGCTGGCGGCCCCGCAGCCGACCCGGCTCTGACCCCCAGCGTGACCAGCCCGCCCCTCTCCATCCTGCCCCCACCGCCTCCTCCCAAAGCCCAGTCCTCAGGCCCGGATCACCCTGGCCTGGAATCTTACCTGCCCTCCGGTGCTCTCAGCAAGTCAGCTCCTGGCTCCTTCTGGCACATTCAGGCCGACCATGCATACCAGGTATGGGAACCCCCTGGGAGCTCAGCCTAGGGGCCGTGAGGGATTCCGTGCCTGTCACTGGTCAGCCTGATCACAGGCTACTGACCACACTGATTGGAGGCTGAGTCCTCAGCTGAATTACCCATCTCTTACTTCTATAAGGAAAATGACTTCATACTCAATAAACACAGGAATTCCAAAGTTGTACCTTGGTGACTGTAAAGAGTGGTTACTGAATCTGGCTGAATCCCTGAGTAACCAGGTTGATGGATTTGGACAGGGGAATTGGTCCATCATTGGTTATAAGAGGGGATAGACTAGTGTAGTAGGGTTTCCGAGAGCAAATCCCCAATTCTCAGAATTGTACTACATTAAATAATCTGGCACTCAGTGTTTTGAATACCTACTGTGTGTCAAGCTTCAGGATAAGCTTTGCAGATAGAATAAGATATATTATTCTTGAGCTTGTAAAGTGTACGGTTTAGCTGGAGAGAGAAATGAATGTGTACCTATGATTAATTATAATATGTAGTTAAAATATCTTACTGGAGGCACAAGCAATTGTAGGTACAGGAAGGACCAGGCTTCCCTGGTGGCTCACTGGTAAAGAATCCACCTGCCAATGCAGGCGATTCGGGTTCGATCCCTGGGTTGGGAAGATCCTCTGGGGAAGGAAGTGGCAACCAGCTCCAGTATTCTTACCTAGGAAATCCCATGGACAGAGGAGCCTGGCAGGGTACAGTTCACGAGTCGGACACAAGTTAGTGACGCAGCAACAATAACCGTAAAGACCAAGGTATTATGCCCATTCAGAGAAGGCAACGGCACCCCACTCCAGTACTCTTGCCTGGAAAATCCCATGGACGAAGGAGCCTGGTGGGCTGCAGTCCATGGGGTCCCTAAGAGTCGGGCACGACTGAGGGATTTCACTTTCACTTTTCACTTTCATGCATGGGAGAAGGAAATGGCAACCCATTCCAGTGTTCTTGCCAGGAGAATCCCAGGGACGGCTTAGCCTGATGGGCTGCCATCTATGGGGTTGCACAGAGTTGGACACGACTGAAGCGACTTAGCAGTAGCAGCAGCAGCAGCAGCAGCAGTATTATGCCCATTGGGTTGAGAAAGCAGGCATGGAGCAGGTGGCATTTCGGGGGCTTTTTACTGCATGTAGTAGGTGCCGAAGACTCTGTTTGCCATGTGCAAGTTTTTCTTAAAATCCTTTGATGCCTACTGCTTGGTTTTTTCTGACTGTAGGTTGATTTTCAAGTTAGTAATTAAGCAGCAGTGCTTTCCGTCGGAAAGCCTTTAGAGAGCGAGTCAGCTCTCCTCCTCATTAGAATGAGTGGTCATGAGTGGTCGCTCAGCTATTACAACTCAGGTGGCCCTTCAGGCCGCCAGCTGTCCCTGTGACATGAGGCCTGGAGAGGGCGGCTGGTGATTTTAGAAACAAACCTTGACCTGGAGAGTCGCTGCTTCCACGCGGTTGCCCCAGGGGTGGCAGGCACTTAGCGTGGTGCCTGTGCCCCATCTCACAAGGCTGAATTTCTGGGGGAGCTGCCCCGAGCATGTTCTTGGTAGGTGATCCTGCCAAGAAGTTAATCTGCAGAGATGATTAACTCATGAGGCTGGCACGTAAACCAGCTCCAAGAGGAGAGCTCCAAAAAAAGACTGGAGCCCGAGACAAAGGCGACTCCCGAGAGCTGGTGCTNTTTCCCCTCCCTCATGGGAATGTTTTAGTTTTTTTTTTTTTAAAAAACAGAAACAAAACAATTATTTTTTTTTCTCTTCCCCTAAAATAAGAGAGAGCCAAAACTGACCAGGGGTATTCTGCAGCAAACCAGAGACCAAAGAAATGAGACCCTCCTCTCCTCCCCACGGCCATCTCCCTGGGGGTGAATGTGCACTGTATGGAAGGAGGGGACAGCTCATCGTGTTTCCTGCTGAGCTGGTGAATTCTTTGCTTTCTCCACTCTTTCAGAAGGGACTGTGAGCAACATGGATTTACTTTTTTTTTTTTAAGAAAAAAAAAGAGGTTTCTGGCTGATGACTCAGAGAACAGGACCTGCTGAGGCTGGGGTGGGAAGACAGGGCTGATGTGTGAGCTTTTTGAGGTGCAGCCAGCCCCCTTTCTCCAC
>SJYQ01096389.1:23108-96968 GCA_006410935.1 Redunca redunca
CAGTCACCATCTGCAGTGATTTTGGAGCCCAAAAAATAAAGTCTGACACTGTTTCCACTGTTTCCCCATCTATTTGGCATGAAGTGATGGGACTGGATGCCATGATCTTAGTTTTGTGAATGTTGAGCTTTAAGCCAACTTCTTCACTCTCCTCTTTCACTTTCATCAAGAGGCTTTTTAGTTCCTCTTCACTTTCTGCCACAAGGGTGGTGTCATCTGCATATCTGAGGTTATTGATATTTTTCCCGGCAATCTTGATTCCAGCTTGTGTTTCTTTCCTTTTAATGGGAAGTCTGCCATGAATCTAATAATGTTCACATTTTATGACTTCTTAGATTTTTTTTTATTAAACAGAAGTTTGGCTGTACATTGTTTAATGCAGTAAGCAAAGCAGTGTACCTTCTCTAAACCCCGTGTGCTCTGTTCTCCCTGCATCCCACAGATGTCTTCAACGAGCGAGACAACTGTCCCTACGTCTACAATACCGACCAGCGGGACACTGATGGGGACGGTGTGGGTGACCACTGTGACAACTGCCCCCTGGTGCACAACCCCGACCAGGTAAGGGACGGGGCACCGATCAGGCGTCGTGAGGAGCAGAGGTCGAGGGCTTATCACAGACTGTGTGGCCTGGTGGTTTTCCGCGTGCTCTGCCAGGACGCGACAGTGTGGGCTGCTCAGTCGTTTTAACTGAAAACGCTGACTGAACTTAAGCCCGGGCATGACTGTATCTCGGTGGCCCCCAGCCAGACAGTAGGTGCCTCTGCCCCGCTGTGCATGGGAGCAAGTCTCCCGATCAGCTCGGTGTTTCCCTGATGCAGACAGTGGAGTTGGCTGCTTTTCCAGGTTGGCCTCTGGAAGCCACAGTGGGAATAGAACGTGCTGATGTGGTTCACAAAACGTGCTGGAGAAAGGACGTTGTCAGAAAGGACTCGATTGCGCGGCAGCTAGTGCTTTTCAGTCGCCCTTAAGGAGAGTGAGCCCCTGTAGGGCTCGGTTAGGTGCAGAGTCGCCCGGATCCCAGTCCCCGTTCTGATGTTGGCGGTCGTCTCAGGAGGCCGTCTCCTCTCTGCTGTCGTGGCTTGCGTGGGGTGAGGTGGGCCAGGCTGCATGCGCTCGGCGACTTCAACCCAGCGTCTGTTTTGCTGGGCGGAGGCTCAGTGCCGCTGTCCCCGAACCCCGCCTCCCAGACCGACGTGGACAACGACCTCGTGGGAGACCAGTGTGACGACAACGAGGACATCGATGAAGACGGCCACCAGAACAACCAGGACAACTGCCCCTACATCCCCAACGCCAACCAGGCCGACCATGACCGTGACGGCCGGGGCGATGCTTGCGACTCGGACGACGACAACGACGGGGTCCCCGACGACAGGGACAACTGCCGGCTGGTCGCCAACCCCGACCAGGAGGACTCGGACGGTAGGTGCCCCCCAGGAGCAGTGGGGCCACAGGGCAGTGAGGCGCTGGACAAAAAGAGCCCTTTAGTCCTAGTGGGCCCTGGGGAGAGGGCCTGGAGGGCGCGGAGCCCAGGATGGCTCAGGGCCTCAGGCGACGCAGCAGGGGCACAGCAGAGGGCCCGGTGTCCTCTGGTGTCTGCTGGAGGCTGACCAAGTGCTGGTGGAGGACGCGCAGCTGCCCTGGACGAGACGGGAGGTGTGGGCGGGGGGGATGGAGCCCACTGACCCAGAAGCACATGGAGACTCACCGGCTGAAGGGCAGCTCCAAGGACACCCGGCCGCGAGCAGCCCAGAGCTCGTTCCTGACACGAGGACTGATGGCGTCTGTCCTCACAGCTGGGCCTGAGGGAGGGCTTGGCGGTGCCGGGGGCGGCTGGGGCGGAGGCGAGGCTGGTGCTCAGGGACGTCTTTGGGGCTGTGGACACTCCTGCCAGCTAGAGCGCGGGCCTGTCACCCAGAGAGCACAATGTGTGCCTCTGAGGGGAGCTGAGGGACCTTGTGCCTCTGAGGGGAACTCAGGGACCCCGTGCCTCTAGGGGAACTCAGGGACCCCGAGCCTCTGAGGGGAACTCAGGGACCCCATGCCTTGAGGGGAACTCAGGGACCCCATGCCTCTGAGCAGAACTGAGGGGCCGTGTGAGGGATGTGACGGAAACTCAGCTGAGCTTGGTGTCTTCTCTCCCTCTAAAGCAGCAGGCCCTCCGACAGGGCGATTTAGTGAGTGGTCATCTGGATCGTCACCATCAGCATGGCTGCATACCCGTGAGGCCTCAGCGGGCATCTCTCCATAAGCCAGGCTGGCCTGGGGCCCCCAGCCCCACCCCTGGGAAAACTGACAAGATGCCCCCCAAAAGCGGAAGTCCATTTCTCCCCAGGGAGACCATTTTTCATCAGAGAGCTCTGCCCTCGATGCCAAGTGGATTGCAGGCAGGGGCAACTGAGGTAGTAGCAAGGGTTTTGAAGACAATCAGAGAGAAAAGTTGAAAATTCAGCTTGATTTCCCCTGGCAAGGTTCAGGTTTTGCACCCCAATTTCAAGTTCAGAATGAACGGAAGTGGCTCTCGCGGGAGCTCACATATGGCAAGCTCCACTGCAGTGTTATCAGAGTGACGTTTTGAGAAGAGTCCAGACTCCTCCTCAGAGTGTTGGGGCAAAATGTCAGCAGTTACAGGCGCTGGTCCAGAACGCGCTGCTGAGCCCTTGGCCTCAGAATTTCAGAGACTCATGTACTAAGTCTTCTCAGACACAGAGAGGCAGACGGCGAGCCCTTTCTTTGCTTTTCTCTCTGCTTTTCCTTGGTGACAGGTGATGGGCGTGGGGACGCTTGTAAAGATGACTTCGACAATGACAGTGTCCCTGATATCGACGACGTGTGTCCTGAGAACAACGCCATCAGCGAGACAGACTTCCGGAACTTCCAGATGGTCCACTTGGACCCCAAGGGCACCACTCAGATCGACCCTAACTGGGTCATTCGCCATCAAGGCAAAGAGCTGGTGCAGACAGCCAACTCCGACCCTGGCATCGCTGTTGGTAAGCCTCAGCGTGCACGCCACGGAGCATGCAAGCTTGCCCTTTGAGACCGAAGGCACGGAGCAGTGGTTCTCTCTGGTAGCTCCCACCTGCCCTTGGTTTGCAAACCCTCTTCCTAAGTATCTGTGATGGAAGGGCTTGGGGAAGGGTGTCTTTGCCTCTCCAGTCTCTGAGATCTCATACTCAGCAGGCCGTTTTATTTTACGGTTTATGTGTTTATTACCTAAGGCAGTGAAGCTGTCCCGTAACTTTAGAAAGAATAAGTTCCCTCAGTGCCCTAATCGCCCAGGAACAGGGCTCCAGTTGGATGGAAGGGAAGAGCCCTCTCCGCCTGTGTCCAGGGGTCCCCAGGCCTCCAGGACTCTCCTAGAAGGCTGTTTCTGACGGCAGATGGTCCCTGTGGCCTCCAGGTTTCGACGAGTTCGGGTCTGTCGACTTCAGCGGCACGTTCTACGTCAACACGGACCGAGACGACGACTATGCCGGCTTCGTCTTTGGCTACCAGTCCAGCAGCCGCTTCTATGTGGTGATGTGGAAGCAGGTGACGCAGACCTACTGGGAAGACCAGCCCACCCGGGCCTACGGCTACTCGGGGGTGTCCCTCAAGGTGGTGAACTCCACCACGGGGACGGGCGAACATCTGAGGAACGCCCTGTGGCACACGGGCAACACGGAGGGACAGGTGAGCACACGGCTCCTCCCGGCTGCCGCGGGCCGTCAGGAGAGCAGTCCCAGCCCCTCGCAAAATACCCCCAGCTCTGTTTACGTTCATTTCACCTCAGCCACTCAGTGTGAGTCGCTCAGTCCTGTCCGATCCTTTGCGACCCCAGGGACTGGGTCCTCTGTCCATGGGATTCTCCTGGCAAGTATACTGGAGTGGGTGTCATTCCTTTCTCCAGAGGATCTTTCTGAGCCAAGGCTCAAACCCGAGTCTCCTGCATTTAAGGCAGGCTCTTTACCATCTGAGCCACCTGGGAAGCTCAGATAATTTCAATATTCTTGCTTATTAAAGATGCCGTGCCTGGTGCTTTTATAAACACGACTGGCGAACCTCTTGAACGTGAAGCATAGGTCTGTGCCCTATAGAAATGGAGAGAAAAGGGCTCCAAAGGTTTCGGTCCTGTGTTGGGAAAGCAGAGACCCAGGGCTCAGCGTGGTGGCTCCTCACACTGAATGGCACAGCCCCCCTCAGTGGACTTTGCTCACGCTAAGGTTCACGCTGTGGGATTCATCAGAGGGAGACCTGGCCACCCACGCACGGGGGTTTCTCGTCACAGGGATGCTCTGTCTACCTTTCGGCTGTAAAGCCGCACTTAAGGCTCAGGGAGCCAGTTGTTCTCAGAGTGATGCTCTCCCTTAGGTTCGCACTCTATGGCACGACCCCAAAAATATCGGCTGGAAGGACTACACTGCCTACCGGTGGCATCTGACCCACAGGCCTAAGACTGGCTACATAAGGTAGGGGGAGGGAAGCTCGCTGCCCGCTGCGTTTCAGCAATTGTCCATTTCAGAAATGTCTTTCCACTGCACGGCGTCCCCACATGAATCCACTGAAGTGGACTCTGCCCTGTGTACTGCTCCCTGGATTTTCCCACTTTAAATGCTTCACTTTTCTGTCCAGCATCTTCTTCTGCACATCACTTTAAAAAAGAAGAAAAGAAAGAAGGAAAGAAAAAAGCTAAAAGAAAGCTATTGAAGAGGAGATGAAACTTGTTGTAGTAAGCCAGAAGGTGGTAGCCATCTCCCTTACAGGAGGGAGAGTTCAGCCGAAGCTCTGCGTCCTTGTGGGTTGGCACGTGGTTCCTTCACACAGGTTCCTGCTTGTTTCTGATTTGTGAACAGCTGAGTCCAAGACTCATCTCCAACAAAAGTTTGACAAAGCAGTCCAACAGAATTTCGTCCTCTCGACATGGCAGCAGTTTTAATCAGTTTTGATTAAAGCACAGTGACTTAAGTTGAAACTTTTTGCAGAGTTAGACTTAGCGCACAGGCCAGGCTGATGCTCCACCAGGAGTGTGTGTGTGTCCTCCGTGACAACAGACAGATCTGAGAAGGGGCGGTGCGGGTTGGCTGCAGGGACTGCTTCCGGGGAGAGTCCCTGTTTCTCCACTCGTGAGCCCCTCCCCTGCTAGGGAGCTTCAGAGCCTCTGTGCACGTGGGGTGGAGCCTGTGCTTACGTGTCAGGCAGCGCACGGTTCTTGAGAAAGCAGGTGAGCACAAGGCTTCAGTGCAGCCTGAAGGCCAGAAGCCTGCTGCCAGGGCGAGGGTCAGAGCAGGGTTAGGGTTAGCGTGAAGGTCAAGTTAGGGTCAGGGTCATGGTTAGGGTTAGAGCTAAGGTCAGGGTAGGGTCGGAGTTGAGGTCAGGGTTAGGCTGAGGGAAGGGCCTCCTGACTCCACTCCAGTGTTCCTGGCTCTTAAAGGCAGAGGCAGCTTGGGAGCTTGGTGGGTGATTGTCAGTGAGTCATGGGGAGGAAGGTTGGTCTGGGTGTTGCTGTTGCTCTTGGCGAGCCTTGTGAGGAGAAAGCTGACCTCCTGCCCTCTGGTGAATGCGTCCCACAGTTTTGACCTTCTCTTTCCATCTCCTTGTTTTGTTTTCAGAGTCTTAGTACATGAAGGAAAACAAGTCATGGCGGACTCAGGACCCATCTATGACCAAACCTACGCTGGTGGGCGGCTGGGTCTGTTTGTCTTCTCTCAAGAGATGGTCTATTTCTCGGACCTCAAATACGAATGCAGAGGTGAGTGTGAGAACAAAGGTCACTGGGGCCCTGTGTGCCACAGAGAACGGGGAAGGAGTGCGCACTTTGCTCTTCGTTTGACAAAAGCTGCACTTCAGGGAAGTAAACTGGTGGCCCGCCCGGCAGATGTTTGGTTTGGTCAGCTTGAACTGACGTAGTCAGTCTGTTTGTTTTGAATTCTGTGTGCATGGCTTCAGTAGAACAAATGTTTTTGTTATTCACAGGCTTTACCTACCCCCTGCACTCTACCCCATAGCTTCCTGCATCGTCTACACCTGCTGGGCCCCTTTGGCTCTTTAGATTGCAGCCCCTGATAGAGAGAAAGGAAGGAAGGAAGGAAGAAGAAAAGGAAAGGTCGAGAGAAAGAAGTAAAGAAAGGGCGAGAAAGAAAGGAAGGAAGAGGCAGAGACGGAGAGAGGGAGGGAGGGACTACGGAAGGAAGGAAGGAGGGAGGAGGTGGAGGGAGGGGTCTCTCTGGCTGTCTCTCTAGGAGTGCATTCAAATCAAAGTATGATAGAGCTGGAAGGGAGCTTGGCTTCTGTGTGGTCTAAACCTGCGCTTTCACATAGACTTGAATGTGTCTTCTATAGTTGAGGTAAGACTCAGAGGTGCTTCTCAAAAATCACACAGCAAGAGTGTTGATATGTCTTCTTGATTCTGGTGGAGTGTTCCCTTCCTTATGTTAGGTTTCATTTGAGACATTTCACATTTCCTTCCATATGTCCATCCATCTACCCATCCACCCATCATTGCATCTGTGGTTCCATCCATCCATCCATCCATCCATCTGTCCATCCACCCATACACCCATACACCCATCCATCCATCCATCCATCATCCATCCATCCATTTATCCATCCATCATCCATCCATCCATTCATCCATCCATCGCCATCCACCCATATACCCATCCATCCATCCATCATCCATCCATCCATTTATCCATCCATCCATTCATCCACCCATCCATCTACCCATCCACCCATCATTGCATCTACTATTCTATTCATCCATCCACCCATCCATCGCCATCCACCCATGTAGCCATCTGTCCATCATCCATCCATCCATTTATCCATCCATACATACACCCATCCATCCATCACCATACAGCCATACACTCATCTATCCATCCATCCATTTATCCATCTATCCATTCATCCATCCATCCATTCATCCATCTATCCATCCGCCCATACACCCATCCATCCATCCACCCATATACCCATCCATCCAGCCACCCATACACCCATTCATCCATCCATTCATCCATCTATCCATCCATCCATCCATCACCATACAGCCATACACCCATCCATCCATCTATCCATTCATCCATCCATCACCATCCACCCATATACCCATCCATCTATCCATTCATCTATCCATCCATTCATCCATCTATCCATCCATACATACACCCATCCATCCATCCATCCATCCTTCCATCTATCCATCTATCGCCACCTACCCATCTACCCATCCATCCATCCATCTATCCATCATCCATCCATCCATTCATCCATCACCATCCACCCTACACCCATACACCCATCCATGCATCCATCCATCCATCATCCATCCATCCATCCATTCATCCATCTATCCATCAATCCATCCATTCATCCATCTATCCATCCCCATCCATTCATCTACCCATCCATCCACCCATCATTGCATCTATGCTTCTGTCCATCCATCCATCCACCCAGCCACCCATCCCCATCCCTCCATCCATCCCCATCCATCCATCCACCCATCCATCCATCCACCCACCCATCTATCATCCATCCATCCATCCATCCATCCACCCACCCATCATTGCATCTATGCTTCTGTCCATCCATCTATCCACCCAGCCACCCATCCCCATCCCTCCATCCATCCCCATCCATCCATCCACCCATCTATCATCCATCCATCCATTCATCCATCCATCTATCCATCCATCCATCCATCCACCCACCCATCATTGCATCTATGCTTCTGTCCACCATTCATCCACCCATCCCCATCCATCCATCTTTCCATCCATTCATTCAATCATTCATGCATCCATGCATATTGTGGATGTCTTCTTTAAAAAATAGAAATATTGATATTTTAGGTTATAGTTCAGAGAAGGCAATGGCACCCCACTCCAGTACTCTTGCCTGGAAAATCCCATGGACGGAGGAGCCTGGTAGGCTGTAGTCCATGGGGTCGCTAAGTCGGACATGACTGAGCAACTTCACTTTCACTTTTCACTTTCATGCATTGGAGAAGGAAATGGCAACCCACTCCAGTGTTCTTGCCTGGAGAATCCCAGGGACGGGGGAGCCTGGTGGGCTGCCGTCTATGGGGTCGCAGAGTCAGACACGACTGAAGTGACTTAGCAGTAGCAGGTTATAGTTAAACAAATAGGGTTGCACAGAGTCGGACACAACTGAGGCGACTTAGCAGCAGCAGCAGCAGGTTATAGTTAAACAGATAAAGCAAAACAAAGCTCATGGTCCAGTCTCCAAATTCTATCACTGTGTTTTGCAGATGTCTAAGCAAGAATTGCTGTATTTCCAGCAAAGTACTGTAGATGCTGTTACCCAGACACCTCAGTCCATCCCAGTGCTTCCAGCTACTCTCTCTAGCAGACCTCCTGTCCTTGACCCTAACCTGAGTGATTCTTCACCCGCTGTCCTCCACCCAAGCCCAAGTGCCTTCAGAGGATAAATAATAATGGAACTGAAAGATGAACATCCAACCCACTACAGGAAAAGCAGTTTGATGATCCATGAGACTTTATGTGGAGTGAAAATTGAGCATGATATTGCATTGTTTTTCTTTTCTCGTGTGTTTAAAAAGAATGACGTTTACATATGAAATGTAAGTACTTTTTGTATTTATGTGTATATGGAGTTGAAGGGAATATTGTGTATAAGCCATTATGATAAATTAAGCAGGAAAAATATTGCCACACTACTTTCAGTGCTTTAAGTTGGGTGTGAGAGCACCCAAATATTGTTAGGTAAATTATAAAGAAGGGTCGACTCAAGTTTGAAGTAATTCCATCATCAGAAAGAGGTCAGGAGACAGCAGTCACATATGTGGGATGTCAGGTAACGAACTGGAACATCAGAAACACCCATGGGAATAAGTGAATACCCCTCCCCGACTCTCTTGTCCCACAGTGGAAGCCCTCAGAGATGTAGTCTCATCAGAGAAGGACAATCCTTGTGAGACGGCTCTGCTGTGGGTCTAGATGTGGGCCTGGCAAAGCCCTGCTGACCTGTGGTCTAGCAGAGGGGGTGCCATCATTGCAGTGGCCCCTCCAGCCGTGGTGGACCTGGAAGAGCTCATGGCCAGGTGTCCCTTGCTTCCGAGGTCTTGTCCCCAGAATCCTTGCTGGGGCTCCTTCCAATCTCTGCTGCTGTAGAAGAGAGTGGAGAAGCGGTTGGCAAATGCGTTTCTACATCTAATCCCTCGTCGAGGCTTTGACACTGTGGGCAAGTTGCTTTTACCCAACTTGGTAACACATTCCGTTAAGGTTCCAGTTATAAATGCTGTGTTAATATTTATTGAGTATAGAATGCAGTTCTGTTCACCAGTAACTTATTTAAATATGCCAAGTAGTGCATACGTAGTATAATTTCTAGAAGTAAACATATAACTAGCATATAATATAATTATAGCAAAACATCTCCTGTCAAAATACAAGGCTTTATAATGTTATACGGCCATGATCAAGCATGCTGCAAAATGTGATAGAATAAACAAATAATAGTGAAGAGTTTATAATGGAACCTTAATATATACTGTTGCCAGTGACTTTAATTCCATATATATATATTTTTTTTCACTATTTTCTATCTGCTGTAGGACTTTAAAGACTTTGAATGCCAAGGATAAACTGACGCACCCCTTAGTCATACAGCAGTATTCACAGGCTTGCTTTGTTTTTCGCTTTAAGTTGCATGATGTTTCTGCAGGAAATATTAGTTAATCTCACTCCACGTAGGGGCTCAGGAAGAAGACTTGTCTTGTCGGCCTGATGTGGCAGACGGCCTCCCTTCCGGTCGACAGAGAGCTAACGCCTCCGTCTGGGAGAGAGGACCCGAGACCTGTCTCCCTTGCTCGTCCCGTCTGATAAACTTACATTTGTTGCTTCTTTGAGGCTAATTGCCTTCTCGCTGTGCTGCACTTTTTACATTTTTCGGTGGAGCTGTCTTCCCAAGGCAACGGAGTGTTGGGAGATGCCATTAAATGTCCCCGTGGTGAAGAGTGTGCAGGTCTCTGTGTCGGTGTGTTCGGTGGTACGGGATGATGATGTGAATATTTAGAATGTACCATATTTTTTTTTGTAAATTATTTATGTTTTTTTTTTTAAACAAACTTTTGGTACAGATGGATGAAACTTCCTTTGTTTTGCCAAAGACTGTAAATATTAATTTATTTGTTCACATGGTCAGATTTTCACCACTGAACCCTGCATTTAGCTAGAGCCTCATTTTTATACTTCAAAGGTTCATAACAGGAAATAAATTGTAAAAAGGTTTTCTATAAATCAATCTCTCTCCCTTTTTTAAAGAGCTAGCAGGGCTCCTGCCGGGGTTCAGTGGACGGACCCCAGCAGGACGAGCAGAGCTCTGTGTCAGGCCTTCTGAGGCCGAGATGCANTGTCGGTGTGTTCGGTGGTATGGGATGATGATGTGAATATTTAGAATGTACCATATTTTTTTTTGTAAATTATTTATGTTTTTTTTTTTAAACAAACTTTTGGTACAGATGGATGAAACTTCCTTTGTTTTGCCAAAGACTGTAAATATTAATTTATTTGTTCACATGGTCAGATTTTCACCACTGAACCCTGCATTTAGCTAGAGCCTCATTTTTATACTTCAAAGGTTCATAACAGGAAATAAATTGTAAAAAGGTTTTCTATAAATCAATCTCTCTCCCTTTTTTAAAGAGCTAGCAGGGCTCCTGCCGGGGTTCAGTGGACGGACCCCAGCAGGACGAGCAGAGCTCTGTGTCAGGCCTTCTGAGGCCGAGATGCAGTCGGGGGTCTTCGCAGAGCAGGAGGCTGTTGAAGGCAGGTCTCACCGTGGTCGGAGGAGCCACCCGGGTCACGCAGGACATAACCCTAGGGAGTCCATGCTCTGTTGCCTCTCGCTATCCCACTAGGGACCGAGCGGTGTGGTGACTGTCGGCCCCACTGGGACGACCCAGGGGAGAGGGGCAACCCACGGGGCCCCTCATCTTCCGAACGGTGCTTCCCTGGACCAGTCTGGTTGCAAACCGGAGCGAGAAGCTGCAGGAGGCTCTATGGGTGCGTGTGCCATCTTGGCGTTGTCTGGATAAGCCGGTCGCTCGGTGACGGGAGGAAGCCATGGGCGGCTGAGGCGTCTCTGGCTGCCCCACTGCCCCCGGGACTTCTGAACAGTGCCGTGGCCTCAGTTATGCGGGAACCGTGAGGGCTGCAGGGGGAGACGGACAGACAGACAGCACGTTTGGAAGCCTCGGGTGCAGGAAAGGCCTCCTGAGGGGACGGGTGGAGGCGAAGATCCAGCTTGATTTGGGTGGCGAACAGGTGGGTGTGCGCACGTGGAGGAGGAGGACAAGGCCAGACCCAGGGAAGGGCCTCGAGAGGCTCCGGGGAGCAGAGACGGAGGCGGTGAGGAGGGCGGGACGCGGGTTCCGCGACGACCGGGGGACGCCGACGTGGGGGACGCCGACGTGGGGGATGCCGACGTGGGGGACGCCGACGTGGGGGACGCCGACGTGGGGGACGCCGACGTGGGGGACGCCGACGTGCGTGCCGCCTGTGGACCGGAAAGCGGGCGGGGGACGTGCCGAGGGTGCTGAGACGTCGGGTGAAGAAGCGAGACGCAGTTCCTCACGTTCCGATTTGGGCGAATGTTTATCGAAAGGCCAGTTTCTGACACCCGCCCCTGTCAGCACGCGGTGGTCCCAGGACCGGTTTCGTGTCTCTGCCCTGTGGGGGGTGCGGTGGCGCCGTGGGGCCGGGTCTGTGGAGTCTCTCCCTTTCACGTGAGGCTCTAACGCTCGGGGAGACGCCGCGCTCCGTCACTGACTGTCCCTGAAGAAAAGGCCCTCCCCACCCCCAACAGCGTGCCTTCAGGCAGTGCTCGGCGGGCGGCGGAGGAACTGGAGGTGATTCTAACACGGGGGTGGGTCCAGCCTGAGGCGAGGGGGACTGAGGCCGGGCCCCCACGGCACCTCCATTAGGCCCCGAGGCGGTCGACGGGAAGGGGGTCTGAGGGGTCGGTCATGGCTGAGGGTCCTGGCGGATCACAGCCCACCTGGCTGCGGGTGGAAGGCCCCGGGGTCCCTGTGGGTCTGAGCTGCTCGAGCGGCTCCTGCTCAGTTCGTCTGTTTCACAAAGTGGTGTTTTGGCCATGGGAGCCGCCGGTCGAGGGCTCGGGGACCCCTGGGGGCTGCTGCCTGACAGATCCGCCACCCTGGTCATAGAATCAGGCTTCTGCTCCTCTAAAGATCCTCATCTGGATGCCAAGGACCGCAGCCCTCGGGTCCCTGGGGAGGAAGGAGGCAAGGTGGGGACCGTCCATGTCTGGCCAAGCCTGGGCCTCTGGTCCCAGGGGAGCGACTTGGCAGAGGGCAAGGGTCCAGAGATGACAGGGGCTCCCGGCCCAGCCGACGGCGACCTTGGCTTTGGGGAAACCCGCGGAACTCTTACCAAAACGTCTGGGCCCTGAGCCGCTGCCAAGTGTCAACCCATCGCCATGTCTGACCCTGGCTGAGCTCAGCCCATGCTGTCCCCACCGTTCAGAGTCCCCTGGCACAGCCACCCAAGGATGGACATGGAGGCAGCTCTGAGCCCCATGGGGGCCACGTGGGTCCCAGCAGCCAGAGTAGGTGACCTGCGATTATAGGCTCCAGGGTGACTTTCAGATCACATCTCTCAGCTATAACAAGGCCTGGAAACTTGGACCATTTTCAGCTGTTGCTTTTCCATAGAGTGACTTTTTGACCCCAGACACACCAAGTACGTTATGAGAAGTGAGATTTTGACATTTCCAGCAAAGACACACTCTCTGCATTGTTAACAACAGCTCAGTCAGAAGCCATCTCATGGAACAAGCTCAGATCAAGTGCCCAAGTGTGGACAGGACCGTGTGGTCAGCTTGAAGAACAGCCACCCACAGAGCCTCAGACCCCGGCCACTGGCTCAGGCCCCAGACTCCAGGCTCTCAGGACGTCAGCAGAGTAGAAGGAGGAGAAACTGTCCATAAAACCTGACCTTACCTCCTTTTATGTGCTGTGTATTTACTTTCAAATAATTTATTATTTATATAAATGTGTTTTGCTGTTCAGTGGATTTATTTTCAGCTTCAGCATCAGTCCTTCCAATGAATATTCAGGACTGATTTCCTTTAGGATGGACTGGTTGGATCTCCTTGCAGGCCAAGGGATTCTCAAGAATCTTCTCCAACACCACAGTTCAAAAGCATCAATTCTTCGGCACTAAGCCAAAGTTTAGTGTAAAGTTTAGTTTAGTGTAAAGAAAAAGAATGGTTTTTCTTATGGTTTAAGAGATATATTACAATTGGTAAATAAGACATTTATGTATATACAAAATATATTCACCTAAACTTAGCATAGAATATATGATACAGTAAAATAATCATATATATTTAGCATCATATGCTCGTGCATACACACATACACATGCCTCATGAATATATGATATAATAAGATACTTAAATGTTTTGTAAAAGGCAAAGGAGAAAAGAAAAGATATACCCATTTGAATGCAGAGTTCCAAAGAATAGCAAGGAGAGATAAGAAAGCCTTCCTCAGCGATCAATGCAAAGAAATAGAGGAAAACAACAGAATGGGAAAGATTAGAGATCTCTTCAAGAAAATTAGAGATACCAAGGGAATGTTTCATGCAAAGATGAGCACAATAAAGGACAGAAATGGTACAACTCTAATAGAAGCAGAAGATATTCGGAAGAAGTGGCAAGAATACACAGAAGAACTATACAAAAAAGATCTTCATGACCCAGATAATCATGATGGTGTGATCACCAACCTAGAGCCAGACATCCTGGAACGTGAACTCAAGTGGGCCTTAGGAAGCATCACTATGAGCAAAGCTAGTGGGGGTGATGGAATTCCAGTTGAGCTATTTCAAATCCTAAAAGATGATGGTGTGAAAGTGCTGCTCTCAATATACTAGCAAATCTGGAAAACTCATCAGTGGCCACAGGACTGGAAAAGGTCAGTTTTCATTCCAACCTCAAAGAAAGGCAATGCCAAAGAATGCTCAAACTACCACACAGTTGCACTCATCTCACGCTAGTAAAGTAATGCTCAAAATTCTCCAAGCCAGGCTTCAACAGTATGTGAACCATCAACTTTCAGTTGTTCAAGCTGAATTTAGAAAAGGCAGAGGAACCAGAGATAAAATTGCAAACATCTGTAGGATCATCAAAAAAGCAAGAGTTGCATAAAAAATATCTGTTTCTGCTTAATTGACTATGCCAAAGCCTTTGACTGTGTGGATCACAATAAGCTGTGGAAAATTCTTCAAGAAGTGGGAATACCACCTGACCTGGCCCTTGAGAATCCTATATGCAGGTCAGGAAGCAACAGTTAGAACTGGACATGGAACAACAGACTGGTTCCAAATAGGGAAAGGAGTACATCAAGGCTGTATATTGTCACCCTGCTTATTTAACTTATATGCAGAGTAGATAATGAGAAATGCTGGGCTGGATGAAGCACAAGCTGGAATTAAGATTGCCGGGAGAAATTTCAGTAACCTCAGATATGCAGATGACACCACCCTTATGGCAGAAAGGGAAGAAGAACTAAAAAGTCTCTTGATGAAAGTGAAAGGGGAGAGTGAAAAAGTTGGGTTAAAACTCAGCATTTAGAAAACTAAGATCATGGCATCTGGTCCCATCACTTCATGGCAAATAGATGGGAAACAGTGGAAATAGTGTCAGACTTTATTTTGGGGGGCTTCAAAATCACCACAGATGGTGATTGCAGCCATGAAATTAAAAGATGCTTACTCCTTGGAAGAAAAGTTATGACCAACCTAGACAGCATATTAAAAAGTAGAGACATTACTTTCCCAACAAAGGTCTGTCTAGTCAAAGCTATGGTTTTTCCAGCAGTCATGTATGGATGTGAGAGTTGGACTCACATATAAAGAAACCTGAGAGCCGAAGAATTGGTGCTTTTGATCTGTGGTGTGGGAGAAGACTCTTGAGAGTCCTTTGGACTGCAAGGAGATCCAACCAGTCCATTCTAAAGGAGATCAGTCCTGAATATTCATTGGAAAGACTGATGCTGAAGCTGAAGATCCAATACTTTGGCCACCTGATGTAAAGAACTGACTCACTGGAAAAGACCCTGATGCTGGGAAAGATTGAAGGCAGGAGGAGAAGGGGACAACAGAGGACAAGAATGTTGGATGGCATCTCCGACCCAATGGACATGAGTTTGAGTAAACTCTGGAAGTTGGTGATGGGCAGGGAGGCCTGGCGTGCTGTAGTCTGTGGAGTCGGACAAGACTGAGCAACTGAACTGAACTGAACTGAATCATATAGATTTAGCATTATATGCTGGTGTGTACACACATACACACGCCTCATGAATATATAAGAAACTTAATCGTGTATTTAGCATTATATGCTCGTGTGTACACACATACACATACCTCATGAAGGCACAGTCTCTCCATCAGGACTCATTTCTTTAGAATCTTCCATTTTGTACACAAGACTCAATGGCACTTCAGCTGAAGATTTCAGTTGCTGGGAAGCATGAATTAGATAAGCATCAGGAGGGCTGTAGTAGATTTTGGAGTTTCTTGCTATGTTTGGGGAGGAGTAGATTTCCCAGGCAGCTCAGTGGTAAAGAATCAGCTGCCAAGCAGAAGATATGGGTTCAATCCCTGGGTTAGGAAGATCTCCTGGAGAAGGAAATGGCAACCCACTCCAGTATTCTAGCCTGGGAAATTCTATGGAGAGAGGAACTTGGCAGCTATAGTCCATGGGGTCGAAAAGAGTCAGACACAACTTAGTGAATAAATGGCAACAATAAAGTTTCACCAGGGGTGGTGAGATAAGTCAGTTCCAGAATAGGCCTGGCAATCCCAGATCAATCAAAGCTCAGTCCTAAATAACTGGACAAAGAGACTGCCAACATGGCTCATCCTAGCAGTTTCTTAAAACAAAGTCATATAGCTGCTGATCGTCTTGGGCTGTTGCATGCTGTTTGATAGCAGATATAATAGAAAACTCTAAAATCTGTTTCTGGAATGCCATGATATTTTATTCATAATTTCTCTTTCTAATTTCCAAGCTCGCTCTTTTCTAATGACACATTTGGGGGATTTAAAGAAACACGGCTGCACACCTTCAGCTTAAACTGTGTTGTATGTCAGTTATACCTCAATAAAGGAAAAAGGCGAATTCAGAGAAGCTGAAGGGTACATGATCAACACACAAAATCGCTTTGTGTTTCTATCCACCAGCAAGATATAATATGAAAATAAAATTAAGAAAACAATTTCATCTGCAATAGAATTTGAAACAAAATGCCTAGAAGTAAATTCAGCCAAAAGGTAAAACACTTACATAATAAAAGTGAAAAACATTATGGAAAAAAAGCCTCAATAAATGGCAAGACAGCTTGTATTTATAGATTGGAGGATTTAACATTGTTAGAACTATGATACTACACAGTGCAAACTACAGATTCAGTTCAATCCCTATCAAAATTCCAATAACTTTTTGAAGAAATGGAAAAGATGATCCTCAACTTCATATGGGATTACAAGAGTTCTGAATAATTGCCAACACAAGACTGAACGATAAGGACAAAATTGGAGGCCTCACACTTCCTGATCCCAATTCTACAACAAAGGTACAGTGTGATGATGACTTAAGGATGAACACACAGACCAACACACTGCAACTGAGTCCAGAAGCAAACCCAGATGCTCGCGGTTGACTGGTTTTCAACAAGGGTCCCAGGATTGTCTAGTAAGGAAGGAACAGTGTCTTCAACAAGTGGATGTTCATGTGCCAAAGAACAACAATGACTCCTGCTTCACTCCATATAGAAAAATTAACTTAGGTCAGTGACCTAAATATAAGAACTAAAACTGTAAAACTCTCAGACAAAACATGGATAAATCTTCATGACCTTGGACTTGGGAATGGCCTCTTCAGCATGACACCAAAAACATGAGCATTAAGGGGGAAAAAAATAAATTGGACTGAATCAAATTGAAAAAGCATTTCTGTATCATAGAACATTACTGGGAAAGTAAAAAGACAAACTATTGAATGGGAGAAAATATTTAGAAACTATAGATCTCATGAGGATCTGGTGTCCAGAATAGATAAGAACTCTTATAACCCCAAAACAAAAGCCAAAAAAAAAAAGAAAAAGAAACCTAGAAAAATGGGCAATGGTTTTGAATAGGTATTTCTCTAAAGACATACAAATGGTCATCAAGTTTTTCTCGTTAACTACTAGAGGAACCACGATGAGGTTCACTTTATACCCATTAAACTAATAATTTAAGAAAAAGAGAAGTGTTGGTGAAAATGGGGCCAATGATGGAACTGGAGCACTTTGCTGCAGGGGATAAAACATGGATCATCTGCTCTGGACAGCAGTTTGGCTGTTCCTCAAAAAGTGAGACATAGAGACATCATATGACCCAACAATTCCACTCCTGGGTATAAACCCCAGAGGACTGAAAATAGGAACACACACAAGTGCGTGTCACACATGTTCTTAGCAACACTATCCACAGCAGTCAGAACCTGGAAACGCCCGAATGTGCATCACAGACAGATGGATTCCAGACTGTGGAATGCTGTTCAGCCTTAAAACTGGTGCTCTGATTCCTGCTACAGCATGCATGCGTGTGGGCTAAGTCCCTTCAGTCGTGTCTGACTCTGCGACCCCATGACTGTAGCTCACCAGGCTCCTCTGTTCAGGGGATTCTCCAGGCAAGAATACTGGAGTGGGTTGCCATGTCCTTCTCTGGGGGATCTTCCCCATCCAGGGATCGAACCCAAGTCTCTCATATCTCCTGCATTGGCAGGTGGCTTCTTTACCACCAGTGCCACCTGGGATGCACCCAAAGAACTTTATGCTGAATTAAATAAGCCAGACACAAAGGGTACATACTATATGATTCCATATACTTGGAATATCCAGAATGGATGAATCCATAGAGACGTAAAGCAGATTGGTGATGATCGGAGTTTCTTTCATGGAGATAAAAATGTTCTGAAATGAAATATAGGCAATCAGGTCACATCACTGTGAATACACTAGACACTGTTGCAGTGTACACTTGAATATGGTTAACTTCACGTGGCATGAATTTCACCTTAATGTAGGAAAGGGAACTATATGATCATGACCAGCACATGCTCAGTTAATGAACTGGTCAGACTAAGAACGCTAATGCTTTGTTTTGTGTGAGTAAAGGCTTAAAAGAAGCGTACAGAAGAGAATGGCGTGAAGCCACCCTTGCCCTCTGCCCTCTATACTCTGCCCTCTCTGGGGTCTTGCTCTTTCTTTCTGGCCCCTTTTCCTCCAGGCCTGAGTCAAGTCACAGCAGAGGGTGAGCCACCAGCTTTGCCTCCATCACCTATGGTTATTTGTCTTGGGAGGAAAATCATTGACTCAAATTTAAATTATCTCTGGATAAAACTCCTAAAAGAATTGGCAACAAGCTCGGAGTGTCTGGAGAAGACTCCCGAGTTCCGGGGTCCCTACAGCATGTGAAGACAGGTGGACGTGCTCAGGTAGGCCTTCCAGGGGCTGTGCTGAGCAGGGCCTTGGCATCAAGCTTTGCTAATGTGACCTCTTTATAACAGGAACAACCCTTGAAACTTCAGCAGGACTTAGGCTGGGCGAGGAAGCCTGGAGAAGGCGCAGTAAGACTCCAGGTGCTTTCCCACGGCCGCGCTGTTCCTGCCTCTGAGTAGAAGGCGGGACCCTCGGAAAATTCAGTCCTGATGGGCTGCCCTGGGGTGGGCGAGGCTGTCCTCACAGAGGGGAGCCTTCCCGAGCCTTAACCTCGAAGGAGGTGCTGACAAGTTTAAGAAACACCCAAATCCTAATCGAAATGTCCTGGGTGTAACCTTCCAAAGGAATGCAGTTTTAAAGCCTAAGCGTGTCCCCTGCAGGTTGATTTGCCAGAAGCAGACCATGCGATGGGAGAAGGGGCTGTCAGCCTCGGGGCTGACAGGAGGGCAGCGGAGAGGGAGACCCCGGCCACCTGTGCAGGACAGGCGTCCTGTGACCTGTGTGGATGGCCGGACGGCTCTGTTCCTGGAGGCTGGACGGTCATGATGCGATGCTGTCAGCATCTGAAGCTTTCAGTTTTTGTGATCATGAGTTTAGTTTCTGTGTAGGTTTCCCAATAACCACAGAGACTTTGTAATTGAACGTCATCTCAGCTTGGTTGTCCCCAAAGGGGAGCATGGCTGTGGGCTTGGGGTCAGGTCCCTTATCTTGGGACTTCAGGAGCTGGGAAGTGGCCGAGGGGATTAGTGTGTCCATCACTAAGAGGTCACAGCTCAGCACGTGATTCGAGCTCAAGGGTCTTTGGGCCCATCTGAGGAAGCAGAAGGCCCCTCTGAAAGAAAGGAGTCCAGAGCCCCAAACCCCAGATTGCCCCACGACAGGGCTGCTCACCCCGTGGGCTGAGAGAAGAAGACAATGCAAGGAGGGGTTTGGGAGGCAGTTGGAGCTTGAGTGCAGAAGGTCGGAGAAGGCTGGCTGGGCCACCGGCTGCAGCTCGGGCTGGTGGGGGTGGGGGTGGGCGGGGCTCAGGAACAAGAGGATCCAGCTTTGGGCTGAGTGCGTGGATGTGCGGATGCTCCTGCAAAGGGAGGCGGCCCCAGCCATGCGGCTCCGCCCGCAGGACAACTCGAGCCTGCATGTTTACACCGTTCTTTCCAGAAGCAGCTGGTTCGCCACCAAAGAGCTCGGAGTGGACGCAGAAGCCCAGGGGCGTGGCTGGGGTGGCTGGTGTCCTCTGGGGTCCAAGCTGTGCTTCCATCACTTTCCTCCAAAAGGCCGACTCTAACCTTCCCAGCTGAGAAGAGTCTTCTGAAAGGCTCACTCACCATTTCGAGTTCAAAACAGTCATTTCATGTTACACACCGGGATTTCCTGGAGCACACAAAATCTGCTTCTGAAAGGTGTTCTCCAGTTCCTGGAAGAGACCTTGCATTACTGGCAGAGGAAGACTAACTGCCGGACGAAGGGAATAGGAATTGATTTCAGGCACAGACCAGATGCCACAGACGTCCACATCAGAGTGAAAGCGCTAGTCACCCAGTCGTGTCTGGCTCTTTGCGACCCTATGGGCTGTAAGCCCGCCAGGTCCTCTGTCCGTGGAAATCCCTAGTCAAGAACCCTGGAGTGGGTTGCTGAGCTCTCCTCCAGGGGATCTTCCCAACTCAGGAATTGAACCTGGGTCTCCAGGTTCAATTCTGCCTCCAGAATTTGCAGGCAGATTCTTTACCATCTGAGCCACCAGGAAAGCATCCACATCAAAGGCCTGTTTCTTCCTCTCTTCTTCCCTCAGGCCACATTCTAGCCTGAATCTCTGATGGGACTGACTGCCTTTGCAGCATAAGGATACCAGGGGTTTTGTTTAAGAGCTCAAGACCTTTGGCAAAGCAGAGTGAAATTGGGAACAGCTGAAATCAGCTCGGTGGTTCCCGCCAGCCCTGGCAGCCAGCTCCCTGCTTTGCAGCATCTTCCCAGCATCTCCTCGAGGAGAGCCATCAGGCGGTCTCTCAGGGAGGAGGAGGCAGAAGCAGAGGTCAGCTGGCCCCAGACTCCCCCGCAGTAAGGCTCTGAAACCGAGGTCAGCGCAGGGGCCCTCTTACTAGAGCTGGGCATGCGGGTTCCTTGAGAGAGGACCAGGGCGGGGGCAGTCCACGATGGGACCTGGGGAAGGAGAGAAGCTGGGTGGTCAGTGTAGCCCACCTGCCCTCAAGGCGTGTCCGTGGATATGGAGGAAGATGGCTGTGTGAAGGAAGGGGGTCTGCAGGGTGCTGCGGAGCTGGAGGCGCAAAGAGCGGAGACAGTGTGCTCCAGTCCAGGATGGGAGCTGGCCCGAGCGTGGTTGTGATGGGAGACAGAGCTGCTCTTCTGAGCGGGGCAAGGAGCGAGCCTGGGGCCATGGACGCTTGATAAAACTACGGTGGGAGCGGGGAGCGGGGATGCAAGGACATTCCGAGACTTGGGCATCACCAAGCGGGTGTCGTCTCCCAGATGGCAGTGTCTTCCTGATCAAATCTCTGCTTTAAGTAAGAGCGCTGGAGGAGAGAGTCCACAGGACCTTGAGTTCAATCAGGGCAGAGGAGGTTCCCGTGTGTCTTCAAGTGTGTGGAGAGTTGCACACCAGGGCTCACGTGGGTCCTCGGGCAGTGTGGGGGGTGCGTCATAGCTCCTGAGACTTGCTTCCCCAGTCCCTCTCCACACTTCATGCAGTGTGCTCAGCAGTAAAATGAAGAAAGAGAAATTGCCATCAAAATATATTCTAGCTGGAAAAACAACATGTGAAATACGGTTCAGTTGTAAAAAGAAAAACTAGACATTTTGATAACATGTTTTCTCAGTTTATTTTGACAACCAGTGAGTGGGTCTGGGAGGGAGGAGGTGCCCTTTTCTGCAGATGAAAAGAAGGTGGCGAGCAGCCTCATACTATCAGAAAGCAAGTCTGTGCGGGTTCTGGGGTTCCTGACTTTGAGCCTGAGACTCTTGGGCTATTATTTTATAATCTTTACTTCAAAAATGACTTGCATGCATGAACGAAAGTCACCTTTTGTAAAAGGCAGACACTGTCTATAATCAGAAGCAGAGGTTTGGGGCACAAGTTTTAGGTGCGGCGTCTCCGAGCTCGTGGCTTTGGTTAAAGCCACGTTTCTTTCTAGGTTCTCGGCTGTGAAGGAGGAAACTGCTCAGGCTCGCAGAGACCCTCTGAGCATCAGAGGGGCCCCAAGCAGCGCTGGGGGTCCGCTGACTCCCGTCTCCCTTCCCCGAGCCCCTTTTCGTGTGCCCTGAGCCCCGCACGCGGGGCGCACTGTCGGCAGTTATGAAGTGTTCATCTCAGTGTTCTGTGAGTTATCTTGGTTTTTAAATGGAAATAGTCTTCAACATTTTAAGCCTGGAGTTCTTGCTCAAGAAAAGCTCAAAACCTAGAAATAGCTACTACATTGCTTGCCAAAGCATGACTTAAAAAATATTTCTATGAAAAAACCTGTGGTTCTCTTAATGGCTAGTGAGACTATATCCAGCTTTTACTTCATTGTGAAATGGCAAGTTTCAACATTTACCTTCAATAAATAGCATGCATTTTGTTAGACACCAGATTCCAAGCTTCCCAGAAAAGTGCAATTATGGTGATTCAAGTAAGAGGAACCCAGACTCCTGGGCCCAGCGGCCCCCGGCTGCCACAGTGCTCACAGGAGCCCAGTCAGCAGCCGCAGCGAGACCAGGGCGGGCTGGGGAGACACGCAGGACTGTGGTCGACCAGGGCACGAGGAGACGGCACGGCCGAGTTGCCCCCAGAAGGCGCGTGCCTACACTCCAGGGCCTGCGGGCCTGCACGCAAGCTGCTCACACGCGGGGCACCCAGCCCCAGGAAGGACCGAGTCTGGAGACAAACAGCACGTTGGAGCACACACTTGGGAGCAGGGGCGAGAGGAAGGTGCGGGAAGAGGGGAAGGAAGTGCGTCGGGGTTGGTGACCGACAGCTGCAAGGGGAGGGCAGGGGCTGTTGCCTGCGAGGACCGACCTGGGAGTCTGTGAGCTCACCCTCCCGAGTCCGCTGGGGACCGAGGCTCCGGCCTCCTGGCCCACCGAGTCACGGCCGAAGGTCAGGTCAGGGGGCCCCGGCCTGTCCTGTGCGTATGCTTGGGAAGCTTTTCTAAGAAGCTGCCACAGACTAGAGTGAGTCTGGGCATAGTGGATGCAAGGCCCAGGGTCTGTCCCTGCGCAGCCAGCCTGTGCCTTGGGCTCTTGAGCGTTGAGAGAGTTGAGATTTTCTCCAGCAAATTCCTAGGTGAAATCTGGTTGAGTTCACTTCAGTTGCTCAGTCATGTCTGACTCTTTGCAACCCCATGGACTGCAGCACGCCAGGTTTCCCTATGCATCACTAACTCCTGGAGCTTGCTGAAACTCATGTCCATCAAATCGGTGATGCCATCCAACCATCTCATCCTCTGTCGTCCCCGTCTCCTCCTGCCTTCAATCTTTCCCAGCATCAGGGTCTTTTCTAATCAGTCAGTTCTTCTCATCAGGTGGCCAAACTATTGGAAGTTCAGCTTTAGCATCAGTCCTTCCAAAAAATATTCAGGACTGATTTCCTTTAGGATTGACCAGTTTAATCTCCTCACAGTCCAAGGGACTCTCAGGAGTCTTCTCCAGCACCACAGGTCAAAAGCATCAATTCTTAGGTGCTCAGCTTCCTTTATAGTCCAGCTCTCACATCCATACATAACTACTGCAAAAACCATAGCTTTGACTAGACAGACTTTTGATGGCAAAGTGATATCTCTTTTTTAATATACTGTCTAGGTTGATCATAACTTTTCTTCCAAGGAGTAAGCGTCTTTTAACTTCATGGCTGCAGTCACCATCTGCAGTGATTTTGGAGCCCAGAAAAATAAAGCTTGTCACTGTTTCCATTGTTTCCCCATTTATTTGCCGTGAAGTGATGGGGCTGGATGCCCTGATCTTCGTTTTCTGAATGTTGAGTTTTAATCCAGCTTTTTCACTCTTCTCTTTCACTTTCATCAAGAGGCTCTCAATTCCTCTTCGCTTTCTGCCATAAGGGTGGTGTGATCTACATATCTGAGGTTATTGATATTTCTCCCGGCAAGCTTAATTCCAGCTTGTGCTACATCTAGCCCAGCATTTCACATGATGTACTCTGCATATAAGTTAAAAAAGCAGGGCGACAATATATAGCCTTGATGTACTCCTTTCCCAATTTGGAACCAATTCGTTGTTCCATGTCCAGTTCTAACTGTTGCTTCTTGACCTGCAGATTTCTCAGGAGGCATGTTAAGGTGGTCTGGTATTCCTCCCTGTCTAAGAATTTCCCACAGTTTGTTGTGATCCACATAGTCAAAGGCTTTGGCATAGTCAATAAATCAGAAGCAGATATTTTTCTGGAACTCTTTTGCTTTTTCTATAATCCAATGGATGTTGGCAATTTGATCTCTGCTTCCTCTGTCTTTTCTAAATCCAGCTTGAACATTTGGAAGTTCTTGGTTCATGTACTGTTGAAGCCTTGCTTGGAGAATTTTAGCATTATTTTGCTAGCATGTGAGATGAGTGCAATTAGGCAGTAGTTTGAACACTTTTGGCATTGCCTTTCTTTGGGATTGGAATGAAAGCTGACCTTTTACAGTCCTGTGGCCACTGCTGAGTTTTCCAAAATTGCTGGCTTATTGAGTGTGGGACTTTAACAGCATCATCATTTAGAACTTGAAATAGCTCAGCTGGAATTTCATCACCTCTACTAACTTTGTTTGTAGTGATGCTTCCTAAGGCCTACTTGACTTCAGACTCCAGGATGTCTGGCTCTAGGTGAGTGATCACAGAAAACGTGGTCCACTGGAGAAGGGAATGGCAAACCACTTCAGTCTTCTTGCCTTGAGAAGCCCATGAACAATGTGAAAAGGCAGAAAGATAGGACCCTGAAAGATGAGCTCCCCAGGTTGGTAGGCACCCAGTATGCTACTGGAGATCAGTGGAGAAATAACTCCAGAAAGTATGATGAGGCGGAGCCAAAGCAAAGCGACACCCAGCTGTGGATGTGACTGGCGATGGGAGTGAAGTCCGACACTGTAAAGAACAGTATTGCTTAGGAAGCTGGAAAGTCAGGTCCATGAGTCAAGGCAAATTGGAAATGGTCAAACAGGAGATGGCAAGAGTGAGCATTGTCTTTTTAGGAACCAGTGAACTAAAGTGGACTGGAATGGGCGAATTTATTCAGATGACCATTGTATCTACTACTGTGGGCAAGAATCCCTTAGAAGAAATGGAGTTCCCCTCACAGTCAACAAAAGACTCCAAAATGCAGTGCTGGGGTGCAGTCTCAACAATTACAGAATGATCTCTGTTCATATCCAAGGCGAGCATTCAAGATCACAGTAATCCACGTCTATGCCCCAACCGATACTGCAGAAGAAGCTAAAGTTGAAAAGTTCTATGATGACCTACAAGAGCTTCTGGAAATAACACTTTTCATTATAGGGAGCTGGAATGCAAAAGTAGGAAGTCGACAGATACCTGTAGTAACAGACAAGTTTGGCTTTGGATTACAGAATGAAGCAGGGCAAAGGCTAACAAAGTTTTGCCAAGGACGCACTGGTCATAGCAAACACCCTCTTCCAACAACACAAGAGAAGACTCTACACATGGACATCACTAGATGGTCAACACTGAAATCAGACTAATTATATTTTTTGCAACCAAAGATGGAGAAGCTCTATACAGACAGCACAAACAAGACCAGGAGCTGACTGTGGCTCAGATCACGAACTCCTTATTGACAAATTCAGACTTAAATGGAAGGAATCAGGGAAAACCACTAAACCATTCAGGTATGACCTAAATCAAATCCTTTATGATTATACAGTGGAAGTGGGAAACAGATTCAAGAGATTAGATCTCATAGAGTGCCTGAAGAACTAAGGATGGAGGTTCATTGTACGGGAAGCAGTGATCATCTCCAAGAAAAAGAAATGCAAACAGGCAAAATGGTTGTCTGCGGAGGCCTTACAAATACCGGAGAAAAGAAGAGAAGGAAAAGGCAAAGGAGAAAAGGAAAGATATACCTATCTGAACGCAGATTTCCAAAGAATATCTAGGAGAGATAAGGAAGGCTTCCTCAGTGATCGATGCGAAGGAATAGACGAAAACAACAGAATGGGAAAGACTAGAGATCTCCTCGAGAAAATTAGAGATACCAAGGGAACATTTCATGCAAAGATGGGCACAAGGACAGAAATGGTATGGACCTAACAGAAGCAAAAGATATTCAGAAGAGGTGGCAAGAATACACAGAAGAACTGTACAAAAAAGATACTCATGACCCAGATAACCACGATGGTGTGATCACTCACCTAGAGCCAGACATCCTGGAGTCTGCAATCTGGTTACAAAGAGTGAAGTCTTAAGACTCAGCTTTGCTTAGAGCCATGTCATCTACAACAGCATGGTGCAGACATGTGCTGGACAAGGGAAGCCACAGCTTGTCAGATTCTGTAGGCCTTGTGTCCAACAGCAAAGATGTAGGAGTCTGATGCCAGGATTTGAGAGCTTCATGTTCACGTCCCACATTTGGGAAGCACAAAGGTGAGTGAACTCAGAGCAGCCCCGCTCATGGAAGGCCAGGCTCCATCTAATCTCTGCAGACACCAGACACACCACAGGGCCAGCACAGCCAACCCCAGCGCGGAGGGTCATGGAAAGGGCACTTTGCCACGTGTTGCTGTCCCTCAGCCTGCCCAACTCTCTGCAACCCCATGGACTGCACGCCAGGCTTCCCTGTCCTTCACTGTCTCCAGGAGCTGGCTCAGACTCATGTGCATTGAGTTGGTGATGCCATGCAACTAACCTGTCCTCTGTTGTCCCCTTCTCCTCCTGCCCTCAGTCTTTCCCAGCATCAAGACCTTTTCCAGTGAGTTGGCTTTCTCATCAGGTGGCCAAAATACTGGAGCTTCAGCTTTAGCATCAGTCCCTCCAACAGGAGCAGTAACCCCAGAGCAGGAGGAGCTGAGAAGCCACAGGACGGCGCTCGCCCAGCCCAAGCCACGACCCCCACTGGACCTTGGGAGCGGCCCTGCCACGCTGCTTGGGCAAGGGCTGGGCAGTAAGCGTGGGGCCGGCTGCTTCACTCCACACGTTGCCCGCGACTGCAGGTGTCTCACTCCTTGTCCTCGGTGCTGGGCAGTGTCTACCTTTCTGTACGAACTGTGCAAAAGCAGAGGTGCAAGGGTTTCTGGGTGGGGGGTGAATGCAAAGCACCATTTACACCTGTTTCTGACCCCCTGGGCGGGGAGGATCATCATTCCTGGAGGTGACGGTTTTACGTCCCCTTAGTGGTGATGTGTGTTTTCACAGAATTTTCAAGGACCATAAACAATGGGTCCCACTGGCCTTCCTTCAGCATAGCTGAATGATGTGGCACATCCAGGCCACGGCAGGAAAGCAAGTATTGCAGTAAAGTGACTCACGCAAACTGCTTGGCTTCCCAGGGTGCACTGTCCTGTGCTGTGGCTGTCGAGTGTGTGGTAGCATCATGTCTATAAATCAACAGACAGACTTTCACTACAAAATCAGTTCAGTTCAGTTCAGTCACTCAGTGTGTCCGACTCTTTGTGACCCCATGGACTGAAGCACGCCAGGCCTCCCTGTCCATCACCAACTCCTAGAGTTTACCCAAACTCATGTCCATTGAGTCGGTGATGCCATCCAGCCATCTCATCCTCTGTCGTCCCTTTCTCCTCCAGCCTTCAATCTTTCCCAGCATCAGGGTCTTTTCCAATGAGTCAGTTCTTCACATCAGGTGGCCAAAGTATTGAAGCTTCAGCTTCAGCATCAGTCCTTCCAATGAATATTTAGGACTGATTTCCTTTAGGATGGACTGGTTGGATCTCCTCGCAGTCTAAGGGACTCTCAGGAGTCTTCTCCAACACCACAGTTCAAAAGCATCAATTCTTTGGCCCTCAGCTTTCTTTATGGTTCAACTCTCACAGTCATACACGACTACTGGAAAAACCATAGGTTTGACTAGACGGACCTTTATTGGGAAAGTAATGTCTCTACTTTTTAATATGCAGTCTAGGCTGGTCATAACTTCCCTTCCAAGGGAAGCGTCATTACAAAATACTTCATTGCCAAAAACTGCTGCCTGTCCTGAGTCAACAGCGAGTTGTAATTTTTTTGCAATAGTAACATCAAAGACCAGAGAGCATGGGTCATAAAGCAAATATCCTAGTGATGAACAAATGATGTGAGGATGAGCAGAGTGTGGTGCAGAAATGAAGTGCGCACATGCTGTTGGGAAAATGGCTCCGACAGGCACGGTGCAGGATTGTCGCACAGCTCGAGTCTGTGAGTAGAGTGGCGTCTGTGCCGTGCCGTCGAGGGGCTCTGCCTGTGCGTCTAGCATCTGGAGCAGCGTCTGGAGCAAGGCGAGTGGTTAACAGACGCCTGCTGCCACCGGGAGCAGATGCCGCTCAGGCCCGAGGACGAGGGCGAGCAGAGGCCCGCCCGCAGGCGCCACCGTGCTGACCCGAGGCCCTGCAGGCGGGCCTCGCAGCTGTCAGGGCTGCGGCAGAGTAAAGCCTGCGGGCCTCACAGAGTCACACCTAATGCCTGTCCCCCACAAAGTCACACCTAATGCCTGTCCCCCACAGAGTCACACACTAGTGTCCGTGTCCCCCACAAAGTCACACACTAGTGTCTGTCCCCCACAAGTCACACCTAATGCCTGTCCCCCTGCCTGTCCCCCACAGAGTCACACACTAGTGTCCGTGTCCCCCACAAAGTCACACACTAGTGTCTGTCCCCCACAAGTCACACCTAATGCCTGTCCCCCACAGAGTCACACACTAGTGTCCGTGTCCCCCACAAAGTCACATGCTGAAGCCCTAGCAGGTCGATCCACAGGGATCATGCCATCCTGGGTTGGAGCCCTGCAGAGGGAACCAGGGACCTTGTAAAGGCCCCCAGGGACCCCTGTGCCCCTTCCTCCACGTGAAGACACGGTGAGCAGGTGCTTGGAAGAGGGTCCTCAGCAGACACTGGCAGTCCCTGCACCGCGGGAGTCCAGCCTCTGGACCTGGGGACAGTGTCCATCGTGTAGAATCCACCACGGGGGCCGTCCCGCGGTAGCAGCCTGAGCAGACGCGGCCGACCCCTCGTGGACCTTCGGAGGCGGCATCCTCCCCGTAGGCAGTGGCAGGTAGGTGGTAGGTGCACGCATGGGCACACGCAGGGCCTGCACTCTGCCTGTGGGGCTATCGCCCCATGCGCGCAGCTTCCCAGCCCCACGCCCACAGCGTCTCCTATGCTGGGTCAGCCCGCAAGTCACACGGAGTCCCCACCTCACCGTGGCCTCTGCATGCTGATGCAGATAAGCAGTTCCGCGCTCTCTGCAATTTCCACAGCCCCCAACCCAGCTCTTGACAGCCAGTCAATCGTCCAACAAACAGAAGCAAACGCCGGAGCCCCTGTGTGAGCACGGAGCACGCAGAGTTTGGGGAGGCAGGACTCGTGCGGCGATGCATCAGGCAGCCAGCAGACAACCCCGAGGCCCCTGGGAGTCCTGCGGCCTCTGGCGTGGTCCTGAGCCCCACCCCACTCGGATCTGCACCTCGTCCCATTTCTCCAGCCCTGGACAGCTGCCCCCGTGTCCTGCCAGCGCCTGCCCTGGGATCACCTTCCTCCTTGAGCTGTGCGTGAAGGTGTTTGTCTTCCTAACCATGGCCTTCTCCCTGAGAGGCTTTCTGGTATCAGCTATCAATGCCTTTTCTGATTACACAGTGATATATAAAAAGTGCCAGAAAACACAGCACAGAGTGTTCATCACCGCACATGCAGCAAATGGACAATACTCATTTGATGTCATCATTTGTTGGGGACCAAGCATACTTTAGACTTCCCTGGTGGCTCAGTTGGTAAAGCATCCGCCTGCAGTGCTGGAGACCAGAGTTTGATCCCTGGGTCGGGAGGACCTCCTGGAGAAGGAAATGGCAACCCACTCCAGGACGACAGAGGACGAGACGGTTGGATGGCATCACCGACTCAATGAACATGAACCTGGGGGGCGGTGGGGAAGGACAGGGAGGGCAGCCTGGCATGCTGCAGTCCATGAGGTCACAGTGAGTCGGACACCACTGAGTAACTGAACAGCAGCAGCAACCGGCATTCTTGCCGGGAAATCCCAGACAGCGGAGCCTGGCGGCTGCAGCCCACGGGATCACAGAGTCGGACACCACTGAGCAACTCACCCACCGCCAAGCATAATTTTAGTTTCTGTCAGATTTTACTGGCTGGTGAGAAGAGGAAGGCTAATCCTCACTCTAATGAGCTTAGCGCCCAGCTGGACAGTCAGGGATAAACACAGGAAGCAATCCATCCCAGGCACGGCTCAGGGCTGTCATGCGCCCGGGCCCTCCCGGAGTCAGAGCTCAGAGGGCGGGAAGCGTGGGCTGCAGCCCCGTGGACACAGCACACCCCGGATGGCAGTGCTGGGGACGCTTCCCAGCTCGGGTCAAAGGGCCCCTGACTCCCACGGGCTCCCGCCGCGCTGGGGGCGGACGTCGTTCTAGTCCTGGGAGGAGTGGCAACTCCTCCTGTCCTGCATGTCCCGATCCGGCCCAGGTCTCCGCCAGGGCGTCAGGTCGGCATCCCCTCGCTTTGGACCAACTCCCACTGTGACGGCGAGGTGGCCACAGCCCTGAGGGGCCCCTTGCACACTCACGTCCAGGAAGAATGTGAGGAGTCTGGGGCCCCAAGGAATCCCGAGGGGCAGCTGCAAGGCAGTGAGGGTCCTGTTGGAGGGGTGGACAGGCCGGCGGTCGCTGGAGCCAGGTGACGTCGGTGCCGAGGGGCCAGGCAGGAGAGGGTCAAGGAAGGGGGCCCGGGGGGCACGAAGGAGCCCTGCAGCCCCCAGGCAGGAGGGGGCGCCCTGGAGCTGGAGCTTGCCCTAGCCACAGAGGGATGGGCCCCTGGGCCCTCCTGCCGGCTGGGGGCTGGGCGTGTGGGAGCCCCCCCCACCTCAAAGGGGTGAAGAAAGCAGCTCTGTAGAAGGTACTACTGGGCTCGGGTGCAGAGCGTGGGGCCTGTGCAGGGGAGGGGAGCTGCAGGGGCACCAGGGAGAAAGGGCATCCCCCTCCCCATCCAGCCCGTCTCTCCCCAGACCCCCTTGGGCCACCTGGACTGATGGGGCTGACCTGGTACTTACACCCCAGGGCAAGGTCCCCATCCCGACCGCAGGGAAGAGCTGGCCTGACTGACGCAGGAACCAACAGGCCGAGGCCCCCTCCTGATGGCAACCGGTCTGAAAATTCTGCTCTTTGGGGGAGTAGCCAGCCCGCTGCCCCATCCACCTGACCTCCAGACGTCCCATCCCTTCCCAGTATGGGGGACATTGCTGGGTCTACGGCGAGGCGAACAGGAGCTGCACCCGCGTGACCCCTGGGGCCAGAGGCGGGCTCCTGTCTGCCTGGGTCTCCCTCGGTGCATCCTGGCAAAGACGGTCCCCTCACGGCGTCATAGCAACCCTGGAGCAGGACTCGGGGACGGCGGGGGGAAGTGAGCCAGGGCTGGTCCTCATAGGGACTTGCTGACTGTTGCTAACAGCTTTCCAGGTGAGGCATCAACCCTGTGCCTGGCAAACGGGGAAGAGGAAAGCAGAGAAACCAGCCAGGTGGTGTAGAGAGGGCCTGTCAGAGCTGGGTGTCTGTCTCTGTGTCCCCGAGGAACGATGGAGAGATCTGATTCACAGGCTGCCACCGCTGGTGTGTGCAGACTACCCCGACCCCTCATTAGAAGTTTGCTCTGTTGAATGATATCCCAGGACTATTCATTCCAGGAGCTTGAAAACCACTTAAGGAGTGTCTTCAGAAAAAAATTAAGGGCTTGAACCCACAGGAAGATCTTGGGCCACACTGACACAAAATTCCACCCTGTTGCCAAGGAATGTTTGCATTTTTGGAGGTATCTTTCAAGGAGAAATCACATTTTACAGCAAGAGGGAAGAATGGAAGACAGAATCCATGAGACACTTCAACTTTTCTGTGATTCCCTGTTAACTTTCCTAGAAAAATAAAATCATACAGGAAGCATATGCGTGAAAGTAGCCCATAGATTAATGCATAAGATGATATCCAGGTTGGCCAGCAAGGAGCTAACTGCCCAGGCAACGCTCCAGAAGTGTGGGGAAGGCATCCGGGTGGATGAACCACAGACTCTGCTTTTAACAAATCACCTCCACTCCAGCCGTGGAATGCTTCCAGACTCTACAGGCATGCACCTGCAGGCGTGGGGCGGCAGGGGCGAGCCCGCCCTCACTCCAGCCGCGGGAGCACTTCTGGTGTCTGCGGAGCGCGGAGGGCGAGGTGATGGCGCTGAAGGCAGGTGGTCGTGAATCCAGACGCCACTCGTCGTCCGGTGACAGGAGCCCTGCGTAGGAGGGTCAGCGTCAGGAGACACGGACAGCTGGGTTTACGTGCAGCACAGTGTCATCGACGGCATCTCCTGAGACGGATTCTCTCATGTCAGCGATGTGCTGATTTTGGGGGATGTGTGTGGCTGTGGCTTTGCTTTACTCTGCCTAATTATGAATTTTATTTTCATGGGAAGACAGGCACGGTCAAGCCTGCCACGTCTGTGAAGACGCTTCCTCCTCCTGCCTCCGCTCACTGCCTGCGGGAAGCGGCCATCACCCTGCATTTCCTTGTGAAAAGGGGAAGGAAAGGCCAGCGCTCACTAAGAGGTCATCTTGCTAGTTTGGGCTCAGAGTTGGCAGGTACCATAGGTGTCCTGTCGGTACCAGAGACCAGCATCAGGAGTGTGGACAAGACCCCCAGGCATGAGCCACAGGGGAGGAATTATAACTTCCTTCAAGTATCTTACTTCACCTCAACACAATTGTGTGATCCAGCTTTGTTAATTTCATCAAGTAAGTCTATTTCACAATCCCACAGGGATGCTCGAATTGGATCAGGGCTCGCCTGATCCCACCGACGTGAGAGGTGGACCCAAGACACCCTCGTCTGCTTCGAACCTGTCTCCTCCTTCTCAGCCTTTTGTGCCCAGTGCCTGACTGAAGCCCCAAGACCTCAGCCCGCAGACCTGCAGGCTCTGAGGTTAACCTAATAAAACACCTCTGGCATCGTGTACCGCAGGCAACAAGAAATCTTTCTGTAACTCATCACCAGTGGGGGCTCTCTGAACGTCCATGTTTTCCATGAGTGATTAGTCAGCACCTGGCTATTTACATCTAGTGGAACAGCCTAGAATGAAAATTCCCAAATCCCGAGAGGCCAGCAGAGGAGATCCCATGATGCACTGAATTTCTCTCATTTCTCCTTATTCATTGCCAATAGGTGCAACCGTTCCTATTTTGCAAATATGTTAAAAATCACTACTAACTACTATCAGTTCAGTTCAGTTCAGTCGCTCAGTCGTGTCCAACTCTTTGCGACCCCATGAATCACAGCACGCCAGGACTCCCTGTTCATCACCAACTCCCGGAGTTCACTCAGACTCACGTCCATCGAGTCGGTGATGCCATCCAGCCATCTCATCCTTGGTCATCCCCTTCTCCTCCTGCCCCTCCCAGCATCAGAGTCTTTTCCAATGAGTCAACTCTTCGCATGAGGTGGCCAAGGTACTGGAACTTCAGCTTTAGCATCAGTCCTTCCAAAGAAATCCCAGGGCTAATCTCCTTCAGAATGGACTGGTTGGATCTCCTTGCAGTCCAAGGGACTCTCAAGAGTCTTCTCCAACACCACAGTTCAAAAGCATCAATTCTTCGGCGCTCAGCCTCCTTCACAGTCCAACTCTCACATCCATACATGACCACAGGAAAAACCATAGCCTTGACTAGACGGACCTTAGTCGGCAATATGTTGCAAATATGTTAAAAATCACTACTAACTACTATCAGTTCAGTTCAGTTCCAAGGAGTAAGCGTCTTCTAATTTCATGGCTGCAGTCACCATCTGCAGTGATTTGGGAGCCCCCAAAAATAAAGTCTGACACTGTTTCCACTGTTTCCCCATCTATTTCCCATGAAGTGATGGGACCGGATGCCATGATCTTTGTTTTCTGAATGTTGAGCTTTAAGACAAAATTTTCACTCTGCTCTTTCACTTTCATCAAGAGGCTATTTAGTTCCTCTTCACTTTCTGCCATAAGGGTGGTGTCATCTGCCTATCTGAGGTTATTGATATTTCTCCCAGCAATCTTGATTCCAGCTGCTGCTTCTTCCAGCCCAGCGTTTCTCATGATGTACTCTGCATAGAAGTTAAATAAGCAGGGTGACAATATACAGCCTTGACGTACTCCTTTTCCTATTTGGAACCAGTCTGTTGTTCCATGTCCAGTTCTAACTGTTGCTTCCTGACCTGCATATAGGTTTCTCAAGAGGCAGGTCAGGTGGTCTGGTACTCCCATCTCTTTGAGAATTTGCCACAGTTTATTGTGATCCACATAGTCAAAGGCTTTGGCATAGGCAATAAAGCAGAAATAGATGTTTTTCTGGAACTCTCTTGCTTTTTCCATGATCCAGCGGATGTTGGCAATTTGATCTCTGGTTCCTCTGTCTTTTCTAAAACCAGCTTGAACATCAGAGAGTTCATGGTTCACGTATTGCTGAAGCCTGGCTTGGAGAATTTTGAGCATTACTTTACTAGCATGTGAGATGAGTGCAACTGTGCGGTAGTTTGAGCATTCTTTGGCATTGCCTTTCTTTGGGACTGGAATGAAAACTGACATTTTCCAGTCCTGTGGCCACTGCTAAATTTTCCAAATTTGCTGGCTTATTGAGTGCAGCACTTTGACAGCATCATCTCTCAGGATTTGAAACAGCTCAACTGGAATTCCATCACCTCCACTAGCTTTGTTCGTAGTGATGCTTTCTAAGGCCCACTTGACTTCACATTCCAGGATGTCTGGCTCTAGATGAGTGATCACACCATCGTGATTATCCGGGTCATGAAGATCTTTTCTGTACAGTTCTTCTGTGTGTTCTTGCCACCTCTTCTTAATATCTTCTGCTTCTGTTAGGTCCAGACCATTTCTGTCCCTTATTGAGCCCATCTTTGCACGAAATGTTCCCTTGGTATCTTCACCTTTCAAATAAATTTCAAAATAGTATTATGCTGTTTGCACAAAGAAGGGAGCCACTAAGACTCAGCAAACGCTAGGTTTAAAGTGCTTTTGACCCCAACAGAAGGACGGCACTGGCTTTATCCGGCTGGGGCCCAGGGCCTCCTAGACCAGTCAGGGCCCTGAAGGGCTGGGACCCAGGTCTTATTCCTTTGCCGACAGCTGTGACTGACGGGCACCGGGGAGAGGACCGTCCCCTCCCCATAGCACCCCCGCTCCCCCGCCCCCAGAGGTGGGTGGGAGCTAAGTGCCCAAACCCCGCCCCCCAGAGCCTGCAGTGGGCGGAGTCCCAGCGCACAGTCTCCTAAGAACAAGGGAGGCAGCCCTTGGGCTCCGGGTTCCTGTGAGGTCAGATCAAACGTGCACACACAGGTGTGGGGGTCTCACAGAGGCAGGAGCAGAGCAAGGGGGGCCACACCCGCGTCCATTCAGCAGGGACCACGCTCCCCCAGGCGTCCCAGCCAGCAGGTGGGCATCCTATTCCCCAACACCGCTCCGGGTCACAAAGCCATCGAGTTTCTTCCAAAAGTAAGGAGGCTTTACTCACCTCTTCTCCATTTTCGAGGCAGGAGCCCAGTGTCTGTGTTTCCTGTCAGCTGTAGAAAGAGATCTGTTTTGAGGCTAAAGTTTAACCGCCGACGGATGGAAGATGTGCGGATTTATTCTTGTTTAGGAGCCCAAAGTCCAGCACGATCGCTGACCCCTAGGTTATGTCGGGGCCCCGGCCGGGGTGAAGAGAACCTCAGACAGTCCCTGCAGAGATGCTGGGCGAGCGGCTGGTCGCGCCCGCAGGCTGACAGATCCAGCAGAGAGCCCGCCGTCCACGGCAAGGAGGAGACACCTGGGGGCTGAGCAGACGGGTGAGCAAGTGGGCGTCTGCACAGGGCACCACTGTGACGCCGGGCTGCGGTGAGGCATGTCGCGTGCACCCCTCGGGTACACTTGACCTGTCACCGTCGTGGGTGTAGTGCCCCTCCCCCTCCGTGGGGGTTTCCAGGTGCGGTTTGTCAGGATCAGTCTGTGCTGCCAAGAACACTGTCAGTTAGACGATCTCCACCTGTAGGTGAGGCTGTTCAGAAACTGCCCAGAAAGTGACACGGAACACTCTTTGTTCACAGGGCCTGAGCGCTTCCTGCGGGGCTGGGACCTTGTTTTCCGACCCCCACCCACGGGGCGGCGGGTCGCCCCGAGCCGGGTGCTGAGCGCAGGGCTGGAGGGACGAGCATGCTCTGGGGACCACGGGCTTCCTGTCTCCGCGGGACACATTCTTTCTAGACGAGCAGGCATTTGCTGCCTTGGGAATCATCTTCTGTGAGATAAATCTGTTGGCTAAAATGCCCAAGATTCTCAAGTGCTCAAGTCTTCACTTCTGCTTTAGTTACATGGCAGGGAGTCAGCGCCTCTGAAAGCCGCTCACACGGTCTTGGCTCCGTGGGGGCTGGGAGGAGAGTCTGCGCAATCAGGCAGCAGTCCCCGTCTCGGCGGGCGGAGGTCTGCGGGCAGGCGTGAGGCAGGGCCGCGCTCTCCGAGGCTCTGACCCTCCGAGTTCCGACCCTTCCCGCGGGCTGACGAGGACTCCAAAGGCTTTGCTCTTTCCGTTTTTATCCAGCATGCACTGATTCACGGGCCTCAGTGCTTCCTTTTGCTCCCATGAAGACTTTGCCCAGAAAGCATCTGCTGCATATGATGAATGCGATAGTCATTAAACCACGCACAGCTAATCAGAAGCAGAAAAGGTGCCATTTGAACATGCCCGCTGTGTGTCCGCGAGCCCGGAGGGACTCGGCGGCTCTCTCCGCGCTTCGTCCCTGCGTCTGCTCCTTCCGCCATTTGTGCGTGGTGACTGCTCGCCCGCGTGGGCTTTCAGAGCGGTTTGATTTTTAATTTCAATTCTCTTCCTCTCCTGCTTGTTTTAGAAGCTTTTCCAAACTCTCGCCACCTGCTCACAGCAGCCTTAGGGGCATGGGAAGGGAAGGGAAGGGGAGAACTGGGGCAGCCCTGAGGAGGGGCAGGGCCTGGGGTCCCTGCAGGGAAGCGGGGCTGGTGGAGGCGGCGGTGGCCCCAGGGTGCTCAGGAGGAGGGCTGTGTGCCCCACGTCCCTGTCGCCCTGGCCCCAGCGTAGACATGGAGCTGTCATCCGCTGGCAGTGTCTTTGTGCTGGAGGAGAAACGTGGCTGGAACAAAGCTGCAGATTCCAGCGTTTGGTGTCAGAGCTGAGGCACAAAGCCTGGAGGCCAGTCTGGTCATCGCCTTCTCCTAAGATGTGGATAGACATTTGAAATGCTCTTTCTTTTTCCTTGAAACTGAATAGCCTCATCAGAATACGTTTTGACACCAAATTTCATTCTCTGGAACACAGTGGTCTTTTCCTCTGTGGCCCCAATTTCTCACTTCAGGAACGTCTGAAATTATACACTTTTGTCTCTACGCCTGCTGCTGTCTTCTCTCAGCTGGAACCTCTGCCCGGTGACAAGCAGGCAGCATTGGGCAGACATGACCCAGAGGAAAGTCCCTGCAGAGGTGTGGCTGCTGACGGGGCAACAGAAACTCGGCTAATGTATACAGTCATTCTTATCTGATGGAGAGAGTCCTGTAGGTCAGCATCGCCAACAGTGTTTAAAGGGCAGTATTTTCACTGGGCATCTGGAACAGCACACAGAAGGTGATCTTTGCGAAGTTCAGTTGAAAACAAGTGCCTGTAGTCGGCATGTGTGCAGCACCTACTGTGTAGCATCTCATTTCGCTTACCGTCACCCCGACTTTCGGATCTATAGGACTGCAGGGGGCCGCCCATCTTTTAAGGCATATGAAACTTACGTGCATCTCATCCCTCCTCTCTCTGTCGATGGTGATGAGGAAACGTCCCAGAGTCACACCTCGGGGTGAAGGACAGGACCATCGTGCTGATCCGGAGGCTTTCAGTAGAGGTGCCCTCCACGGGGACAGTGGCCTGGGGATGGCCAGTGCTGAGGTCCTGCGGGTGCTTGCTGCGGTCGAGCGACAAGGTGGAGGAGAGGATGGCCAGGGCCGTGGGGCTAGGGGGACGGCAGGTGGAGGCGGGGCCTCCTAGGGCAGGTTGCAGCTGTGGGTACACCGTCCATGACACTCCCAGGCCTGGAACCAGCACAAGAGCCATTTCCACCTCTCACGGCATGAACGACCCTGGAGAAGAAACGCAGAAAAAAGGAATATGTGGGTTCTGTACAACCGTCCATGGGAGATAATGGGATTCAACCACGAAGATCACCCAGAGGCTGGGTTGGTGACGGAGAGAAGCAGGGGCCATGGGCGCGGGCGGTGGTGGGGTTGGGGCAGCCCACATCCTGCCCTTTACAAGGAGAGCAGAGGCCGTGGTGCTTTGGCCTCAGGAGACTTGGGTTTGGGCTGTATCCCATGTACACGACCCTAACTCTGTGAGCCCCGTCCCGGAGCCCAGCATCTGCCTCCCCAGCCTGGGGTGACACCAGGAGCCTCTGAGGTCTGTAGCAATGTGCACCCCGGCGCCCACGGCAGCCTGGCCTCGCTCTTCAGGGACAGCAGTGAAACCCTCCCACCCTAAAAACTGCTTCTTAAGGAGGTGTCTAAAAATGATTCAGTAGCTGGTCTTAACGGGATGATATTACTTTATTTATCCAAAGGTGTGTGTGTGTGGGGGGGTTTAAATACTGTGAAAAGTTCCAGATGAGGTTTTAAAAACAAATAGCAAGATGATGTATTTTCAGGAGATTATGAAATAATGTGAGCTTTTTAAAATATAAAGTTATAGGCATGAGTCTAAAAGTATAATTTGGCCAGACAAAATTGCTGGGGATTTGCCTATTCTTAACTCATTTTGCAACTTAAAACCGACCTCTTTCCACTTCTGTGCAACCGGGCGGGTGGCAAGGCTGCCACGTCCCCCTTGCCCTGCACTGACTTCAGGATGAGAACACGCCCTCCGCGCCCTCTGGGGGCTGAGGGGCCAGGAACCCCAGCCGACAGCTCCAATCACTCACTGGTGTTCGCTCACATGACCAGTGTCATGGTCCTCCTTTTACACATTACTCTTGGCAACAAGCGTTTCTAGGGTTCTTTCACCCGTAATCCACACAGAGCAAGCCTTGAAAGGAAATGAGTCCCTTAAACCTCAAGGCGGCCTTGCACGCCCACCCTCTTGACCTGACTCCCGACCCCAGAGGGCAGGTGGTGGCCTGGTCCCCGCTTCCTACCACCACCAGCCCCACACCTCTGTGAGGGACCCGCTGTTCCCTGGACACTGATCCTGCAGCCCCGTCCCCAAGGCCTGAGCCACCCCCCAGGCATCTGGAGACCCCTCAGGGGGATGAACCTCAGCGAGGCCCCGCCCACTGCAGCAGCCCGATTCAGAGCATTCAGTCTGTATGGCCCAAGGGCACGGTTCCCTCTCAGCCACCTTCTCCAAGCCCCGCTACCCATGCAGTGAAGATGGTCAGGCTCGTTGCGGAGACGGGATGTGGTACAGACTAAGGCCTGCGTCCCGGAAGCCAGCTCTGGGGACGTCCTGTGAGCACGCCCACTCTTTTCTCGCCTTGTCTTCAGACCACCGGAGACGGATCACAGCCACATCCTGGTGGCCTGGACCCCCTGCCGGCAGTGCACAGAACCAGGCTCAAGCGTCCTTCACGCTCCCCGGATGTTAGAAACTCTCGGCAGTCTAACCCTGATCATTTGTAAAAAATTAGACTTCCCAGTTGCCCTGTTTTCTTTCTCAGACTTTGAGAAATCATTAAAAAATTCCTTTGAATACATGACTTTAAAATGTTCTTCGGATAACAGAGTCTCCTCCTGCCTTGTCCCCGGGCGTCTCCCCAGCTGCACTGCTGATGCCCGCTGGGTACATGGCGATTTCACCTCGGCTCTCTGTCTTGGCGCGGGCTGTACCTTTGGGCTTGCTTTCTGCTCAGACTTTCAAGTTCCTATTTGCCTGTGATGTCACTACCACTTTATGGTTTCCGGTTTGTTCAGACTTTGTTGAGGTGGTGAGAGTGAGCTAAGGGTAACTTCAGGGACGTTCAGGCACAGTGGCTCCGCCTCAGACCCTCTCGGGGCTCTGTGGGACGTGGGGGTCTTGCATCTGCTGCAAGGGCCGAGATAAAGCCTGCGGGAAGCAAGAGTATCTCACCAGCTTTTGAGCCAAAGGAGGAAGGCTCTCGATATGGCTGGAAAGGAATAAAAATGAACCTGAATTCCCCACGTTTGGAAATACAATGAAGCCAGCTGAGGAGAACAGCAAAAGCCACCAGGCCTGCCACAACCTAAGAACAGAGAAGCGGCTGCCCCGGGGGCCAGCTCCGGGCCTGGGGCCCTGCCTAGGGCAGGCGTGGCGGCCAGCTGGGGCGCGGGGCCGAGAGCGGGTTTTATGAGCCCCGAGGAAGCCACTTCAGTGGGAGAGACTGGACCCCGACCCCCTTGTAAGGAGGGGCACACTGCCGGCCGTCGCAGCTGGAGCCCCGAGGCCACCTGGAAAGGCTTGTCGGCCCCCCGGAGCCCTGGCCCGCTCGGGGCTCGAAGGCCAGAGCCTGCGCTGGGGCTGGGCCCGCTGCCTCGCCTCTCCAGGCCCCTGGCCGTGGCCCTGGTGGACCATCTGTCTTGCTGGCCAAAGCCGAGGCCTACTTCACACAGGCCCAGGGGCCAGCCGACACCCCCCCCGGGGCACATTCTTTCCCGGCACGTGACAAGGGTCTCGTCCTGGTTGAACCTGGGGCCTGGAATGCTGCTGCGCCCTGCACCACCAGGCCCACGGGCCTTCTCCACTCCACTCCCAACCGGCTCCCGCACACGGCGGCTGCTGTGCCCTCACAGCTGCCCTGTGGACTCGGCCCTGACCCGCGCCAACCCCCAGGAGCCAAGCCGCCAAGACGGCTCGTCCTAACCACGCTAGGGCCTCACGGGGCCCCGTCGAGGTGCAGAGATGAAGCTGGGCAGCTCCGCGCTGGCCCCGGGGGAGGCCTCCCCCACGGGGTCATGCTCTGGCCAGCATGGGGTCTTCAGTAAGCTCCCCACATCCTGAGTTCAGGTCTTCACGGAGGAAGGCGGGGTGCGTGGGGCCTGAGGAAACCTGTGTNCAGGAGCCAAGCCGCCAAGACGGCTCGTCCTAACCATGCTAGGGCCTCACGGGGCCCCGTCGAGGTGCAGAGATGAAGCTGGGCAGCTCCGCGCTGGCCCCGGGGGAGGCCTCCCCCACGGGGTCATGCTCTGGCCAGCATGGGGTCTTCAGTAAGCTCCCCACATCCTGAGTTCAGGTCTTCACGGAGGAAGGCGGGGTGCGTGGGGCCTGAGGAAACCTGTGTGAAGAGGTTCACGCGGAGCCCGCATGCGCTGGACCCTCAGCACACCACGCTTTACGGCCGTGCTGTCCACACGCCCCTGACCTGCGGGGGGGTGGCATCACCATCAGCCGTCGTCCCCTCTTCTCGTCCCCGCAGGACTCTGCCATCATCCCCAGGCTCCTCACGTGTCCAGGGCCAAGCCTGATTCAGTCACCGCAGCCCCTCGTGGCAGACGTTCCTGTTCTTGTGGAGAGAGTGTGGACCAGCTGCAGCGCTGGGGGACGCACGGGAGCCCCGCCAGTGGACATGGAGTCCCCGCCAGTGGACATGGGCTTCAGCTTTGTTTTGTGCACATACGCCGCGCGAGTTAACCTTCACACACATCCCTGCGGGCTGGGTTCCTACAGAGACCGCTGACGTCACCCCAGGTGACCTGTGGGGCTCACAGCCAGGAGACCCCCAGCCAGGCCAGCAGGCGGTGCTTCAGCAGACGGGGCTCTTCAGCTGCACAGACGGAGCCACTGGGGAAGATCGGGGGGTGCGGGTGGTTTCTAGGAGTCACATCTGCTCAGCTTTTCACCGAGGACCCTTTGTGTCTGAAGTGGTGGGTAAGAGCTCTTCTGATGGACAGTGGCCAAGTAAGTGCCAGGCACAGTGCTGACAGGAGGCCCTAGCTAGGGCCTGCCCTCCTCCCCGCTGCTTTCATGTCCCGACCTGAGAGCTGTCCTTTGGGACTGGACCATGGTCAAGACTCAGAAGGGTGGGGACTCACACCTCCTCTGGGTGACCCAGGTCATCGGGACCTGCAGCTCTGCCTGAGGACATGAAGCCTCCAGGAGGGAAAGGGACTGGGGGCTTGAGTTTCTCTTGTGTCCTAGGGCTGGTCTCATGCAGGGCTAGTCCCTGGCCCCAGAAGCACAGGTCTCCCTTGGTTCAGTTCAGAGGACAGGCCTTTCACGGGGAGGGGTCAGACCACAGGGAGGAAGCAGCGCAGTGCTGTCTTTTAACCACCAGCCTGCAGACTTGCCAGGCCGCCAAGAAGCCGACTGGACGCGTCACCTGGGTGGACGAAGCTGCTCTGGCCCCCGTGCCCTGGTGGCTTCGCAGGGTCTCTGTGTGCAGGTGGCTCAGACCTGACCTGTCCCACTGCCTTCCTGACCCTTCCTGACCCTTCCTGACCGTGCTGCTTCCTGCCTGAGGCTGCTTCCTACGCGATCTCCTGGGGTTGCTTTAGACGGATGGTTAGACACACGATAGATGGATGATAGGTGATAGGTAGGCAAACAGACAGATGACAGACAGATACGCGATAGATGATAGTCAGGTGATAGACGATGTGTAGATGGTTGATATTGGATAGAGGGTAGGTGGCTAGATGGTGCATAGATAGATGACGGATAAAAGATATGATGGCTTGATGGCATCACTGACTCAGTGGACAGGAGTCTGAGCAAACTCCAGGAGACAGTGAAGGACAGGAAGCCTGGCGTGCTGCCTTCCGTGGGGTCTCAAAGAGCTGGGCGGAGCCACTGAACAACAACAAAGCAGATATAACAGGCAGATGACAGATAGAAGGACAGAAGACAGACAGGTGACAGGCAGATGACAGTCAGAAAGTGACTTTCCCTCTGCTCTTCAGCCAGACTGGAATCACAAGGGCAAAAGGACAAGTTTGTTTTCATTTCTGCACATAGTTTCAGTATTTTTTTCAGGAAATGATAAGTAGATGCATTTTTATTTTCTTACTGATTCTCTCTCTCTCTCTCTTTTCTAAATGAAATGCTTGACTTCAGGACAATCATTGTAGGAGCCAGCTCACAATCTGCCTCCCACAAGCTGGGGCCCAGGACAGCTGGTGGTGCCATTCAGTCCAAGGCGGAGGCCTGAGGACCAGGAGAGCTGATGTCCGAGGTGGGAGAAGGTGGATGCCTTGCTCGAGGGGAGGGGGGATTTGCCCTTCCTTCCCCTTTTTGTCCTCTTGGGCCCTAATCATGTTTGATGAGGCCCTCCTGCCCCAGGCAGGGCCATCTGCTCACTGAGTTCAAGGATTCAAAGGATCATCTCCTATACACACCCAGGATCCTGTCTAGCCAGCCGCCGGGGAGTCCCTGAGACCACTTAAGCTGACACATAAAACCGCCTCGGCAAGCCCTTTGTAGGGCCCCGTCGACTGCCCTCCACAGGTGCCACCCGCACAGGAGGAGCCCGTCCCCTTTAAACGGATTCTAACGTGGTGAAGGAGGGCTCGCTGTGGTCACAGCAAAGGAGAAAGGTTTTACTTTTACAGAACTTCCTGCCCCTTCTGCCTCTGTAGCTCACTTGCCCTTTGCAAAGTCTGGATCACATAGGTCACATCGTCTCAGAAAGTGGGGATTTACAATACTAGGCTGGAGTTTATCCCACTCATCCTTGTCCTGCTCTTTGCAATTGCCCAGCCCCTGCAAACCCGCCTAATCATGCCTGTCAGTGTAAAGGTCAGGCATCCCCTCCCCATCTTGACTCTGTTCCCACCCGGGCGAAACCCCTTAGTTTCAACCCACCTATTAACAGCTAGTGTTGCCCACTATAGTCTGTCTATAAAAACTCTGTAACCCCTTTGTTCAGGGCTCAGAGCTTAGAGTGTTAACTCCTCTGGGCCCGCTGGCGTAATAAACCTGAGTCCTCCAGCTCTCCAACTGTGGTGTTTGGTTTCTTGATTACTGGTTTCTGCAACAACAGCACAGGGGTCAGTGCGACGAGAATGCTGTCCCAACAACCAGCCTCCACGTGTTAACATTTTTCAAGTTTTAAGTTGAGAACAAAAAATAAAGCACAAAAAATCACAGGGACTTTTGTTTGGGTTTTTTTTTAGGGAAATGGTTCATGTCTGAAGGCACTCGTGAAATGACCCCACTCCCTTTAACCACCTAAACTGTAAATAAACAAAGGGAACTGGCACTGCTGTAGACAACTTATTTTCCATCAACTCTGGGTACGAGCACACAATGAAAAGCATTCCAACGGCTCAATCTGCATCTTTGAAGTACTGAGCTCAGAAAGCCAGAGAGCCTGAGAGCCCGGTACAATCAGCTGATGAAGGGGCTTTNGGGGCCCAGGACAGCTGGTGGTGCCATTCAGTCCAAGGCGGAGGCCTGAGGACCAGGAGAGCTGATGTCCGAGGTGGGAGAAGGTGGATGCCTTGCTCGAGGGGAGGGGGGAATTTGCCCTTCCTTCCCCTTTTTGTCCTCTTGGGCCCTAATCATGTTTGATGAGGCCCTCCTGCCCCAGGAAGGGCCATCTGCTCACTGAGTTCAAGGATTCAAAGGATCATCTCCTCTACACACCCAGGATCCTGTCTAGCCAGCCACTGGGGAGTCCCTGAGACCACTTAAGCTGACACATAAAACCGCCTCGGCAAGCCCTTTGTAGGGCCCCGTCGACTGCCCTCCACAGGTGCCACCCGCACAGGAGGAGCCCGTCCCCTTTAAACGGATTCTAACGTGGTGAAGGAGGGCTCGCTGTGGTCACAGCAAAGGAGAAAGGTTTTACTTTTACAGAACTTCCTGCCCCTTCTGCCTCTGTAGCTCACTTGCCCTTTGCAAAGTCTGGATCACATAGGTCACATCGTCTCAGAAAGTGGGGATTTACAATACTAGGCTGGAGTTTATCCCACTCACCCTTGTCCTGCTCTTTGCAATTGCCCAGCCCCTGCAAACCCGCCTAATCATGCCTGTCAGTGTAAAGGTCAGGCATCCCCTCCCCATCTTGACTCTGTTCCCACCCGGGCGAAACCCCTTAGTTTCAACCCACCTATTAACAGCTAGTGTTGCCCACTATAGTCTGTCTATAAAAACTCTGTAACCCCTTTGTTCAGGGCTCAGAGCTTAGAGTGTTAACTCCTCTGGGCCCGCTGGCGTAATAAACCTGAGTCCTCCAGCTCTCCAACTGTGGTGTTTGGTTTCTTGATTACTGGTTTCTGCAACAACAGCACAGGGGTCAGTGCGATGAGAATGCTGTCCCAACAACCAGCCTCCACGTGTTAACATTTTTCAAGTTTTAAGTTGAGAACAAAAAATAAAGCACAAAAAATACACAGGGACTTTTGTTTGGGTTTTTTTTTTTTTTTTTTTTTAGGGAAATGGTTCATGTCTGAAGGCACTCGTGAAATGACCCCACTCCCTTTAACCACCTAAACTGTAAATAAACAAAGGGAACTGGCACTGCTGTAGACAACTTATTTTCCATCAACTCTGGGTACGAGCACACAATGAAAAGCATTCCAACGGCTCAATCTGCATCTTTGAAGTACTGAGCTCAGAAAGCCAGAGAGCCTGAGAGCCCGGTACAATCAGCTGATGAAGGGGCTTTGGCAGGAAAAAGTGAGCCTGACGTGGAGACACTTGGATGTGACATCAGCTCATCCTGGCTGGCACTGTGAGCCACAGCCCTGGGCCAGGACGGAGGGACACTGGCGGGGTGCCGGCCTTAACCCAGCCTCCGTGGGCATTTCCACCAACAGAGGGGAGTTTAGTCCCTGTTAACTGACAAACTACTCGTGAAATAAGCATTTGGTAGGTTATCTCTGGTTTTGTAAGAGAACATGTATTTTTAGAGTCTTCCCATTAACACATTTATACATATACGGTTATTTTTTTTAAATAATCAAAGCTCTTTGTGCACATATAACATTAAAAAGAAAAAAATAATTAATTTCAAATGCCTATTCTAAACTCTAACCAGGCTTCGTTTTCATTGATAGGTGGTTTCCTCAGCAAAAAATGCATTTTTATTTATTTTTAAAGATGAACAAAGGTTGAAGCTGAGAGCCTCTCAGGAGCTAAACTGCATGACAGGAGGTCAAAGGTGAGCCTGGCCCTCTCTTAGACACCCACCTGCCTGTTGGGGCAGCCCGGGCGCCAGGCTGCCCGCTGCTTCTCGGGAGGGTCCGTCTGTCCGTCCTGATGAAGCTGCAGGCCACACCGCTTCCTCAGTGACCATTCCATTTTCCCTATTAACATTGATTATCTTACATGGAGGGGCACACGGTATGGAGCCAGGCCCAGAATCACTTTTTTTTCTACTTGTTTTTAAAGATGGACGAGAGAAACAGAGATAAGATTTTAAGTGAGCAAGGCTATGACTTTTTGCAAACAACCAGTACCTTAAGCAAGCTAAGTCACAAATCTCAAGAATTTCTGAGCAGCTGCTCTTTTAAACTCCATTACTGAGGATCCCCCTTCAGGTCTGGGCGGGGAGGGTGGGGGGGCAGAGCTACTCAAGGAGCCCAGAGCTGAGGAGAGTGCGGCTGCTTGTTTGGATTGCAGTAAATGGGGCAGATGACAGCATGTGCGCCTGCTGATGGAAAAATCTGGAGGAACCGCGATGCTGCGGGAGCCAGCAGAGCTCCGTGGGTTGACAGGGTGGGGGCCTAGGGCACTGGCTGGGCGTTTGCTCAGGACCGAGACAGGGACAGGTCACAGGGTCACATTTTCCTGCCTCTTGCTGGTTGTGGAAGCAAAAAGACTTGTCCCTGCAAAAAATCCTTGAGGTTGAAGAAGTGGTTGGCAAGAGGTCGGGTGAATATGGTTGATGTAGCAAAAGCTCGGAGCCCAGCTCGTTCAACTTTCGAAACGCTGGCTGTGTGATGTGCAGGCAGGCACTGCCGTGGAGAAGAACCGGCCCTTTCTATTGACAAACACCGCCTGCAGGCAGCAGTTTTCGGGGCATCTCACTGATTTGCTGAGCATGCGTCTCAGATGTAATGGTTTCCCTGGGATTCAGAAAACTGCAGTGGGTCGGACTGGCAGCAGACCACCGAACAGTGACCACGATCTTTTTGGGGGGTAAGTTTGACCTTGGAAAGTGCACAGAAGACAGGCCACGTGCAGACCGTCCACAGGTCAGGGGAAGAGTCCTCGCCAAAACCCACCGGCTGACGCCTTGCTGTTGGATATCTGGCCTCAGGTGGCTGCTGTCTGAGCCTTGGGTCTGGGGCCTTTGTTAAGGGGCCTTCTTGTCACTGCCTTGAGGGCAATGGACCAGATCCCCATCCAGTTTGGGTGACTGGTCACACTCCTAGCCTGTTGTTCAAACCAGTGTTCGGACGGCCTTGGGTCTGGAGAGTGGGACTCCTCAGATCTCTGCCCCAGGTAAGCACACGGAGCCCTCTGGACCTGACAGTGTGAGGCAGCCTGGACCTCCCTCTCCAGCCAATGATGCAGGAAGAGCTGCGTCCCCACGGCTGCCGGGAGCTGGCACCGGCAGCCCCCCCTGCCTGGCTCGGTGTGGACGAGGCCTGGATCTCATCCCATCCTCTTGCTCCTTCTGTGACTCTGGGTAACAGGATCTCTGCATCAGGACCATCTTGGGATCTGGGAGATGGAGGTGCCGGCCTCACTACGGGCCTCTGAGGATGTTGTCACATACGGGGGCCCCTGTTGGGATAGAGCTCTATCCTGAAACAGATGCGTATTCTTCACAAACTCTTTTCCTTGGGGAGTGACTCAGACAGGCTCTCCCGGGGAGGCAGGGCTCTGGGTGGTGGTCTGTTTTCTTCTGTGAGGTTACAAGCGTCTGCTTGGCACAGCGGGGCTGGCCCACTGCTCATCTGAGATAAGCAGAAGCGGGAAAACTGCTGAAGGGAGGGATGAGACAAAGGAAGGGCCAGGGCCTCAACTCCCGGAGACACTGTGGGTTCCGGGAGGTTGGTGGACTTCAGGGAAAACCCATCAGTGTTGCTGGAATTTCACAAAAAATAATGTTAATTGCTGAGCAACTTCCAAACTTCTGTGTCACGACTCAACTCTGAATTTCCAGCACCCATGATCGGAATTTGGATTTCTCTCAAAGCCAGAAGGGAGGCCAGGCACCCCCCACCACGTTCCTGGGGGGTCCTTGAAGGTGTCCAGTGAACCTGGGGGCCTCTAACTCCCTGACCCCCGGGTACCATCTACAAATTCCTAGGAAGCACAAGGCATGAAGAATCTCCAGCATGGCCCCTGGCTTTTGATCAGTAAAAGTCCCAGAGGAACATTGCTGGTGTCTGTCCCTCAGGAGGCTGCCCCGAGGATACTTCCAGGCTGCCTTAGGAGAGGGTCAGCAGGACTGCCGCGTTGGATCATCACTGGGTTTGCAACATTACAAGCCAACTTCATTGCTTAGCTTATAATTTCAACTGCCCACTGTCTGTGTTCGGGTTTACGGAGCTCCGCATGGTTAAGAGATGGCTGCGTTTCTCCCCTTTCTTCTCGGAGGCCCAGAGAGGGTCCAGGGGAACAGGGCTGTCTGAGCCCTGGCCCGGTGGGCGCCTGCCCTTGGCTCTCAGTCCCCTGGTCTCTGGCGGCGGCCACGTTGCTGCAACTCCTGGCAGAAGGAGGCTGAAACCCCCGTCTGCTGGCCCACGTCCCAGGGCGGCAGGAAGTCTCCTAGTGTTCTTTTTTATTTTCTTAACAGACAAAAATTCTTTGATTCCAGAATGATTTCCAGGAATTACAGTATGAGAACTTAGTATGTGAGAAATGCTTTTCTTTTTAAAAAATAAAAACCAAAGCAGTAGAAACCAGACAGAACACACCACGTGTGGCCACGGCCACCTTGTAACAAAAAGCAATTGTTTCTGATCCTCTCCGAGGGACCTTCAGGAGAGGGGCTGCTCCTCAGGGGAGACCCGGGGGCAGGCGGTGCTGGGGGACCCGGGGAGGCGGGGGGCTGGGGTCTCTCCTGCTGCACCCTTCCCGGAGGTCCAAGCGTCCTCCAGAAGTGGAGTCGCTCGCTCCTGTCGCTCGGTAAAGTCAGGGAATGGCTCAGAAAGGCCTCGGGACTCGGTGCGGGGCTCGGGCAGGGCTGCCTCAGGAGGCAGACAGGGCCTCGGCGGCTCCGCGGGAGGAGGCGGGGCCTCGGCGGCTCCACAGGAGGTAGCTGAGGAGGAGGCGGGGCCTCAGGACTCGGGGCGGGGCTCCGGCCCGGCTGCATCAGGAGGAGGCGGGGCCTCAGCGTCTCCACAGGAGGAGGCGGGGCCTCAGCGTCTCCGCAGGAGGTAGCTGAGGAGGAGGCGGGGCCTCAGGACTCGGGGCGGGGCTCCGGCCCGGCTGCATCAGGAGGAGGCGGGGCCTCGGCGTCCACCAGGACCCTGGCAAGCTGAGGAGGAGGCGGGGCCTCAGGACTCGGGGCGGGGCTCCGGCCCGGCTGCATCAGGAGGAGGCGGGGCCTCGGCGTCCACCAGGACCCTGGCACCCCTCTGTGCGCATCGGTGGTGGCCCCGAGGGTGTAGCGGGCAACTCCCTCTGTTCATTTGGGCGTCGTCCCTGGTCGGGTGGGTCCCTCATTGTCCCTCGCAGGCTGCAGCCAGGGTGTCGGCGGAGGCTGCGGTCAGGCCTGCTGGGACTGGAGGCCTGTCCTCCACGGGCGCGTGCTGGAGGTTGAAGGTCTCAGCTTCCGCCCGCGAGGCCTCTCACGGAACTGCCTCTCAGCATGGCGGCCCCTCACCCAGCAAGTTGTCCAAGAGCCAGACAAGTCTGCCGTAAGCTGATCCCAGGCGTGACCTCGTCTGTGCCCGTCTGCTGGTCTCCCAGAACCACTGGGAATAAGCGGTGAAGTGTGAGAACGTCGGAGTCCGACGTCTCTGTGGGCCCCTTGGGGACAGGCGGTCTCTCTGCGCCACCCTTTCCTGCTCCGTTGTTGGGCCAGGAGCCCCTGGGGCGCGATGTGAACGGGGAGGGGTGCGCTCTTACCTTCACTGTGGGCCTGCCCTGGAGTCGAAGACGAGCCGCAGGTGGCGGGCGTTCGACAGCAGCGGCAATGCTGCCGCTTCTCTAAGGAGCAGGGGGGGCGTGGGGGGCTCCGTGCGCTCCCCCTGCAACCGAGGCACCTAAGGCTCCCAGAGCTTGGCATCATCTGTCCTCGCCGGGCTCGCCGGGCTCGCCGGGCTGCCGCTGTTGGCAGTCACCATGAGTCAACTGCCGGGAGAAAGTGAGCACTTCTCTGAGGTGAGGCAACGCTCTCCAAAGCTCCTGTGATTTTTCACAAACTGTAATCAGCATCCAAACAAAATCTACCAGGTATAGTAGAAGAATAATTCAAACAGAAAAAGATTTAAAAAAAACATTCAATATAAACAAACCCACTGTTAATTTAGGTAAGAAACGTATAATACCAGAGACTTTGAATAAACATAATTAATGTGTATAGAAAACCAGATGACATTTTGAAGAACTACATGGAAGACTAAAATCTGTAAACTGATATTATAGAATAAAAATATAGTAACTAAAATCAAGAACTCAATAGATAAATAGAATAGCGATGAGATAGAGTTGAAGAGAAGATTGGTTTGCTGAAAGATAGGATTGAGAAAATATCAAGAAAGAGAGATGTCTCCCAAAGTGGAAAGTATACCAGAAGACTCCAGGAGAAATAGAGAAAAGTCTGAAACATATTCAGTGGAGATCCAAGAGGGGAAGAGAAAATGTGGCAAAAAATATTTAAGCAGCCAGAGGCCAAGTATTTTCTCAAAGTGGTGAAATCCATCATTTCACAGATTCTATAAGAATTATAAATATCAGAGAGGAGAAACAGAAAGAAGTCACACCTAGTTACATTACTACAAAGATTTTGAAAACTAAGGACAAATGAAAAAAAGAACTTGCTACATGAGGAAGGCTAAAAGACACAACCTAGTTACATTACTACAAAGATTTTGAAAACTAAGGACAAATGAAAAAAAGAACTTGCTACATGAGGAAGGCTAAAAGACACACCACCCCTAATGAGCAAGAATAAGACTCTATGTCACACACACACACACACACACACACACACACACACACACACAATGATACCTTCTAGGAGACAGTGGAACACAATAATTAAAATTATCAAAGAAAAAATAGTGAAGTATTCAAAACTAAAGGTGAAAATAGCATTTTTAAGAATAATACCAAGGGAATTTGCCAGCAGCAGACCTTCACTAAAGGATTATTTTAGGAAGTTCTACAGGCATAAGGCAAATGGCCCCACCAAAATGCAAGATGCTAAGAAGACCACATCAAAAAATAAACACAGGCTTCTATTTAGCAATAATAATGATTGATAGAACACCTACATCTAACATATTAACTCATATCTTTCCCACTAAGTTCAGTAATCATGTACTCTATTACTGTTCCTTTTCAATACTGTACTGGAAGTTCTAGCTAAATCAATAAGAAGGAAAAGGTATATAGACTGAAAAAAAATTAAAACTTTTTTTTTCACATATGACATGAGTTTCTATGTAGAAAATCCAAAAGAATAAAAAACTCTTGGGATTAATAAATTATTATAGTGAGTCTGCAGGATACACACCCATTGCTTTCACTTTTATATGTACCAGCAGTGAATAAGAAGAATTTGAAATTTAAAGCATGATGCTATTTTTGGTAGCATTCTCCACAAATGAAGTGCTTAAGTATATGTCTAACAAATTATGTACAAGATTTATATAAGGAAAACTACAGAATTTAGTTGAATGAAATCAAAGAACTAAATAAATGAAGATATAATCCATGTTCATGGAAATAAAGCTCAATATTGTCAACATATCATTTTTTTTCCAATTTGATCTGTAGATGCAATGTCAGTCAGTTCAGTTCAGTCGCTCAGTCGTGTCCAACTCTGCGACCCCATGAATCGCAGCACGTCAGGCCTCCCTGTCCATCACCAACTCCCTGAGTTCACTCAGACTTGCGTCCATTGAGTCAGTGATGCCATCCAGCCATCTCATCCTCGGTCGTCCCCTTCTTCTCCTGCCCCCATTCCCTCCCAGCATCAAAGTATTTTCCAGTGAGTCAACTCTGCAATGTAGTACTAATTAAAAGGACTTCAGAACACATAACTCCACGTGACTCAGACAACAGGCTGTATCCACAAGACCCACCAGCAACAGCAAACAAAGAATCACCTAGGTGATCGTGATCGGAGAGTATCCTGCTCTTTGCTTGAAACACATCCTTCTGCTTCTTCTTATGTTAATGGGCACTGCCAGGGCTGTCTCCCTAGGGCTCCGGGCGGGACTAGGGTGGGACAGGAAGAACCAGGCCTCCATCTCTCTCCCTAGAAGAGGCCCATCTGCTCGTTTGGAAAGTACTGCCTGACGCACAGCTTCTCTCTGAGCGCTCAGAGACTGGGGAGGCCGCAGACACCTCACTCACCTTCTCCCTGCCCCCTGTCCAAGACATCAGGATCCCCCTGGGAGGAACTTGTCACACGTCTGTGCCCCAGGTGTGGCCTGAGGGATGAGTCTCCAGGTCCTCTGGCTCTGACGGCCAATGGGGATTCCATTAACAAGTCCCACAGGCCTTCGGGGAACAAAGCAGCAGTTTGCTGTGGGAGCAGCTGCACGTCCTTCCCCCCTCACCCCCCACCAGCATAGCCACACCTCAAAGCCCAGCACAGAGACACCCACCTCCTGGTTTCTCTCTGTAAGGGGCTTGGCTGCGCACTTTCCCAGCTAATGAGGACAGAGGGTCTGGGTCCCTGGTCAGCCTGTATCTACTGCTGACTGTGACCCTCCCTTTGGGCACTGATAGATCAACTAGGGGGCTTCCCAGGGGGCTCTAGTGGTGAAACAAACACACACACACACACCCCTACAGAGGCAGGAGCTGTAAGGGACCAGGGTTCGAACCCTGAGTCAGGAAGATCCCCCAGAGGAGGGCCTGGCACCCCACTCCAGTGTTCTTGCTGGGAGAATCCCATGGACAGAGGAGCCTGGTGGGCTACAGTCTGTGGGGCTGCAAAGGAAGACTGAAGTGACTTAGCACGCACAGCAGGTCTACCAGGACCTCCACCAACAAGGTGGTCTGGACCATCCCAAAAGTCTGAGAAGCAGCCGGGAGCTAAAGTCAGGATGATCATCAAGGTTGGTCTCACACATCAGTGAATGGAGAGATGGCGTTTTAATCTAATGTGCAGAGCAGAGATGAACGAAGAAGGAAAAGAGTGTGTTTCAAACAAAAGAACAAGATAGCTCTCCAGAAACAAACGTTGATAAAGATAAGTCAATACCTGACAGAGTTCAAAAGGAAGATGCCCACTGAGGTCAGGAAGGGCTGAGAGGATTTGGCCCAGGTGGGCCGTGTCGGCTGCAGCACCGCGGCCACCTTAGGGCCGGTTCCCACACGCTTGCTTAGAAGCTGCTCTGCCTGATCCTCCGGCGGCCACCCCTCGACTCTGCGTCCACCTCCTCCCTCCTCCCTCCTCCTGCTGGCGCTCACCCTCGGCTCTCTCAGTTCCCGTGGCCTGAACTGCCGGACACGTGTGACCCTGGAGGGAGGGGCTCTTGTGACAGAAGTGGTGTTAGTGTCTTAGTTGCTCAGTCATGTCCAGCTCTTGGTGATCCCATGGATCCCTGCCAGGCTCCTCTGTCCGTGGGATTCTCCAGGCAAGAATACTGGAGTGTAAGCCATTGCCTTCTCCAGGGGACCTTCCTGACCCAAGGATCAAACCGGGTCTCCCGCAAGCAAGTTTAGGTGGTAGGTGCTCTAAGACGTTACGGCTGGCTGCCTGGAGGCCGCTGAGAGAGAGCAAAGCAAGCTTGGCCTCGCCTTGAGACCTTGGAGCTAGGAGGAGGCACCCAACCCGATGGGTGTGCTGGGGGAGCAGAGGCTGTGTTTGCACAGGAAGAAGGAAAAGCTGTGGTTCTGGGAAAGGACGCTGAGCAGAGCCCATGATGTGCACCATCGGTGTGGAGACAGACCCGGGGGCTTTTTGTGTAACAACTGCCACTATTTCTGATGGTGAAAACAGGGAGAACTGTAGGTTATGTTGGAAGTTAAATTGACCACCTCCTCTCTAAATCTGGACTTCCTCTCTTTTCTGGGTCAGATTTACAGAGAAGCGTCTACTGAGCTGTACCATGTGCTGTCCTGACGCCCCGCCAGGAGCCCGGACCCCCCTGCAGCCACGTGGACCGACGGTGGTGAAGGCAGGAAACGAGGGAAGCTGGGCTGCTCCCGCCACGGTGAATAGTGGGTCTTTGTTACTTCATTTCGGAAGGAGGAAATTATTCCTTTGTGTCTTGATGAAACAGATGATCCATCCACTTTTGTGAGAATGAAATAAACAATTCTGAGGCCAGTTGCTTTAAAAAATCTCCTGTTTACGTGTCAGTTTCTGCCAAAGATGTTGAAGAAGTGAGCTGCTGCTGGTGGTTGGGTCTCCCCGCCCCTGGGGCCACATTGCTTTCATTACTGGGTTTGCACTCACTTCCTGGGGTGAAGAATCCTAGGGATTTGTGCTTGGGCCCAACATAGAAGGCACGTGTTTCTTCTTTGGAGAAACTGCCTCCTGCCCCTGAAAGGGTTGGTACCTGTTGCTACCTCTCCAGGGAGACTCCGTGCTGTGTGCAGAGTTCTTCCAGGCACCGGTGGTCAGGGCCCAGGAACGAAGTGGAACGGCTGTCTTTACGGAGGAGGAGGAGAATCTGCTATTCAGATTTGGGTTTGGAAACCAGTTTGGGTTGTTTGTCTCAGTGACTCTGAAGTATTTCAGAGACCGCAATCACCATAAAATACGAGCTTAGGATCTTTGTTCCTACGGATGTAGCTGAAGACTTACTTCTTTGTTCATGTTCCATGATTTTGCGTATCATTTTCAAATGGGATAAGCACGGTATATATTTTAAAATTGCTGATTATTTACTTATGCGGCTTAGAAAGCTGTCCAAGAGAGAGCTTATTCAGCATGACACGGCCTCAGCCAGGATTCCACAGTCTCAGCCACACGCTGACTGTGCTTTTATTGCCTACCAACCATGCACCAATTCAACTTTTATATTAACACATATTTATGTTAACATATTATATTAACATATATTTACACATCACACATTGCTAGAAAAAGCCCAAATTAAGCTTGATGGCTTTTCTTGTCTCTCCAAAGAATGCAGCAGGACAAACCACAGAAATATTTCCTAAATTAAAATGGAATTCTATAGAGAAGCTACTTCACCTCACAGACCTTTAAGCCTAACATTCTAGGACTGCTTAGACTTTATTTTAAAATTTATGCTTATGCTCATAACTAGTTTTGTGGATAGCTTTAAAACACTAAGTATTTGTAGCTTTGTGGTTCTACAGTTCTGTAGATAGTGACATTTGAAGGCCTTAGAGTAAGAAAAAATACATACTGGCAAGCTGGTTAGGAGGAGGGGTGCGAAGCATGTGAACGTGGTGAGTTAGCTGGTTAGTTGCACTCAACCCAAGGGGCTGCTGCGTCTGCCTTCAGCGTGGGTTTGCAGATACAGGTCACAAAGGACTCATGAGCAGAAACAGCACCTCCCTCCCATGCGTCATGATCCACGCCCACACTGTCCTTTGGGGACGGCAGCTGCTCGCTTGGTCCGCAGGAGAGTTTCCTCGAGGCCTCTGAGAAGCAGTGTGGTTGGCTGAGGAGGAACGGCTGGCGTTCCAGGCCAATGTCAGGAGAGGGCCTTTGTGTGTGACATTTGCCATATGTGATGATCTGTTTGGGATGATCTTTGGCTAGAAGACCCAAGCCATGGGATCTGCCCCAATTCCAGGCAACTTGTGCCCGTTCTTTAAGGACTGACTCGCCTCCCCTCCTACTGAGCCCCGCCTACCTGGTCAGGGCCTCCCCTGCCCGAGCCCTGCTTGCTCGGGGGTCAGGCCCTCCCCTGCCTGAGCCCTGCTTGCTCCGGGGTCAGGGACCCCCTGCCCGAGCCCTGCTTGCTCCGGGGTCAGGGAACCCCTGCCCGAGCCCTGCTTGCTCGGGGGTCAGGCTCCCCTGCCCGAGCCCCGTTGGCCCAGTTTAGGGCCCTCTCTGCCCCCGTGGCCGCTCTGACAGGTCTAGGCATGGCGTGCCATGCCTTCCACGTGGACTCACTTCGGACACTGCCTTTTGCTCCTGTGCTCAGCGCCCTGCAAGCGCCTCACACGCGGCGGCTACAAGTGCTCAAAGGGGACGACTGTCTGGGGGCCTGCCGCTGGTCCTCAGGTATGCCGGGCTGAGCTCGTCCAGCACGCCTGCCGCCTGGTAACCCAGAGCCGGTGTGGCAGGCGTCCCGCGCTGTTTGCCGACTGCATCTGAGCAGCGAGTCGTCGTGCGGTGCTGTCCCGCCCGGACCTGTGCTCAGCCTCTCAGCCACGACGCCCCGTGACGCTGCCCCTCACCTGCTCAGATGCCGCTCCTGTCGCGGAGGCCGGGACCCTGAGAAAGGGGCCCCTCTTGTTGGGGATGGCTGGCGGGGTCACGACTTGATTTTGGCCAAGCCCTTGAACGTAAAGCACCCCCTTCTGGGGAGGGCACGGTGGGGTAGGGCAGTTCACAAGCCTGATTCCCAGGCCTGCCTGGTAACATCTCCTCCTTGTTGTGAGGTGCAATCGCGAATCACCCAGAGGGTCATCGTGGCTGCCCGGGGTCAGGGGTCAGGTGTTAGTCATCACTTCAGAGCCACACAAACAAGAGAGAAAGCTGACAGCGTGTGAGGTCATTTTTCTTGAGTAACCAGATTGCATCAGCCCCAGCAGCATCTGAGATGTGGAAAATTCCAGAACACTTAAGGCCGTCGCCTGAGCAGCAGAGCCAGCGCCGGGTTCCCTCTGCCTCCTGGCGGACTCCGTGGCCCCGGGAAGGCGGGCAGTGGGACGGGGTGGAGCTGTGGCTCCCGGGGCGTCGGGGCGCGTGCAGGGAGCCGCACCTGCGAGGCCCTGCGCCTGCGCCCCCGACGGCCGAGCTCCGGCGACGCGGCCCCGCTGGCGCCCCCTGCTGTCTGCGGCTGGAGCGCGCAGAGCGCCGCCTCGGGCGATTCCAGGCACCTTTTCTTGTCGGAGTGGAACTGGATCTGCTCTTAACACTGGCAGTGTCTTCATTGCCCCGAGAGCTGGAAGGCCGGCGCCGGACCTCAGCGGAAGAGTCCTTGCGACTCGGCCTGGCAGGAAACTCCTGAGAGAAATGGGCGCTGCACGGGGTGAATCAGACCAAGCCACGCACAGTTCTCCATTCCGTCCTGCGAATTTATTACTTTATTTGCACGGGGTACGGCTACCTTTCTTCGTGTGAGCTTCGAGAGGCGTGAAGCCAGGCACCCCATCACCTCAGCCCCTGGTTTCCTCATGCTGACCCTTCGTAATCAACCTCCAGCCCCAGGGAACTCCTGACTTTCCCCTGCATTCCCAGTAGTCGCTCTTTTTCAGAATGCCACAGAAACGAAGCCACACCGCCTAACCTTTTGGCTCTGCTTCTCTCACCCAGCACCAGGCACTTAGTCTCACCTATTTTGTGCGCATCAATAATGCGTTAGTTTTCTTCCTGAGCAGTGTGCATTCGCCATGTGAGAGCCCTGCAGGGGTTTCTAGTTCTTAGTGCTGCTCAGGCCTCTAGAGAAATTCACACCCAGTTTACATATTCCTCTAGTGTAAACACAAGTGACATTGCTGTGCCGTCTGAAAGTGTGTGTTTAATTTTGTAAGAAAATGTCTCCAGAATGGCTGTGCACTTTGCTTTCTATGCAGCCGTGTTTGACGGTTCTAACATGTAGGCTTGTTTGTGATCCATGCACTTCCCCTGCCAGCCCTGGGGGGGGTGTGCATGTGTCTCCGTGCTTGCCATCCTGAAGGGCACGTGGTGTGTGTCATGATGCTTTGAATCTGCGTTTCCCTGATGACCAATAAAGTGTAGCATCTTCTCATGTCTTAACTTTCCGCTTGTCTATCTTCTGCAATGAAGCCTCTGTTGAAATCATTGGACAATTTTTTATGCGATTGTTTGCTTTCTCATTATTGAGTTTACAGAGCACTTTATAATATTATGTAAATAAGTCCTTTGTCATATAAATGATTTGTAGATTATTTTCCTCATATATTTTTCTTTTTTCATTTTCTTAACAGTGTGTCTTTTTGCAAAAGGTTTGAGTTTTTATGAAGGAAATTTATTTTTTTTTCTTTTATGGATCTTGTGTTTGGTGTTAGATAAAAATCTCATACTCTTATATATATATACCACTGCTTTTTGCTCACACTTGGGTTAAAAGTCTGGGATTTCAGCTTTTGGGTACCATTACATACTTCATTTTAGAGAAAAATCACTCTTCATGCCAGAGGGGCCCATTTTCAAAAATTCTCAAATACAAAGAGAAAATTTCCACTGTGATTTCATAAAATCATCTTTCACAATATCTAAAAATATTATTCTCCTTGCCCTATAATGCCAGTTTAGGTAACATAGGGGTACTGAAGAGGCATCTGGTATGGCCTATACCAAGATCAGAGGGTGAGACGGTTGGATGGCATCACCGACTCGATGGACGTGAGTCTGAGCAAGCTCTGGGAGTTGGTGACGGACAGGGAGGCCTGGCGTGCTACAGTCCATGGGGTCACAAAGGGTCGAGGATGACTGAGCAACTGAACTGATCCCGAGATCCTGGCCCAGCTGCCCGAGCGCCTGTGACACATCTCCAGCGTATTTAGGAGATCATCCAGCATGATCAGGAACCAGTGGCTGCCAGCGTCTGCTTTCACAGGAGAAAGAGGTTCTTATATTTTTTGTTTCATAAAGAAAGAAACAGAAGAAATATACTATGGATATTCCCAGCTAGTATTTTTACGTTTATGTGAGCAAATGAAACAGAACCATTCTGAATATAATTCGTCATTTTTTTGGACTTAATTTTAATTTTGCATAAGTTTTTTCTCCATGTGTATTAACATTGCCTTACAGTTCTCTCTTCGTAGAGAAAAATAAATTAGCATTTAACACCAAGATATTAAAAACAAGTTGTTCAAACTCCATAAAATTCCTTTAAACTTAGAACATATGTATGAAAGATGAGTGAAGAATATGGTGTTGATTTATAGAGACGGTTTGGGAATGTGACAATGTTTTAAATATTTTTATTGGGCAGCTCCAGCTGCATTTCTGAAATGTACACTCAGACAGCTTAGCTTAATTTTAAAATATCGCAGGTGACTGATTTCCACTCCATGAGTCCAACTCAGTTTTCCATGAGAACTTTCCAGCTATTTCCCTACGAGGATTTTCAGTCCTCCCTAATTACTAGTTTTAAACATGCTCTCTTTGGGAGGTGGGTCGTTTTTTTGTCTAGGAAATTCTTTCCTTTGGAGTGGAGCCTGCCGCTCTGGAGGGGCTCCACGGAATGGTGAGGGATGAAGTGGACAGCGCTAAGCTCACCAGAGCCAAGGTGGGACGCTGCCAGGGTGAAGTCGCCGCGCCCTGCAGCCTCTGTGCCTCGCCCGAGCTTTGCCCTATCCTCCAGGACGGCCGCCTCGCCTTTGTTGGAGTGCTGAGTGGGAGCCCTCTCACTTCCGTATCAAGAGGACGTTTCCCTGGCTTTCCCGTCGTGTGAACACAGCCTTCTCGGGTTCACTCAGCATGTGTTTCTCGTCTCCCAGGCCGCTTCAGCGTCGTCACGTCATCAGTGAGCTTGCAGGCCCAGGTTATCACTGTCACTTCTACAGAAGCTGAAAAATCCCCCAAGGGGACTCAAGTGCGCTCATTTGCACGAGCAAAGCTTTGGGGCACAAATGCAGAAGAAGGGCAGGAATGGAGCGGGTAGTTGGTAGGACGACCAACTTGCTACACAAACACAGTCTGAGTGGTTGTTGCTCTTGCTTCAGTTCAGTTCAGTACAGTTCAGTCACTCAGTCGTGTCCGACTCTTTGCAACCCCATGAATCGCAGCATGCCAGGCCTCCCTGTCCATCACCAACTCCCAGAGTTCACTCAAACTCCATTGAGTCGGTGATGCCATCCAGCCATCTCATCCTCTGTTGTCCCCTTTTCCTCCTGTCCCCAATCCCTCCCAGCATCAGAGTCTTTGCCAATGAGTCAAGTCTTCACGTGAGGTGGCCAAAGAATTGGAGTTTCAGCTTTAGCATCATTCCTTCCAAAGAAATCCCAGGGCTGATCTTCTTTAGAATGGGCTGGTTGGATCTCCTTGGAGTCCAAGGGACTCTCAAGAGTCTTCTCCAACAACACAGTTCAAAAGCATCAATTCTTCAGTGCTCAGCTTTCTTCACAGTCCAAATATTGCATCCATACATGACCATTGGAAAAACCATAGCCTTGACTAGACAGACCTTTGTTGGCAAAGTAATGTCTCTGCTTTTTAATATGCTATCTAGGTTTTCTTCCAAGAAGTAAGTGTCTTTTAATTTCATGGCTGCAATCACCATCTCCAGTGACTTTTGAGGCCCCCCAAAATAAAGTCTGACACTGTTTCCACTGTTTCCCCATCTATTTCCCATGAAGTGATGGGACCAGATGCCATGATCTTCGTTTTCTGAATGTTGAGCTTTAAGCCAAATTTTTCACTCTCCTCTTTCACTTTCATCAAGAGGCTTTTTAGCTCCTCTTCACTTTCTGCCTTAAGGGTGGTGTCATCTGCATATCTGAGGTGATTGATATTCCTCCCGGCAATCTTGATTCCAGCTTGTGCTTCTTCCAGCCCAGCGTTTCTCATGATGGACTCTGCATAGAAGTTAAATAAGCAGGGTGACAATATACAGCCTTGACGTACTCCTTTTCCTATTTGGAACCAGTCTGTTGTTCCATGTCCAGTTGGCAAATGGTCTAATGTTCCCCTGATGACATGTGCTGAACTGAGGAAACCACAGGACCCTGGGTCCTTGGAGGACAGGCTGAGCAAGCGTGCTAGTGGCCGTGACGGTGTGATGAGGCGGCAGGAGGCTCCCCAGAAGGCCGGGGAAGGACCTGCCCGCCGTGGGGATGGAAGCGCACTGCCCGACAGTGGTGACTAAGTGACAGGAAGGCTGTGAGAGGCAGACTGGCGGAAACAGTGGCATCTCGTGTTTCCAAAAGTCTTACTCTACATCTCAAGTTGCTTCAGTTTCCTATGTTCTAAATTTAAAAAATAACAAACATTACAGTGGAGAGTACTTCAAACAAGTATGTATACAGGGGAAATATGATGCCATTTTTGGTTAGAACTAAATGTTAAAACTCAACCATAAATCTTGAAAACAACAAGAGAAAATCATTATAACCTTGGGTTAAAAAAATGTTTTTTAGCCACACCACACACAAAAAACAAACTCCATCAAAATGCAAACTTCTCTCTGAAAGAAGATACCAAAAGAATGAAATAAAAAGATAAAATGTTTACAAATCATGTATCAGATCAGAACTTCTAGGGAGATCATTAAAAACTCATTCCTCTGAAGATAAACAACAACAACAAACAAAAAATGAACAAAATATTTGAGCAGACACTTCACCAAAGAGAATACATGTATTTCAAATCAGGATATTAATGATATTCAGCATCATTAGTCAACAGAGGGGTGCAAATTAAAACTACAAGGAGAGAACACACCCCTATAAAACACTGAAATTCATAGCACAACCACGTCAAGTGCCAGCCAAGATGTGGAGGGCTGGGACTGTCACTCAAGTAAGCTAGTGGGAAAGTACAGTAATACAGCCGCTGTGAAAAGCAGTTTAGAAGCTTCCTGAAGACCAACAATACATAATATATCCCTCGGATGGAATGTACAGTAGGTTGTATGTATTATTGGTTTTCAAGAAGCTTCTAAATTGCTTTTCACAGTGGCTGTATCACTGTACTTTCCCACTAGCTTAGTTAAGTGATACTAACAGCTTCGTAGGAGCATGCTCTATGTTAGAGCAGCAAGTCGCACACTTCAGATGGATGCCGTTTATTTTATACTGATCGTTCCACTTGGTAAAAGCACAACAGGCCGTTTTCACTGCGGCAGTGATGACACGTGTCTGTGGAGAGTGGAAGAGCTGTGGAAGGAGGTCCTAGGAGCCCCCGCCTGGGCCAGAGCAGAAGGCCATCCTGGGAAGAGCTCAACGCCTGTCGGCGTGAAGGTGAAGCGCACGGCTTCACTGACAATGTGTCCTTTTCGTTTTGTTTTCTGAATTTATTTTTTGATCTGTTCAGTATTCTTGGAGAAGGAAACAGCAGCCCACTCCAGTACTCTTGGCTGGAGAATCTCATGGATGGAAGAGCCTGGCGGGCTCCAGTCCATGGGGTAGCAAAGAATTGGACAAGACTGAGCAACTTGCAGGCGGTATTCTCGGCTTTTCAGACAGAGCCCTCTGCGCAGCTCAGCACCGAGTTATACCTGGCTGGCTCCCAGCCCTGCTCTGGCTGCACTTTGTCAGCAGACAGCTCTCTTCCTCAAGGGACGCGGTGTTTCTTCCTCCGTATAATTTACCATGACCAGGAGCTTCTGGTGGACAATGCGGGAACACTGTCCCTGAGCACCAGACCTTCCTAACGACTACGTCTGCTTCCTCTCCGGCACCCCGAGCATCTCCACGACCCAGTCCGGATGGTGCCCTGGAACACGTGTCCTCTGAGCGTCTCTGCCTTTGCTGAGAGTGGAGCAATGCCACTTGAAAGAGGGTTGCTGTTCAGAGTGATTGAGAAATAAGTTTAACAGGTTTTCGTGTTTGTTTTCAAAATCCTTTCGTTGCACATCTTCCAGAGGTCAAGGGAGGTAGCGCTTGAAGTTTCCCCAGGTATTTCCCCAGGTATGGTTTGCTCTGAGCATCTCTTGGAAGCAGCAACCTGCCAAACAGACTCAGCCGTGCTGCAGCAAAGACGGTCACAGGGACACGGGACCTCCGTTCAGAGGGGCACGTCTATTCCATAGGGATGTTCTCTTTTCCAAGGTGATGAGTAGGGAAAATGTCCCTTCCTTCAACAAGTTCCCAGTGAGTGAGTATATAATGAGTTGTCCAAAATGTTGGTTCGGGTTTTCCCCTACCATCTTATAAGAAAACCCAAATGAACTTTCTTGCCAACCCAAGATATCAAGTCCCTTCAAGGGCTGATGTGGGGAAACTGGAGACTAAAGAGGACAGACAGGGTTTCTGCTCTTTCGGAATTACTTTAAGTACTTTCAGATGATGAAAAGTGCTATAAAGAAAGTCAGTCAGAAATGGAAGAGGCCCAGAAAATGATGGAGTGGGGTGGGTACTAATACTTTTTAAATCTTCCTGAGGATTCCAACTCGAAGTCGGAGTGGAGACAAGTAGGCTGGGAGGCCCGGGGAGTGGAGGGGAGGGAAGGCCTGGCAGCGCTGGAGGAGCTGGGCCTGCCGGGGTGCCAGGCCAGCCAGCGGGCTCCCAGAGGGCAGGCGGTCCAGAGGCCGGGAGAGCAAGCGGGCCGTGGAGAGGGCGGGCCGGCCTTCAGCCCACACGGCCACTCCAGAGCCACGAAGAACGCATTGCTCGGATTAGCGTGCAAGTCTCACCAGGCTTCCTCTGCCGCTGGCAGACGGCAGGACGGGCACTCTGCACACGGAGCTGCCAGGGCTGACTCTTTGAACCCGCACACGGTAAGGTCTGTGTCACGTTGGGCCTGGCCTGGAGACTGCACAGCACACGCACCAGTGCCTCCCGGAGCAGCTGCAGGCTCCCCACCCCTCATCCTCCTAGGGCGGCGAACCTCCCGGGGGCTCCACCTGGGCGGATGCTGGGCCTCCCCGCCTGTCCCAGAGCCCCAGCTCCCCCCACCCGCATCCCCAGGCTCGGCCTGGGCCCAGAAGCTCACCTCCAGGGCGCAAGGTTTCCCCGCAGGAGTCTCCCGATGCACGGAATGGAGCCGATGCTCTGGGCGGGGTGGGGGCGGCGTGGGGGCTGCGGGGCACCTGTGTGTTTCTGCCGCGCGACTCTGCGTTTGTCCCAAGGCTGTTCCCCTCCTATATTTGTAGGCTTGCTGTCAGCCTGTTCGAGTCCTGCCTGGGAACCTGCGATGTAGCTGGCTTTGGTGAATGCAGACTTCACCCATGAGCACAGATGACCATTTCCAGGTATCATCAGCAGCAAACGATGCTCATCGGGGGCAAGACTTGAAGCCAGCATTTAATGATGAGGGAGAGAGGGAGGGTGAGAGCCAAGGGATGGTCTGAAAAACCGCTGACAAACAGCACAGTAAGATGCGGGTCCCTCAGAGAATCACCGCCAGGGTCCCCGGGTGTGCAGGAGGAGTGGCTGTGAGTGGCGCTGGAGGTGACAGATGGGAGAAACCGACTTTAAAGGAATAGGAGGTGAAGGCATTCATGCTGGAAGCCAGGTGGCCTGCCGGCGCAGCGAGTGGGGCTGGGCAGGGGTCCACATCAGTGCTGGCCTGGGAAGCTGGGGGTGTCTGGCGGGGGGCTCTGTGTGGCTCCAGGGACCCGGAACCCTGTAGCTCACCCCGACAGCTGAGGAATCAGAGCAGGAGAGCCGCGCTGCACAGCCTGGAAGCAACGCAACAGTTGCCAGATGTGACTTCAAATTATTTCTATCTTGGGAAAGGAAAGCGTTGACCAAGAAATCATTACATATTTATTTTAACATTTCTTGAATAGAAACACATTTTCTTTGCTTTGTTTGCCCTTCAGCTAGCGTTCTGTAAGAGCTGAAAGGGGAGAGTTCTGGAAAGTATAAAAAGGAGCAGGCATGATTTCCTTGTTGTTGCTCTTATCGTTGCTTGTATGTTTGTTTTTGAGCTTCGATACATTTGAGCTGTTGCTAAGCTTACAACCTTCATGGGATTTCATCAGAAGTATCGCCCTGTGGACTCAGATCTGCTGCTGTCAGGAGCAGGCCCCAGGCTTTCTCCGGGATGAAAACTTCTATTCTCTAGCAGTTTCTGCTTGTGCTTTCGTGAGCTATAGAAGCAAATTTTACTTTGAGTTTTCTCTGAGAAACTGTGGTGGCGGACGCAGGCCACAAGCACGTTCTAGAAAAAAGCTTCTTTTCATCGATGAGACGCCACTGAAGCATGTTTCAGGAAAGCTCACCGATACTATGAAGCACCTTGAAAAGATGGAAACAAAGATTTCAGTTTCAAAGAGGAAAGAGTACAGGGGTAACAAGACAGACATTACAAATGCTGGCGGGCTCTGGATGTGGCTGAGAAGAGCCTGGGCTCTGTGTGATACCAGGGTGGGCGACTTGGTCTGATACTCACAAGATTGGCTCCACGAAAAGAGAACGTCATCCTCGCAGGTTACGCGTGAGGTCACAGACTCCCTCCTCTGCCACGAGTCCCGACGAAACCCAAGGCAGCTGTGGGAGGGGTGCTGTGTGTGGTTCGTGGGACTGGATTGTTTCTCTAAGGATTATTGGCGAACCTAGTTCTTGCTTAGCTCAAATATCTTTCTTTGCAATTGATCGTGGATTTCAACCATAATTTGAATTTTCAATGTCAAGAAAGAAGGCTTGGATGATTTGGAAAAGCTGTAGTAATTTAAACACGTTTAAACTCATGGGCCTCCCCGGTGGTCCGGTGGTTAGAACTTGGAGCGTGCACTGTAGGGCGTGGGTTTGATCCCTGGTTGGGGAGTTAAGATATGCACGTCAGGCAGTGCAGCCAAAAGGGGAACAAACGAAGAGCTGTCCTGAGCTGGACAGACACAGCTCGGCTGAAACTGCACCGGGCTCTCTTTTCCCCCTCCTTGTCTCACGCGACCTAACCTCCCCTTTTCCTGTGCTCACGCCTTGGTGCTACAGGGCCTGCGTTTCGCCGCTAGGGTCTGGTGGAGGTCGATGTTGGAGACCTCGTCCCCAGCGCTCAGGAAGCTCCAGACGTCACCGTCTTATTTAAATTAGAATCACGTGTGTGGCGTTAGGCTCTCAACAGTGCCATTCCTTAAAGGAGCACTTTCCAGGGTCTGTTTTTGCTGTAGGACTTACATTTAGTCTAGGACAGCATGCTAATGTTGACGTAGTTCTTACCTTAGCTGCTGCATAAGTTTTTCAGACTATAATGATGGGAGAGATAAACAAATGTCAAAAGCAGCTGCCCCTAAAGAAGAGTCCTCATTTCTTTTCAACCATCCATTGCAGACAAAAAATAAATATATTCTTTATAACTCCTTTCAGGAGAAAAATGTAGTCATCACTCTAAAAAAATGTTTAACCCATTCTCAAGGGACCTGGGATTTATGATCGATTAAAACAAACTTCCTCTTGGTAGTTACACTTTCATGTGACTTTTTACACAAGGCCTGAGAAGGGAGTACAGTTAAGGGTGTGTGTTTACACAGCGGTTCCACCAGGAATGTTGGTCTGGACCATCCGGAGCGCAAGCGTTCCAGCGGAGATTCCTGGCTCCACGTTCATCAGGTTCCCGGGAAGGAACGTTCCAGTGCCGCATATTTCCCCCACTTTCCAGAACATTTCTCTCCTTTGTTTGCTGTGCTATACTTTACTGGATGTTGCTTTCCCAGGGTATTCTTTGGAGCGGAGGAGGTGAGTAAGAGGAAAGGGCGATGGAAGAGGAGGGCTTGAGAGAGGTTTGCAAGCTTCAGAGCCAACCCGGATTTGTAGGCCCTCCTTGTCCCTCAGTCTCCGCAGCGACCGAGACAGCAGCGCTCCTGCCCCAGGGGGTCCCGCGCTAGCCACACTGCCTTTGATTTCTGGTCCCCACGTGCTAACGTGGGAGGCATTTTGCTAGCCCGCGGCCTGGAAGTCTTAGTCTTGCTTATTGCAGCTGCTGTGAGCTGCACACTTTTTTCAGTGTGTCTAAAAGTGATTTACATCATCTGTCACATTAAAAAAAACTTCAGTGACTCAAAGTAAAAATAGGTTTCTTCTTTCTAATTCTTCATATTTTCTGTTCAGTTCAGTTCAGTCCGTCAGTCCTGTCTGACTCTGCGACCCCATGGGCTGCAGCACGCCAGGCCTCCCTGTCCGTCACCAACTCCTGGAGCTTACTCAAACTCATGTCCACTGAGTCGGTGATGCCATCCAGCCATCTCATCCTCTGTTGTCCCCTTCCTTCCTCCCATCTTCAATCTTTCCCAGCATCAAGGGCTTTTCCAATGAGTCAGTTTTCGCATCAGGTGCCAAAGGACTGGAGTTTCTGCTTCAGCATCAGTCCTTCTAGTGAATATTCAGGGCTGATCTCCTTCAGAATGGACTGGTTGGATCTCCCGGCAGGCCAAGGGACTCTCAAGAGTCTTCTCCAATGCCACAGTTCAAAAGCATCAATTCTTTGGCACTCAGCTTTCTTTATAGTCCAACTCTCACATCCATACATGACCACTGGAAAAACCATAGCCTTGACTAGATGGACCTTTGTTGGCAAAGTAATGTCTCTGCTTTTTAATATGCTGTCCAGGTGGGTCATAACTTTCCTTCCAAAGAATAAGCATCTTTTAATTTCATGGTTGCAGTCACCACCTGCAGTGATTTTGGAGCCCCCCAAAAATAAAGTCTGACACTGTTTCCACTGCTTCCCCACCTGTCTGCCCGCAGTGACGGGACCGGGTGCCGTGATCTTCGTTTTCTGGATGCTGAGCTGTTCATTTTAGGGTGTGCGTCTCCCGTCTCAACCAATCAAGCAAAGTTGTGCGTCAAGTTCAGCCCACTTAGTCGCATGCTCTTTGAACTATCGATGTCTCTGAAATTAAGCTGATATAATTTCTGGTAAATTAACTCTAATTCTCTAATAAAGCATTTGTTTTCAAGTAACCTCGATTTAAGAGTGACTTGGATAGGTAAACGCGTTTGGACGTTCTCAGATGTGGTTGGCTTTGTAGGATCTGTGTTTCCAGCGTCTGGTTCAGAGTATCAGAAAGCGCAGGCACAGCCACGGCCTCTCAAGGGAAACAGATTCAAAAGCGATCGGTGACACCCGCCCGACTGAGACACTCAGAGACGCCTCTGAAAACGGTAGTAACATTTGCTTATGATTCCCGGTGAGATGCCTGGACAACTGGGCTGGCTTTGGGAAGACAGGTTCACACAGGTGCACAGAGATTACGAACACCTGTGGGGCATACAGCACTGCAGGCAAATTCAAACACGGCCTCTTGGACCAAAAGATTGAAGATTTGGGAAAATACGTGACTGGTCGGTTGGAGGACAGGATTCAGCAGCTCATCCCGGAATCGTGACACTTTGTTACAGCAACTTTGGCCAAAGAATACACCTGCATTATCAAAAAAGGACTGATTAACTCATAACACACGTATGAACAGGGTGAAAGTGAAAGTTGCTCAGTCGTGTCTGACTCTTTGCAGCCCCATGGACGATAGTCCACGGAATCCTCCAGGCCAGACTGGAGTGGGTAGCCATTCCCTTCTCCAGGGGACCTTTCCAACCCAGGGACTGACCCCAGGTCTCCTGTATCAAAGGCAGATTCTTTATCAAGCCATGAGGGTAGCTCTATAAACATGGTATCTGGACACATCTAAAGATCATATGTTTGAAGAATAATTAATGCCATCATAAAATGTTCACTCTAGAATAGTGAGCAAAACATAAAAACATGAATCCTTCTGGTTTTACTCCCTGCCTGCTGCCCGACAGGAGGTAGGTTTGGAAATGAACACAGAACGAGCAGAGGCTTTGTGAAGAGGGAGGAGCAGCAAGCTTCACCCTTGGCTTAATGTGGACAACTGTTTCAAGGAAAAGCTTCTTCTAATTCTGCCAAATGAAATGATGCTGCTTTATTTAGTAACTTGAAACCTTGATTATGTCATTTGAAAATTTGTCCCTGGTGGCTCAGAGGTTAAAGTGCCTGCCTCCAATGCGGGAGACCCGGGTTCAATCCCTGGGTTGGGAAGATCCCCTGGAGAAGGAAATGGTAACCCACTCCAGTATTCTTGCCTGGAAAATCCCATGGACAGAGAAACCTGGTAGGCTACAGTCCATGGGGTCACAAAGAGTCGGACACGACTGAGCGACTCCACTTTCCACTTTCATTAGAAAGGCAAATAGAAGCATACTTTGATAATCATTGAAACAATGTTCATAATAAAACGGCCTCATGCTTTCATACAATCTAATTGGTTTTGTTATAAGTTATTGGGCTATTGCATATTTTAGCAAGTTTATTACAGAATTATGGCTCTAGAATTGTGACATATTCTGTAATTAAACTTCACATAGAGGAAGTTTGATACAGTATGGCCTATAACCTTTGGGTATAGTAGCACCAATCAAGTTTATTATAGAATTATGGCTCTAGAATTGTGGCATTTCTAGTTCAGTTCTGAAACTGAACTTCGCATAGAGGGAGTTAGGTATAATATGGCCTATAAACTTTGGATATAGCAGCGCCAATCTAGATAAGAAGGTTTCGAGAGACGTGGTATCTGACTTCACATATTTACAGTGCTACCAGAGAAAAAGAGCAACAGCTCTGCTCACTCTACTTGTCTCCTGTAGTCACGGTGCTGACGTCCTGCAGAGGTGATTGTCCTCTGCAGCTCTAGGAAAATTGAGCCCAACAGTTGTAAAATTGAATTGATTGATAATCTCTGCTCACTGGGGTGTAAATTTGATCTTGTCTGCATTAATGGCTACCAGCTGGGCTCTGTTAAGTGCTAAATCTTCTGATGTTAAAACAAGAAAGCTTCAGTCACTGTCAATAATTATAAAGTTCTTTTGATTATTAAACTAATCTTATTTCAGTTATTCAGTGCATTTTTAAAATTCTGTGGCACAGAAGTGCTTTCTGTAGGACACAAATGTATTCACGCATATCCCTATACTGGACTGGGCTTCCCTAGTGGCTCAGACAGTAAAGAATCCACCTGCAATGTAGAAGACCTGAGTTCGATCCCTGGGGGAGGAAGATCCCCTGGAGAAGGAAATGGCAACCCACTCCAGTATTCTTGCCTGGGAAATCCCAAGGAGAGTGGACCCTGGCGGGCTACAGTCCATAACATTGCAAAGAGTTGGACACAACGGAGCTACTCATCAAGCGGATATGTACGCAAACAAGTCTTGTGCATGAGTGTACATATATAACACATACGGCCACGTGTCTGCACATACACACATATATCCATGGACGGGTGTGTGTATAGCAACGTCTGTACACTTCCAGTTTTGACGTGAATTTCCAGGAGAGTGGCCGGCACAGTGCAGAGCTCCCAGCCGTCTCCCCGGCTTCCCAGATGTGGAAATTGTCTCACCTCCAGTTCTACCACTGATTGGCCAGAGACAGGAGGGTCTTCAGGGCTTATATTTTTATAAATTTTAATTCAATGCAATTGTATTGGTCCCTTTTCTTCATGAGCAATAAGCACAGCTGAACACACTCTCTTTCCTGAGATATGAAGTGCAGACGCCTCTGCACTAAAGTAACCAGTTGGCTCTGGAAGAGGAGCACAGCCCGGCAGGTCGTGGCCGCGGCGGTGTGGTAGGCTTCTCCCCCTGGTTTTGACGTTTGTCTCTGTTTATACGTCCAAACTCCTCTTGCAGTTGGGTAACAAGAAAAATACGCATCACTGTCTGAATTACTGTTCTGTGGTTACCCTTTAGGAGCTGTTAAAAGTGATGTGAGGGAGCCGCCATGGGAGATCCCTCCCATGGCAAAGGTCATGTGGAAGAGCACTGTTAAGCCAGGCTTCAGGACTCGAGGGGCTCCCCAGGCTTTCTCAAGCATCTACCCCAAACCAGAATCTGTCTGTTTTACTGTTTCGTGACTTTCACCAGCTCCTCTGACATTAACAGGGGGCTAACCCCGACCTCCTTTCTCTGGAGAAAATCGACTTAGGGCTATAGCTAATAAGTCTCCTGGATGTGAGAGGAATATTTCAAATCAAACCCCCTCTGTTAGCATTCTAGCTTGCTTGGCAGGTATATCCAGACTCTTGCAGCTACGCATATGGTTATTTACAGCCTCCCAACTGTGAGAGGCACAGGAAGCCTAAAACATAGAGCCTTTCAAAGAGTTAAAAGTTATTAGAGTGGTGCTGGTGTAGGATTTCATTATAGGGCTTGTTGCTAAGTTCCCACATCTCTTATCTACTGTGCACCTGGGAATGCATTAGTTAACATAGTGAGAATGTAAAAAAAAGTAAATAAAATAAAACAAGTGTAGTCTTGAATTTAACCACATCAGACTTCTGAGCTAATTGGTTCTTTCTTATAATTCACTGCACCTTTGCTTTGTGAAAAATGTAACTCTGTTTAGCATTTTCTGAGGCTGACATAGATTAGAAATATAAAGAAAAAACACTTTGAGGGAAAATAAGTTTTCTGGTTGAACAGCCTTTATCAAAAGAGAGTCATAAAATGTTCACAGGTCTTCAAGGCCAGAAGATACTGTACACAACATCATTTGTGGGAAAGGTATGCAGAAAAAATCCTGGTTTCTATAAGGGCAAAACTGCTGGAATGTTTGGGCTGACTCTGTATGACCTTGCATCTTTCATTTCCCTCTAGGTATAAGGCAAGGTATAAAAGTACCTTTTGAAAAATAAAGCTTTTGGGGCCTCGCTCACTGAAACAGCTTGGTCTCCCCGTGTCAATCACTTTCTCTCTCTTACTTTCTTTTTCAGGCTGATCCCTTGGAGCATAGAGCCTCCTTGCGTTCACTTATCTGCCCAGGTTTCTAAGACCTGAACGGGAAGATGTTCTGCATTTTCACTCCCGTGGGAGACCGGGAGGGCACCTGTGGCCTCCGTGAACAGGGCAAACTTCTTGTCTCGGAGTTTTATTGGTTCTCTATGTATCAGCCTCTTTCTCTCCTCTATTTTCTTACCTTCAACATTCTTTCCTTATCTCTCTAAATCAATCGCTGATGCCGTTTCTCCTTCGGGTTTCCCTGGGTCCTGTGGGGGCTGGACCCCAGCAGTGATGCGCTTTTACATCATATTGTTTGAGTTCCAAACATACCAAGTGGCTTGATGAGTTTTTATCTATTAAATTAAGTAAATGGAATTCTATATACTTTGTTTTAAACAACATGAAAAATATTTTTATACATCTCAACTTATGGTACATACAGAAAAAGACACAGGGGTATAAAAGTTTCATAATTCCTCAAGATTTTTTGTTCATTCTTGACCACATGTTTAATGCAACACAAAGATTCTTAAATATTAGTATTTATGTTTATCATTTTCTGATTTATATAATGCAACAAAAACCACTCTACCTTAAACTAATTCCAAATAATCTACTTAATATGTTTCCACATTTATCAAGATACTCAAATCTACCCATACATTTTTTGGGGGTTGGTGGAAAAGCAAAGAAGAAAAGAGAACATTTTAAAAATAGGGATTAGCTTTGAATCTGGATAAAGTTTCAGTTGTGAATGAAAGAATAGAACTATTTCTAAAATGACATGATTTTACATATTTATGCTGTTAAATAAAACCACAATTGAAGATCATATTTTCAGGCTAATTTTAAAGTTGATTACAGCAGTAAGCATTAAAACTATCTTCTTCTTCAAAACACATGTGGAACGCACGTGCCCTAGAAAACAGTCTGTCCTGCCCGGTGTTCCTGACAGGTGAGCGCTGAGGGGTCAGGCAGGTAGGCGCTGGACGCTGGCTGCCCTGGCCCAGAGCTGCGACCTCCCGGCATGGAGCCCAGATCCTGCTTTTCCTCCTCCTGTGAGACCTGCATGATCCCTGATCCCCAGGATCCCCAGCACGGCGTCCCCACAACACGCCTGGGACGTCCCCCCAGCATCACCCGTCAGCATCTAAAGCTGTGATCACCACCCCCCCAAAATATCCTGTAGCTTCCAGGATGCTCTCCCTGGTTTTCTTGACTTCCTCTGGTTTCTCATCTGTAGCCTCCACGGAAGGCGTGTCCTTCTCTCCCTGCCATAAAATGGTGGGGTTCCTCCAGTGTGGGCTGGCACCCTCTTCCTCATCTTCCAAATCCAAGCTGTCTCTAGAAGCTCCTGATCCATCCAGGGCTGACCATCTAAATATTTGCAGACGACCCCCTTCCCAATCCAGGTGAACCAACCCTCTCTGTTCCAGAGCCACTCAGCCTCCCGGATCCTTGATTTTTATTTTGGTTTTCTCCAGGGCACCGCACAAACCGAAAAGTAATGAGTCCCATGCACAAACCTATCTTTGTGGGTTCTAATATTATCTTTCAAGTTGCTGGCACCTCTTCCACTCAACAAAGTAGGCTAGGGACACTGCAAACACCTGCTCCCCCAGGGCCAGCTTGCTCCCTCATTCCATCAAATGGAGAAGTGTCAGCCCCTCATCTATGCCTGACTCTTTGTGACCCCCTGGACTGTAGGCCACCAAGCTCCTCTGTCCATGGGGTTTCTCAGGCAAGAACACTGGAGTGGGTCGCCATTCCCTTCTCCAGGGGATCTTTCAACCCAGGGATCTGAGCTGCGATTCCTGATGCTTTACCATCTAAGCCACCAGGGCAAACCATTCCATCAGGTTATCTGCTGCAAAGTCTGTCAAGTGTCCCAAAAACCTCCCGTGTCGCCCCCAGCGCTTTGGTCTGAACCGGGAGCTGCCTGGCCCGCTGCTCTGCCCTTCCACCTGCCGCCCCGGGAGCAAGTGCTTCTTCCTAAGCAAAGCCCCAGGACACCAGTACCTTCCCGCTTTCCAGGGGCTGCCCGTCTCTACGGAGATATCGATGAGATGCTTCGTGTGGCCTTCAAGGCCACACGTGACCTGGTCTGCACACACCTCTGCAGGTCACATCACTGCCCCGCCTTCCTGTGTCACAACCACCCCCTCCCAGGAGATGGTGAGGGACTGGGCGGCCTGGCGTGCTGCAGTCCATGGGGTCGCAAAGAGCCGGACAGGACTAGTGACTGATGTCAACAACGTTTCTGTGTTTCGGGCAGCCCTCAGCCACCTTCCCCGGGTTTATCTCAAGCAGCCCCTCATTCTGGCTCTGCCCCAGTAGCCGGTGTAGCCACCTTCCTCGGACACTCCGGCCTCATTTCCTGTTACTGTTCAGTGAAGCCGCGTGAGGCAGAGCCCTCTGCCGAGAAGGAGGAACCAACTGCTGATCAGAAACAGGACTTTTTACTCTTCTCTTGATTTATTTTGCGTCAATGATTTGTGCTAAGAATGAAAGAACACGGGCCGGCGGCCTTGTCCTTCAGGCGCTGCATCCACGTCGGGGCGAGCCTTGCACAGCTCTCTGCTGGGTGCGCCCTCTCCCCCAGGGACGGGAGGTGGACGTG
>SJYQ01096389.1:101428-122976 GCA_006410935.1 Redunca redunca
TTTCTAGCAGAACCTGAACAACAAGATTCAAGATTTAAATTCATGCTAAACTGTGAGCTTTGTGTTTTTCTGTTTTTCGTCAGTGGCCTCCATGTCATTGCAAGCTCTGAGATTACGGTCTTGGCTCCCCATTGGCCAGTCAGCTTTAAAACTTTAAGTCACTTAATGATTCCCAAATTAATGGGAAGTAAATAGCTCCAATTTATTTCAATATTTATTTTAAAATATGAAAGGCTGGTTCAGTGTTTGGAACCAGTTATGTAACCCATACATTCATAGACTTTTAAAAAGAAAAATCACAGGATTATATCAACAGAGAGAAAAACAGAAAAAGTGTTTGCCAAAATCCAACTCATTCATGACAAATAACCAGGAATAAAGAAAGACTTTTTCAATTTAATAAAGACTATCTAAAAAAAATGTACAACTATCTTCACACTCAAAGATGAGAAACTCTAAAGTTTTCCCCAAAGTTCAGGTACAAGGTAAGGGCTGTCCCGTCACCGCCCCTTTTCAGTACCAAGCTTGAAGTTCTAGCTAATACAGTCAGGCAAGGACAGGAAACACAGTGGGCAGACTGGGAAGGAAAAGTAGAGACTGTCTTTGTTTGCAGATGACAATACCATCTATGTAGAAAATTAGAAAGAATAGGCAAAAAAAGAAAGAATCAAAAAACCCTCCTGGAGCCAGGACGTGGTTATAGTCAGGCTGCAGGACGCGTGGTGGACGTGGAAATCATTTGCTTTCTTATATGCCAACAATAAGCAAACTGAATTTGAAATTAAAAAACACAACTCCGTTTATATTAACACCCCTCAAAATGAAATACTCAGACAGAAACTAACAAGAGCTTTTGAGGAAACTGCAAAGCTCTGATGGAGAAAGCTGAAGACGACCTTAAAAGTGGAGAGGTTTTCATGCTTGTGGGTAGGAAAACTCTCTATAATCATGATATCAGTCCTTCCCAAGTTGACCGGCAGATTCGATGTGATCTGAATCAGATATACTGTGTAGATATCAACAAAGTGATTCTGAGTTTGCATGGCAAGGCAAGAGACCCAGGCAGGATAGATGGCATAATGTTGAAGGAGAGGAACAAAATTGGAGAACTGATGCTACTCGACTTCAAGGCTTATCATTAAACAACAGCAACTGCGACCATGTGGTATTAATGAAGCACTAGACAGACAGGTCAGTGGAACAGGATAGGGATCCCAGAAATAGACCTTCACACAGTCCACTGGCCTTTGACTAAAGGCAACACAATGGAGCAAAAGCAGTCTTTTCAACAAGTGATCCCGGAACAACTGGACGCCCACCTGCATACAAAATAAATGAGACACACATCTTCTACTCTTCACAAAAGTTAACTCAAAGTAGGTCATAGCCTCGAGTGTAAAATCACAGTGAGAAGACTTAGAAAGTCACACAGGAGCCTAGACGACTTTGGGTGTGCTGATGACATTTTAGATACAGCACCAAAGGCATGATTCATAGAAGAAATAATTGACAAACTCGACTCCATCAAAATTAAAAACTTCTGTTCTGTGAAAGACAATGTCAAAAGAATGAGAAGACAAATCACAGACTGGGAGGAAATATTTGCAAAGGCACAGATGATAATGGACTATTATCCAAAACACACAAAGAACTCTTAAAGCTGAATAACAAGAAAACACGCCACCTGATTTAAAAATGGGTTAAAACCTCAACAGACATCTCATTGAGAAAGGTATGCAGATGGGAATGAGCATCTATACAGATGTTCCATATCGTGAGTCAACAGGGAAATGCAAATGCAACCAGATGTCACAATTCAGCTATTAGAACGGCCAAAATCCAGAACACCAGAAACACCAAATGCTAGCGTGGATGTGGGGCAACAGGAGCGCTCATTCACTGCTGATGAGAATGCCCAGCCCCTCTGGGTTGGTGCTTTCTTATAAAACTAAGCATGCACTTAGCCCCTGACCCAGCAGTCATGTTACCTGGTGTTCATGTAAAGGACTGGAAAACTTATGTTCACTCAAAAACCTGCACATGGATGTTTATAACAACTGTATCCATGACTGCCGCATCCCAGAAGCCCCACGATGTCCTTCAGAAGGCGACTGTACTGATAGACTGTGGGCTATCCAGACGGCAGGATATTATTCAGTCCTAAAAAGAAATGAGCTACCAAACCACGAAAAACATGGAGGAACCTTGAATGCATATTGGTAAACAAAAGTCACCGATCTGAAAAGACCCCACACTGTGCTATTTTAAAACATGTCATTCTGCGAAAAGCAGACCTGAGACAGTTAAAGGGTCAGTGATAGCCACAGGGTCAAGGTGGGGACGCGAGGATTCTTGTGGTGGGAAATACTGATCTGTGGTGTCCAGTCCTGTGATGTTGGTTACGTGTCACACATTCGTCCAAACCCATAGGGCATACAACACCCAGAATGAACCCAAGGGTAAACTACGGACGTAGGGTGCTTGCGATGGGTCAGTGCAGGCTCGGCCATTGTACGGGCGTGCTCTCCGGTGGCAGGTGTTATTAATGGGGGTGGGTTGTACGTGTGGGGGAGGGGGTATACGGAAAATCTCTGCAATGCCCTCTCGATTTTGTTAAAAACCTCAAACTGCTATTAAAAAGATAAAACTAAAAAAAAAATTAATTAAGATGACCAAAGCTTTAGGCTTAGTACTTTACACAAGACTTTGATATAGAAAAATGCAAAAAAGTAAAAGATACACAGTGTATTGAAAGGTTGCTGCTGAATGACACAACGACGTCAGATGCTTGGCCTCCGGAGGAAAAGAATTCAATCCAGGGCCAGAGACGAGGCTTGATCGCTCAGAGCTTTTGTGTAATAAAGTTTTGTTAAAGTATAAAGGAGATAGAGAAAGCAGTGCCCCCTGCTAGTGTTAGCAGTGAAGTTATATACTCTCTGATTAGTTAGTACAGTGAGTCAAAAGAATGTCTGGAGGTTGTAAAGACCTCACTCGACCTACTCCCGTAACTTACACCTTAAGATAGCAGGATTAGTCAAAAGGTTTTTTCCCAGGGACTGTCCTCGAGCAGGACACATTATTGTTACATAATCCTAAGGAATGTAGAGGGACAAAAAAGCTTGTCCTCTCCTCCTCCTTGAGAATTCCAGACTCCTCTCTCCTTGGGGACCCCTGGGCTTCTTATCAATCTGCCTAGGAATTGACTCCCTCAGTATCTCATCAGTATTTGGAGAGGGATAGTTTATATTCCTTTATATTGTTCAATACAAAACATAAGAAAAAGCTGTGAAAGTAGAGGAATCAGCTTGTAAAATTTCATTACTTGGTTTACATCTTTTTTGTATCTGTCTAGGTCTCTGGGGAACAAATGCCAGATTGAAGTTAGAAGTGCAAGAGATTTGTTGTTGCTTTTTAGTTGCCAAGTCATGTCTGACTCTTTACGACCCCATGGACTGCAGCACACCAGGCTTCTCTTGTCCTTCACCATCTCCCAGAGTCTGCTCAAACTCATGTCCGTTGAGTAAGTGATACTTTCTAACCATCTCATCCTCTATAGCCCCCTTCTCCTCTTGCCTTCCATCTTTCCCAGCATCAGGGTCTTTTCCAATAAGTTAGTTCTTCACATCAGGTGGCCAAAGTATTGGAGCTTCAGCTCCAGCATCAGTTCTTCCAATGAATATTCAGGCTTGATTTCCTTTAGGATGGACTGGTTTGACCTCCCTGCTGTCCGAGGGACTCTCAAGCATCTTCTCCAGCACCACAATTTAAAAACATCAGTTCTTTGGCACTTAGCCTCCTTTATGGTCCAATTCTCTCATCCATACATGACTACTGGAAAAACCATGGCTTTGACTAGATGGACCTTTGTCGGCAGAGTGGTGTCTCTGCTTTTTAATATGCTGTCTAGGTTTGTCATAGCTTTCCTTTCAAGGAGCAAGCTTCTTTTAATTTCATGGCTCCCGTCACCATCTGCAGTGACTTTGGAGCCTCCAACACGGAGACAAAGGAACGAAGGGCAGAGAGCCCTTAGGCAAGAGAGGCAGGTCTGACACGTGAGGGATGATGGTGAAGGGGAGGGCTTGGAGGAAGGGGCCTCGGAGCACGGTCAGAGAGTGATTTTCATACAGCGCTGTGCTGGGGCTGTGGGTGGTCCGTGAGGGCCACGAGGGGTTGGGAGGTTAACACCCCTCGTGAAAAGAGGGAGTAAGTGCCTCACATTCTTAATATTCTGCCAAAATAATCTCATCTTCATAGAGTGTATCATCAGCCCCCAAATCAAATGCAGAGACGTTCTTTCTATCTATAAACGAAATGGTTGGAAATTATGGTTTCAACTTCCAGGAGAAACTAACAAAAATAGTAGGTGACAGTGTGTGAGGCTGTAATGGACATGCAGGCAGGGCGTTCTGAGGGCTCGGGGCTGTTCATTTTGCACACTTAACAAATTCCAGGAACCGCATTTTGTCCATTTCCTGACCCAGAATTTGAATTCCATTTAAAATGGAATGATTTGAAAGTTAGTTCTTCAATAAATTTAAGAGAACACAAACTAAGTATAAGAAAAATGGCTTTCCTCGCCAAACATCTGCTGCTGAAATTCAGATCCAGACTGCTGAGCCTGAGTCAAGCCTGCCTGGATTACTTTAATCCTGATAAATGCCTGTTGAAACTCCAAGGCCTTCTTATACCCACTTTAAGTGCATCTTTCAAGATACTAAAATCTAAAGGCCACAGCTCTTTGCATACAGTAGCTCATATTCCAGCTTCCAGAAAAAGAAAATTCAATCCAGGAAAGACCCTCCATTTGGGGTAACGCCCTGGGCTCGGAGTTTCACTTCATCTTCTTTCAAACGAGTCATTTAGAAGACCTCAATCCATCTTTGGTATCCAGATGTGCTGATTATTTAAAAATTGCACATGTGTTTCAACAGGAAACAGCTTAAATATGTGGTTGTATTTTGGAAGAAAATAAAGCATTTAAAAAACCTCATCCCCAAATTTATGTCTTCAGCACAGGAACAACAGGCAAAGCATTTAGTGGAAGAAAAATGAAACTAGCTTTTCTCCATCGTCCATCATCTTCTCCTCTTCAAGAGGAGACTTTCCCAGAAGCGCGCGTGGCATCGCTGAGCACCACCCTCCGGAGCCCCACAGGCACCTCCCGTCACATGACGATTCACACACAAAGTGCAAGAGCGTCTGTAGAAAACCAACAGATTCAAAGAACAATACAAGAACATTACACTTGAAAGAAAACAGAAATGCTTTATTTTATTTAGTCTTCTTTATTTCATAAATACAAAAAATGAAGCCTAGAGAAGTGAAGCAATTTGACCAAAAATCAAGTTAGCTGGTGACAGTGAGAAATGGAAATGTCAAGAGAGGAGTTTAACGAAAGCTTTGATTTATCTAATTGTGATTTTGGAATATGTTAGAGATTACAATTCACAGAAGGCAATGGCACCCCACTCCAGTGTTCTTGCCTGGAGAATCCCATGGACGGAGGAGCCTGGTGGGCTGCAGTCCATGGGGTCGCTAAGAGTCGGACACGACTGAGCGACTTCACTTTCACTTTTCACTTTCATGCATTGGAGAAGGAAATGGCACCCCACTCCAGTGTTCTTGCCTGGAGAATCCCAGGGACAGGGGAGCCTGGTGGGCTGCCGTCTGTGGGGTCACGTGGAGTCGGACACGACTGAAGCGACTCAGCAGCAGCGGCAGCAGAGACTACAGTTGGAGTTGCATGGTGCAGGGGCGAAAACTAGGTGGTAGATCAATCAAGAAGTGCAGATATATAAAAATGTTAGAAATTTTATTGAAGTATAGTCAATTTATAATCTTGTATTAATTTCTGCTGTACAACAAAGTGACTCCGTTATTGTGTTATTTTCCATTATGGTCTATCTCGGGACACTGAATATAGCTCCCTGTGCCCCACAGTAGGGCCTCATTGTTTGTCCATTCTAAATGGGACAGTTCTCATCTGCTAACCCCGAGCTCCCAGGCCTTCCCTCCCCACCCTCTTCCCCGCAGTAACCACACGTCTGTTTGCTATGTCTGAGTCTGTTTCTGTGGATACATTTCTCCGTCAGAGTTTAGATGCCACATATCACGCGGCGTTTGTCTCTCCCTTTCCGACACTCTCGCTCAGTGTGACACTCTTCAGTTCCCTCCATGCGATCTCACTCTCTGGTGGCTGTGTAGCGCTCCACTGCGCGTCTGCGCCGCCCTTGCCCACGCCTCTGCTGGTGGGCATCTAGGTGCTTTCCGTGCCATGGCTGTTGTGAACAGTAACACTATGAACACAGGGGTGTGTGGAGCCTCACGTGGATGCAACTAGAGTTTATCATACTAAGTGAAGTGAGGCAGAAAGAGAAAGACAAATACCATATGGAATCTATATATGGAATCTAAAACACGGTACCAGTGAACCTATCTACAAAGCAGAAACAGATTCACAGACGTCGAGGTCAGACTTTGTGGTTGCCAAGGGGAGGCGGGAGGGAGAGGAATGAGCTGGGAGTTTGAGGTTACCAGATGCAAACGATTATATTTAGAATGAATAAGCAAAGTCCTACTGTGTAGCACAAGGAACTATATTCAATATCCTGTGATAAACGGGAAAGAATATTAAAAAAGAATGCAGTGTATAACTGAGTCATTTTGCTGTAGAGCAGAGATTGGCACAGTGTTATAAATCAACTATATTTCCATTTAAAAAAAAAGCTATAATGAGGTACACCTCACAGCAAACAGAATGACTATCTTTAAGAAGTGTCATTGTTGTTTAACAAATGCTGGAGCAGGTGTGGAGAAAGGGCACTGTCTTACCCTGTAGGTGGCAATATAAATTGGTGTAGCCACTATGCAGGGTCCTCAGAAAGCTAAAAAGAGAGTTGCTATATGATCCAGCCATCCCCCTCCTTGGCATATATCCAGATAAAACTGTAATTTGAATAGAAATTGACTTTATTAAGATCGACACTAAACAGAACAGATAAAGAACTGACTGCTCTTGGGAAAACTGACAAAACTTTGGGCAGAAATTAAATGTAAACCATAACAACTGTAATCAGATGGTCTACAGTTTTACTGCAGATGAGGCCACGTGAATGTACCAGAAGCAAATGCAGGCTGATGAGCCAAGACGAGGACTCTCAGCATTTTCCTGCCTGGCGTTTCCTGGGCTTGCGGGGTCTATGGTTTAGTGTCGAATGTTAATCTGGGGACACTGGCCGGCATTATCACTTCAAGTCTCTCTCCTTCCCCGTCCCGTCTTCTCCTCTGGTGTCCCGTGACCCTGAGCCATGTCTGGTCTGCCTTCTGTCTCCGTCCTCTTTGCTTTTCAAGGCTGGAGGTTTCTACGCGGTATCTTCCAGCTCGACCATGCACAGTCGGCCGACCAGTCCATCAGAGATGTTCTCCGTTCCTTTCACATTCTTTTTTTTAATCTCCAGTATATTTTTTTGGTTCTTACTTGGGATTTGTGTCTCTTCTTACATGGCTCATCTGTTCTTGCATGCCACCCACTGTACCTGTTATATCCTGTGGCATACTCAGCATAGTGTTTGAATTCCAGGTCTACTAATTCCAACACGACCCCCTCCATGTCTGGCTATGATGCTTGTTCTTCATATTGTGATTTCCATCTCTTAGTATGTCTTCTAATGCTTATTTGATAGCCAGACATGATGCAACCGGGTAAGAGGAGCTGCTGAAAGAGGGCCTTGGGGATGTACTGGGGTTGGGGGAGAGGGAAGCACCCTCTAGTCCTGAGACCAGGCCTCAGTTTAGACGCACATGAGCACCTGGACTGGACCTTCACTGGGCATGTCAGACCATCTCAGGATGGCTACAGGGGCCTGAAGGTGGGCATCTCCCTCTGCCCGGCTTGGTTACGTTCGGATGAAACCGCAGCTGGGCAGGCACTGGACAGCCCATCTCCCCTGAGGGCAGCCTCAGGCAGGGGAGCAGGACGTGGGCCAGCCACCCACGCCTGGCTATCGCAGTGCTCGGTGGGGGCAGGGGAGGCAAATGTTTCACTGCAGCTTGAAACCTTGTAGCATCTTTAAGAAATTATAAAATCACGTGTAATTAGAAATGGCTTTTTGTTCTTGACATAGTGAGTTGATGCAAAATTCTGTGAATTTGGTTGCAAATGTAGAGGCAGTGCTTGACTCCTCTCTCAGAATACCACGCCTGGGAGCAGCGGTCACTCACTGGAACTGTGGTCTGGTCTTCCTGGGTGGACCCTGACACTTACGGTCTTAGGATGAATTACTAAAGCTTTGTACTGTGTGTTGGTTTTGACTATTCAAGTTTCACATCTTTGATTATTGGGGATTATTGGGGGGTCTAGGCTTAGGAGGCTGTCTAGACTCAGGAGGTTGTCTAGAGTCAGGAGGGGGTCTAGACTCAGGTGGGGGTCTAGACTCAGGAGGGGTTCTAGACTCATGAGGGGGGTCTAGACACAGGAGGGGGGTCTAGACTCAGGAGGGTGGTCTAGACTCAGGAGAGAGGTCTAGGCTCAGGAGGGGTTCTATGCTCAGGAGTGGGGTCTAGGCTCAGAAGGGAGTCTAGACTCAGGAAGGGGTCCAGGCTCAGGAGGGGTCCAGGTTTCAGAGGAGGGGCATAGCCTCAGCATCTGTCTTAATGGCTGGGGCAGAAAGGGGGTCTCACTTCTCACTCTGACTTCTAACCTCCAAGGTCCTGTCTTTGGGCTGTTTTACTTCAGATTTATGTTCTGACATCATCCCAATTAGGGACCACCAGCAATTTTTCCTTGATTCTTCCTGCTCACCTTTCAGGTTAAATTTAGAAATGTTCAGACGGGCTTTACGTGTAAAACAGAACTGATGGGAAAGCAAGTGTGAGGAGGGCCCTGGGCCATTACTGCTGGGAAGACACAGGAGACCATGGGTCAGATACTCCTCTTGTTTAAAAACGAAAGCAAACTTTTTTTCTTGCATTTAGTACTTTTCTGGTTGATCTGACTACCTTTCGTCAGTCAGTTCAGTCGCTCAGTTGTGTCCAACTCTTTGTGACCCCATGGACTGTAGCACACCAGGCCTCCCTGTCCACCACCAACTCCTGGAGCTTGTTTAAACTCATGTCCACTGAGTCAGTGATGCCACCCAACCATCTCATCCTCTGTCGCCCCCTTCTCCTCCCACCTTCAATCTTTCCCAGCATCAGGGTCTTTTGCAATGAGTCAGTTTTCCACTTCAGGTGGCCAAAGGATTGGAGCTTCAGCTTCAACATCAGTCCTTCCAATGAATATGCAGGACTGATTTCTTTTAGGACTGACTGGTTGGGGCTCCTTGCAGTCCATGGGACTCTCAAGAGTCTTCTCCAACACCACAGGTCAAAAGCATCAATTCTTTGCTGCTCAGCTTTCTTTACAGTCCAGCTCTCACATCCATATGTGACTACTGAAAAAACCATAGCTTTGACTAGATGGACCTTTGTTGGCAAAGTAATGTCTCTGCTTTTTACTATGTTGTCTAGGTTGGTCATAACTTTTCTTCCAAGGAGCAAGTGTCTTTTAATTTCATGGCTGCAGTCACCATCTGCAGTGATTTTGGAGCCCAAAGAAAGAAAGTCTGTCACTGTTTCCATAGTTCTCCCATCTATTTGCCATGAAGTGATGGGACCAGATGCCATGATCTTAGTTTTCTAAATGTTGAGTTTTAAGACAACTTTTTTCACTCTCCTCTTTCACTTTTATCAAGACATTCTTTAATTCTTCTTTGCTTTCTGCCGTAAGTGTGGTGTCATCTGACTACCTTAGAAACGGTAAATTCTTGTTCCTCCAGAATCTCTTTGGTCATTTACCCCCACAGTGCCCCCCTGCAAAGGACCTTGGCTTGGCTTCCTTTGGGCAGGGGTGGGGCAGGGAGATGAGGGATGGGGGATGGGGGTGGGGCGGGTGAGAAGGTCTCCTCTGAGATCCCTCCGGGGCGCTGATGCCAGAAGAGCCTGCCCCTGGCGTGGGTGCGGGCCCTCAGCTCCCTGTGCTGTTTCTCCAGCATCATCGGATCCTCAGACTCAGAGATGCCTGTTCATCTGCCCACCTGCTGTGTGTGCTGTCTGATGGCCACCCACCTGCTCTCGAGCCCGATGCTCTTGGGGTCCCTGTGACCCGTGGGAAGAACTGGTCCTCTTATGGAAACCTGCTGGGACGCAGTGCGCACATGGCAGCCATCTGTCCACTCCCGCCCTCTTGTGGCCTCCGAATGACCTGAGGACAAAGCCCATAGCACCATATGGGGGCTCTCAGCCTCCAGCAGTTTCTGGCCCATCATAGGTTCTGACAAATCTTTGCAGAAGGGGGTTAGGTTGAGGGGCTCATTAAAGTCCTACTGGAGAAGTACAGGGAGGGGCTTAAGGCAGGAAACAGCCTGTGGTGGCGGCGACGGGGGCCGCAAGGACCCAGCAGTGGGCCTCCACGCTGGTTCCCACAGAGGGTCTTCTCAGTCCCGCCAAGTCGGCGAACTCAGACCCATCAGGGTTATCATCCCTTTGGCTTAAAGGTGACCAACTAAGGGCTCTCATCAAGTCTGGAATGATACTCTGAGACTTGGTTATATAAGAGAAGGAATGCGGGCTCAGTTTTGGTGGCTAGATGCATTTATGGTGATATTTCATGATTACGTAGTTATAGAAAGCAGCTGGATAAACATATCCTAGTATAAACCACAGAGAGATGAGCTGAAATGGGTAATTCACTTAATTCAATACAGGAAATGGTATCTTGGCATTCAACTTATATATTCCAAATATTCACTTCTCCATGCACATAAAAATGTGAAGCCTAATAAAACACAGATTATAAAAATAAAATCTTTCATACTAGTTTTATTATAAAATAGTATTTCTAAGCCTTTCCATTATCTTGAAAATTATTTTTTTTTCTATAAGGTAGCATAAAAGGTATTATAAAGTCTTGAAGAAAGTTAAAGTTTAGAAAACTAACTGATCACTGGTGCAGATATTGGGCTTATCTGCATGTTTCTGAGGCAGTTAGCTCTGCATTCTAGGCCATGTCCCTAGTGAGCTTCTGCTTTGTTGTTGTTCAGTCGTTAAGTCGTGTCCAACTCTTTTCGATTCTGTGGATTGCAGCACACCAGGCTTCCCTGTCCTTCACTGTCTTCTGGAGTTTGCTCAAACTCATGTCCATTGAGTCAGTGATGCCATCCAACCACCTCATCCTCTGTCATCCCCTCCTCCCACCTTCAATCTTTGTCAGCATCAGGGTCTTTTCCAATGGGTCAGCTCTTTGCATCAGGTGGCCAAAGTATCGGAGCTTCAGTTTCAGCATCAGTCCTTCCAATGAATATTCAGGACTGATTTCCTTTAGGCTTGATGGATCTCCTTGCTGTCCAAGGGACTCTAAAGAGTATTCCCTAGTACCACAGTTTGAAAGCATCAATTCTTTGGTGCTCAGCCTTCTTTATGGTCCAACTCTCACATCCATACATGACTATGGGAAAAACCACAGCTTTAACTACACAGACCGCGTTGGCAAGGTGATGTCTCTACTTTTTCATACTGTCTAGTTTTGTCATAGCTTTTCTTCCAAGGAGTAAGTGTCTTTTAATTCCATGCTTACAGAACAAAAGGACATTCGGCAGACATGGGGGTTTCTGTTTGGTGTTGTGACGGCTGGATGCCGGTAGGAATGGACAGGGTTACAGCGTTCTCAGCGGTGAGGACTCTGCGTTCAGGGCTAGGGAGCCACCGGCTCACCCAAGGTCACAGAATCCTGGCTCCTGGCCGCCCCTTTGTGCTTCTTCCCCTGCCTGAGGCATAAACTTCCTCGAAATCCAAGTGCCCCCACTTTCTGTGAGAGTTTGGCCTTTTTGGAGTTAATACAACTTCATCATTTTTAAGTTAAAACATCCATCCTGAACCAAGTAGCAAGCTCTGGTCTAATTCAGGTCATTTCTCTGCTTCTACGCATGACCACCCCCCGAGGCAGTGGAGGCATCACTTGTGCAGGCCGGTAAAGGAGGCTGAGCAAGGACCTGCTGAAGCAGCCAGCTGTGCAAAGGACACACTTCACAAGTACACGCTTTTGCTTTTCAGGTTTCATGTGGAATATGGCACACTGAGTTCTCTTCTGCTCTGAAGGAGGGCCTCTTCCATAAACAGCTCACCATTTTAACCAGTTAACTGAATTCTCACATTGCCCCCAATGGAAACTTGAGCAGATCCTTCTTCCTTTTGCTGCCAACACTGGAGCAGCCCCTGAGCAGCTTCAGGCCTGTGTGGGATGGCTCTAGAGATGGCTCCGTGTGTGATGATGGAGTTGGAGTTCTCAGGAAAGTGCTCAGAGCGGGGCTTCCCTGGTGGCTCAGTGGGGAAGAATCCACTTGCCAACGCAGGAGCCACCAGTTCAGTCCCTAGCATGGGAAGATCGCACGTGCCAAGGAACAACTAAGCCTGTGGCCACAACTACAGAGCCTGTGCTCTAGAGCCGGGGCCACAGCTACTGAGGCCCGAGGGCCCTGGAGCCTGTGCTCCCCAAGAAGGGAAGCCACGGCCAGGAGAAGCCGGGCTCCACAACCGGAGAGTAGCTCCCGCCCACCACCGCCAGAGAGGAGCCCTCACAGCAGTGAGGCCAGGCTCAGCCAACAATAAGTAAACACAATGATCTATAAGAAAGTACCAAGTGCTGTGCTCAGTCACATCGGGCTCTTTGCGACCCCATGGACTGTAGCCTGTCAGGCTTCTCTGTCCATGGGAATTCTCCAGCAAGAATACTGGAGTGGGTTGCCGTGCCCTCCTCCAAGGGATCTTCCCAACCCAGGGATGGAACCCAGGCCTCCCCCATTGCAGGCAGATTCTTCACCCTCTGAGCCAGCAGGGAAGCCCACCAAGGGCTGTGTTCCCCCTTAAACATGAGTGGCTTATTAATATGAGAAAAGCAAATCCATGCCCTAGCCTTAGGAAGGTGTTGCAAATTTAGCAAGGTAAATATTCTACACTCGTAATTATTTTCCTTTGTAAACTTGCAATATTCCCATATTTGCAATATTGCAATATTTGAGTCCTATTGGGTAAGGCCTGGGTCTGCTTTTCTCACAATGCGGGAAGCTTTAGAAGCACTTTCCTAAGAAGATGCTCGGAATCCTGTGCTCTCATCATCACTGTTTTCGTAAAGCAGCAACCCAGTCTAAACACAGACAAAGAAGCCTCAGGGTAAGATCAAATGACCCCCAGCAGAAACGAAACAAGAACCAGGGATCGGTCTCCTCAGAGTCCTCAGAAGTGCCTGTCCTTCAGAGGCGGCGGGTGGTCCTTGCGTCCATCTCTGTGTGTCGCCGAACCCCTACTTGTCTCCATCCCCGGGGCTGAGCCCGCATCCAGACAGTTTCACTCCCTCTGCCTGGCCACTCTCCTGCGCCCGCTGCCAGCACGACAGACACACACCAGCCCCTTCCCTCACTTTCATTTCCCTACCTGCTGCCTTGGTGGCCCCCAATGTGGCCTCTGATTCCCAGTTAAGATAAGGTCTTCAGGGTGGGTCTCCATCCACAGGACTGGGGCCCTTGGCCAAGACACTCACGGACGCACAGGCCCTCGGGGACAAGACCCCAGGGACAGGGCTGGGGATGGGGTCGCAGGCAGCGCTCCACGCTGGCCCTGTCGATCCCGGTCCCAACGCCTTGCCGTTTGTTGGGAGTCTGGCCTCCAGGGCTGAGCGTGCGTTTCCGAGCCTGCGCTGCCGTGTGCGGGCACCGGGCTCGGTGCCCCAGGCCGCGGCCCCGGGGGCCTCTCAGCCGCGCCCTGCGTCCGCCCCCATCTCACCGCACGTGGCTCCACACCCTTCTCTTCGTCCCGCTCCAGTGTCGCGTCTGTCTGGCTGCTTGCTGTGCCCTCACCTCCTGTGATCGCAGGGTGGTGTTTGGGGACCCTGTGGGTGCCCGGGGGACGGTGTCCTGAGGCTGGTCCAAGATCTTCCAGCTCCTTCCCCATCACAGGCCCTGAGAGGCCCCGTCAGCTGTGACTCCAGTGAGGAGGACAAAGCCGCCCGCAGCCCGGACGGCCCCTCAGCTTTACAGAAGGGCAGCCTGGTGGGCCCGGGGCGCCTCCCCCTCACCCAGCCCTTCTCGGGTCTCATCGCGCCGGGAGGCACCCGGGAGGCCCGGCGCCGCCTCCAGGCCGGCTTGCGTCTCAGGGATGAACCAGCAGGACGCAGCCAGGCCCCGGCCCGGAGGCGCCGCTCCCCCCAGCACGTCGGGCTCTCAGAGCAGCTCCCACCTCGCCATCTCCTCCGCCGGCCGTCCGGCTTCTCAGCCAACCGGACGGATGACCCGGAAGAGGACCCGCGACCTCACAGAGCCCCGCCCCCGCCCGCCTCTCTCTCAGCCTGCGGTTTCCTTGACGAGGCTGACGGACACGTGAGAACCACAGAAACAAACACGACATCTGAAGATAAAAGCTTTCTCGGGGCCGTCTGCGCCTGACCCTGTGGTTGTGCCCCATTCACACCAGCTTAGTTCAACTAAGCGGCCCCGACCCTGGGACCCGGGGCCTCCTAGAACTGTGGGAGCCGAGGTCAGGCGACCCCGGGTCTTCAGGGAGGAACCTGGTCTTGGAAGAAAAGCAATGTAATCAGACACGAGAGACACTCTGCGTCCTGCACAGACACACAAAATATTTATGTCTTCTAATTTGGGGAAGTTTTACTTTATAATTAGAAAAAAAATACTGAAGGTTCGTCTAGTCAAGGCTATGGGTTTTCCAGTGGTCGTGTATGGATGTGAGAGCTGGACTATAAAGAAAGCTGAGCGCCAAAGAATTGATGCTTTTGAACTGTGGTGTTGGAGAAGACTCTTGAGAGTCCCTTGGACTGCAAGGACATCCAACCAGTCCATCCTAAAGGAGATCAGTCCTGGGTGTTCATTGGTAGGACTGATGTTGAAGCTGAAACTCCAATCCTTTGGCCACCTGATGTGAAGAACTGACTCATTGGAAAAGACCCTGATGCTGGGAAAGATTGAGGGCAGGAGGAGAAGGGGACGGAAGAGGATGAGATGGTTGGATGGCATCACCAACTCAATGGACGTGGGTTTGGGTGGACTCCGGGAGCTGGTGATGGACAGGGAGGCCTGGTGTGCTGCAGTTCATAGGGTCGCAAAGAGTTGTACACGACTGAGCGACTGAACTAAACTGGACTGCAAGGAGATCCAACCAGTCCATCCTAAAGGAAATCAGTCCTGAATGTTCACTGGAAGGACTGATGCTGAAGCTGAAACTCCAATCCTTTGGCCACCTGATGCGAAGAACCGACTCACTGGAAGAGACCCTGATGCTGGGAAAGATTGAAGGTGGGAGGAGAAGGGGATGACGGAGGATGAGATGGTTGGATGGCATCACCGACTTGATGGGCATGAGTTTGAACAAGCTCCGGGATTTGGTGTTGGACAGGGAGGCCTGGTGTGTGCAGTCCATGGGGTCACAGAGTCGGACACGACTGAGCGACTGGACTGAACTGAAGCATAGTGAGGAGCTAATGTTAATTCGCCTAAGCTCTGCAGACTGCTGCCCTGGGCACACCTCTTTGCATAAATACGCCTGTATTTGCAGCTTTATCTCCGTCCACATGCTCATGATGCCTGAGTCCAGTCTCATCAGTGGGAAACGGTCACAGATGAGAGTTCTTATGTCAGAATTGTGTTTCCTTCTCATGTGCAGTTCACCTGAAGGAAGCAAGTGCGGGCTTGGGGGCTGAGCTGCCGGTTTGTTCTGTGTTGTGTTCACCTTTGCACGTCCACTGTTGCTAGAAACCTGGTTACATCTGACATTGTTTCTTTTTTCTTTTATTTATATATATTTTTTTCTTGAATTGCTAGAGAAAGTCAAGGTACTTCAGTTCAGTCACTCAGTCTTGTCCGACTCCTTGCCGGGAACTCCCATTTAACAAAAGCAACATAGCCACATTTCTCCCAATGGTAAATTAAAATATTTTTTCTTGGTATCTGCTGAATTAATTACTCATTAAAGTCTTAAATAATGAAGATGCTTAAAAATTAATACCAGTTTTGCGAAAGGCAAAATCACAGCAGATGAATCAAGACAATGTCGCTTTGTTGAATTTTTATTAAGTCTGTTTCATATTGTTCATGGAAAAAAAAATTCTTTGCTGAAGCTTGGAAAACCAGACATGCCTGTGGTACTTATAAAAGTCTGCTGTGTTTCCAGTAACTCGCTCGGCCCGGGCACGGGATCAAGAGAGCCGTGATCTAGGCTGTGAGCCCCTGCTGGTCGGGGGGCCTTGGGCTCCTGCACGCCGGCCCGGGCTCCCCGGGAGGAAGACCAGCCACCCTCAGCCTCACCGTGTGACCATGGCTCCGTCTGCCGCAGCCTCCCGCTCAGCACTGGGGTGGGGGCTGGCCTGGCCTTGGCTGCTCTGGGCTCTGGGCCCGTGTCCTGGCCCCAGACCCCAGCCTGCCCAAGCCAGCCAGGGGCCCTGGGGCCAGCTGCTCTGCCTGGGACCCGTCTCCCCCAGGTCTCCAGAGGGTGGAAGAGAATCAGGTCCCAGGCCCCACCCCCGCCTTCTTGTGCTGCTGGTGGGTGAGGGGCCTGCAGGACGTCCGGGCACCCAAGGGGTCTACCTCTGGAGCCCTCAGGTCGAGATTAAATGCCCTGGAAGAATGCACATACGTCGCAGCCCTTGTCTCTGCTCTTAAGCTGTGGTAGGTGGAAACAGGTCACCCAGAAGGAGTCTGTCCCACGAAGAAGGCGGAGTAGATGCCACAGAGAGCAGGTGCCCAGGTGCCCGTGGGGTCTGCGGGCTCTGGCACGGTGAGGATCTGGCCGTCGGTGTCTGGACAGGGTGGGGACCCCCGTGCTCATGAGGGGTTCACAGAGGTGGGGGAGAGAGCCAGAGCCCCGAGCCAGCCCTGCAGCAGCTGGGAGCAGGCTCCACACCGTGGACATGGATGTGGTCAGGCCCAGTGCTTGGATGTCCTGACAAGCTTCCACCCCTGCTGTCCCGTGTCCCCAAGGCTGAGATGACACACGAGGTGAATACGTGGCATCTGTGGCTGGTGGGCCTTAGAGAGGAAAGCCTTTAGGGGAGCAGGCTTTCCAGGGGCCAGCTGGTGAATACTGTGTCCAGAAGGATTCATAAGCATCTAAGGCCACGTGCATCATCCAGGAAACAGGTGTCCATGGGTAGGTCCAGTGAGCAGTGCGAACGTAGCTGGTCTTTGAGGCTGTTTTCCTCTGTGGACTCTTGGTTTCCAGGCCACAGGCCACTTGGGGGCAGAGGAATGGCTTCTTTAAAACAGATGCAATTGTTTATTGACACCGGTGTACAGACAGGCTCATTCATGATCACTGTCACAGCACACAGAGTGAGCACACAAGAGTGGCACACACGAGCAGGTGCACACGAATGGACACACAAAAGTGGCACACACAAGTGGGTACACACAACTGGGCACACATGAGTGGGTGCACACGAATGGACACACAAAAGTGGCACACACAAGTGGGTACACACAAACAGGCACACAAAAGTCGCACACACAACTGGGTACACACAAACAGGCACACATGACCGGGCACACACGACCGGGCACACATGACCGGGCACACACGTGGTCAGCCCAGGCGGGCGGGCCCCTCACGGCCCTATTTTATCCTGGAGCACCTGTGCCTCCCCCACCCAGGGCACTGCCCTTTGCTGGCTCGGAAGCACCCATTTGGTTCTCTGTTTAGCCTGCTGTTAGTCCAGAGCCTCTACTGCAGCTGACCCCCCTCACGGACCGGAGCAGAAGCCCCAGAGCCCACGTGCAGGATGAGCTGGTGAGGCGCAGGGCGGGTTGTCAGGAGTAGGTGCCCGCCTTACTCCTCCATCACCTTTGCTACGTGGTAAACTGCCTCAAAGTTCAGTGGCTTAAAGTAAGTGAAAGTGTCAGTTGCTCTCGTGACACCGGGACTCTAGCCCACCCGGTTCTCTCTCTGCGGGATCTCCCAGGCAAGAGTACTGGAGTGGGTTGCCATTCCCTTCTCCAGGAGATCTTCCCAGCCCAAGGATTGAACTCGTGTCTCTTGCATTGCAGGTAGATTCTTTACCATCTGAGCCACCTAAAACACAATAAATCACGTTGTTCTCAAATCTGCAGCTTTCGGGGGCTGGGGGCATCAGCTGGTCCCTGCTCTCTTGGCAGGAAGATCGTGGTTGGGGGTCAGGGGCTCCATCCCACGGGGCCTTTTCCGTGTGTCCCCACGTGGGGGCTTCCGGTGCAGTGGCCTCGCTGCCAGGGGCACTTCTGGCCCCAGGTGCCTTCTCTGGGGCCGAGCAGGACCCGGGAGGGGCTCAGGTGAGCACCAGTGCAGCCAGGCGGGGCCGCGGCCACGTGGGCCCCCGTCCGGTGCCCCTTCCCACGTCCCTGCGGTCTCCACACTCCGCTCACCGATTCCAAGAGATGCTGCTCTTGCTGAACTTCAAGTGTCTGCTTTGCTCAGCTACACGTGTGCTCATGCCTACCCTGCATGTTTAGAGTGGACTCCTCCTGGTCAGTCTCGTATGACTGTTTCATTGCACCAGAGTGATGTTAATAATAACACTAATAGTAGTCTCATTTAGAGTTTGCAAAAAACAAAAACAAAAAACAAAAAAAAAAACAAGGAGTCCTTTGGAACAGAGAAGAACCGGGGTGGTGACAAGTTGCTGGAAAGCAAGGCACAGGGTCCGTGCCTCACAGAGGGGTGGGGTTGGGCATGGGCAGGGAGTGTGTGCGGCCGCCCCCTGGGGTCTCAGGACCACCAACCTTCAGGGCTGTGCTGTGCTTAGTTGCTCAGTTGTGTCCAACTTTGGGGGACCCCATGGACTGTACCAGCCAGGATCCTCTGTCCATGGGATTTTCCAAGGAAGAATACTGGAGTGGGTTGCCATGCCCTCCTCCAGGGGATCTTCCCAACCCAGGGATGGAACAGCGTCTCGACCCCCACTGTAGGCAGATTCTTCAGCCTCTGGGCAGCCAGGGAAGCCCTCAGTTCAGGGCAGGGCAGTTCTGATCATCACAGGTTGTAGAGCCGGGAGTCGGGATGAGTGTTGTCAGTCTGCTTGGGTTCAGTCAGCAGGAGAGAAGCGAAGCCCCAGACCACGGAGGGGAGGGCTGGAGAGACCCCATGACCACGGAGCAGAGGGGTGAAGAGACCCCACAGACAGAGGGGTGAAGAGACAGACGCATGAGTACACAAAGGCGATGCATCCGCTGGGGAACAGTTGCTGGGAAGGTGCCTCCGAGGGAGAAAGCCTCTCTCTGAGCCATGGAAACGCCACCTCCTGACGGCAGCTGCCTGTTCTCGGCGGCGGAGGCCTGCAAAAGACATCTCCGCACCAGCCAGGACCTGGACTTTGGACTCAGCTATTTCACCAGAGATGTTTAAATTGGGGAAAACCAGAGTCTGTTTGAACTCAGCACAAAAATAGCATTTGTACTCTTCGCAGACTTCTCTAGCAGATTTAATTACGGTCATTGCAGTCAGGTGAGTGCCCTGGATTCTTTTTTCTTCTTCTTTTGAATTGCTACTTTCCAGGCAGAATTTTCCTATCTTCCAAAAACCCGTAATTATGTCAAGGAATCCTCAATAAATTATACTCATTTAATTTTATTATGGGAGGGAAGGCTCAAGATGTATGGCTGCTGGTGAAATATCAAGGTGTGATATTTGAACCACACTTTCCAAGAGTCAGTCTGGCAATTTTAGAAGCTTGAAGAGTTAATGAACAGAATAATGATGTTAATTTCAAACAAGCATATGGAAAATAGGAAAGAATAACAATTTCTTACCTTAGTGGGAAGCCGAAGCCTCAGATTACAGAAAACCCACAAAGCAACCTTGTAGAAAACGCCGTCTTTGCTTCCCGTACAGAGAATCTTTCTCTTAAAGGGAAAAAATAATACATGTACTTAGGTGAGGAAATGTCGGTGCACCTTCATTTTTCTTCCTTGGCTGGAAGCAGCGAAGCTGAGTTCCGTGTACGCTTCACTTCGTCACTGCTCGTTTCCAACAGGACCGTGATGTCTTGCGCGCTCACACCACACCTGTGTCACGGTTAGCTTGTGGCCTCCACAGATGGACCCCGACTCTGTGGGCTCTTGATGCGGAATCAGGGACCTTCTATGGTGGCTACTGAGGATAGAGTCTCGTGCCAGAACCAGAGACACCTAAAGCCTCTGCAACACCATCATACGAAAGGTGAACTCCAAAGGATGACTAGAGAGGACAGTTAGATTCACACATAAGACACTGAAGTGTGTTATCTAGCAGATGAGGCGCAGAAAACTGTGTACCCCCTGAGGAGATCATAAGCGTTGCTGGCCCTGGAAGCATGGGTGAGCACAGAAAAGTTAAGTTACATAAAAAGAACCAGAAGCTTAAAAAGACACTAGACTCAGGAAGTATCAGGCATGTGTCAACACGGAATAAAGAGGCCCAAGCTGAACAGTTATTGGAGCAAGTAGGAGGGGAAAGTAAAGTAATTCACACACACACACACACACACACACACACACACGCAGCGTTTGTCAATGATAATTATTCTACATCAAACTGGGAAAGCAAACACACAGAACTGATCACAATGAGGAGATCAGCACAGAAAGGAAAACAGAAAAAGAAAAGTGAATGTGGGCCTTGAGGAGGGCCAATGGTCCCGGGAACAACGAAAATGGAATCTCGGGACGCTGCTGTTGTGCAGTCAGCCAGCTGTGTCCGACTCCTTGCGACCCGTGGATGCAGCACGCCAGGCCTCCCTGTCCCTCACCATCTCCTGGAGCTTGCTCAAGCTCACGTCCATCAAGTCGGTGATGCCATGCAACCATCTCATCCTCTGGGATGCTTATAAGAAGCCAAGGAGACAGACCCTACGTCATCAACCCTTTAACTAGGGCTGGCTTCACTATCACTCATATTTTCTAAATTGGACTAAAGAATACGATGCTTTTATTTAAGCTGAATAAACTGAATTTGCAGATATTCACCTACCTTTACCAAACCTCTGAATAAAAAGGTGTTTCCATGTCGGTCATCTTAGTGTCATTTAGTCATTGTGACGCACGCTTTTTCAGCTACATGAAGCCCGTGTATGACTCCTGCTCATGGTCCCCAATTCTCCCGGCGGGCCTGAGGGCACTGACCCCTCTGCGTCCAGCAGCCCTAGATGGAGGGCCCTCCCTGGGGTACGTGGAGAAGCCACTGACACCGCCAAGTCTGTAAAGTGGGGCCAATACGTCGACGCCAGAAAGTTGTTAGAGGGAAAAACGATATGAAGACCGAGGTCCACTGCACATTGTCTGAAACAGGCTCGAGACGTTTCCTGTTCTGGGAACCTCCCCTCTTCCTGTGTCACCCCCAACCCCACAGCAAACTGAGACAGGCCCTCCTCCCCACTCCCGCAGGCCCTCCTCTCCACTCATTGCTGTCCCTCCTCCCCACTCCATGCTGGCCCTCCTCCCCACTCCCCATGGGCCCTCCTCCCCACTCCATGCTGGCCCTCCTCCCCACTCCATGGTGGCCCTCCT
>SJYQ01096389.1:122983-203855 GCA_006410935.1 Redunca redunca
CCCCCCTCCCCACTCCCCGCAGGCCCTCCTCCCCACTCCTAGCTCACCGTCCACTTGGAGGCTGCTCTGTCTTGGCATCTGGACGGCCATCAGCTCACCTCCCACCTTGGCTTCCAATGCCCGGCTTCCCTCCTGTTCGGTTTCATGCATCTGAATCAAAATTGTGAGAAATCCACCTGACGTCCACAGGGGCGCTGCCCACCCGCCACCTGCGTGCCGCGGAGGTGAGGGCAGATGGCAGGGGTTTGACTGCTGGTCTTTCTCAAGTTTCCCTCACCGCCAGCAGCCTGTTGGTCCTGAATGCGGGCTGGCCTTTTCAGTCTGTCTACAAATGTAAGAGTGAAGAAATCATTCATCAGGGCAGTGTGTGTTGAAAGAGGGACAATTTGAAACAAGCTGCATTATTTGATTTTTATCTTTCACTGAGCCTGGAGACATGATTATTTTTAAACTTTCCTTTCGGTAAGCTTGGCTTGTTATTTTATACCACTGACGTTTTTTTCTTTATTTATTCAAGCTGAGGGTTCAGAAATTATTGAAAGCAGGAGTTGTGGGTTGTTACATGTGTGCCCAATAAAAATAAGTTTTCATCAAGCTGTTTGAAGATGTAGTTATAAAATATTTTTAATAAAGTGGTTCCACCTACTCATAGGCTACTTTTTATGGCTGATGTGAATTAGAATCCACACCCAAACTTTATGGCTAATGTGCTTTGCCACCGAAACAAAGCACAGAGGTGGAAGGGATTCCAGAAAGTGCCTGCAGGTAATGTATCGACACCCCAGCTTCTTAATCACATAGTCTTCAGATGCCCGGCACATCTCTGGAGATGTCCAAATCAGCAAACAGAACTCCAAAGGTGTGGTGGTGAGGCACCAGCAAAAGTGAGATAAAGTGAGTAAACTGGAGGCACATTCCAGCTGCAAAAATGAAAACGGTTCTAAGGGGCCAAGAAGTGAAACCTGGAGGGAACACTAACAAGAAGGTGAGTGGGCCCCTCCAGGCGTGAATGAAGTCGTTCACCAAGGGGCTCCTGAGGCCTCCCCTCTATCATCCAGTGTGGGGTCTCCCCAGAGCACTGGTGTCTGTTTCACTTGTGGGCCTGTCTATTCAGAGTCAACCGTTCTCAAAACTCACACATGGCTTTTTTAGTCTTTTTTTTTTTTTTTTTATGCAAAAGTAAAAAGGCAGTAATAAAATTATTGTCCTCATTGCAATTAGTGAAAAGCTAGATGGGTTTTTTTGCATCTGTTATTGGTATTTGGTTTCCCAGGTGGCGCTAGTGGTAAAGTATCTGCCTGCCAATGCCGGAGACACAGGTTTGATCCCTGTGTCAGAAGATCCCTTGGAGAAGGAAATGGCAACCCACTCCAGTATTCTTGCCTGGAAAATCCCACGAACAGAGGTGTCTAGTGGGCTACAGTCTGTGGGTTTGCAAAGAGTCAGACATGACTGAGCAACTGAGCATATCTTGATATTTAGTATTGCTGGGTTTAAGCCTAACAAATATGTAAGCAATTTAGTTAGGGGTGAGGGTGGAGAATGTGTGCAGATGTGGGTTTTAATTCCAATGGATAAGTGTAAGTAGCTTTGTATTCTGATGGTAATAATTTCACTTGCTTTTTGTGGTGAGGCCTATTGTCTGAGCATAATCATCATAGACTATAAAAGTGATAATCTGAGATTGATGATCAGAGGCTAATGCTGTTCCAATATTTTCTTCACATTTCAACTTAGACAAATACATAAAAAATATGGAAAACTTCCATTGTCATTGACAAATTCTGTTAAATAATGCTTTGTGTTCCAGCAAAAAGACTGCCCATATCCTTAAATACTGCAAAGTGGTGCATCCCCTTTCCTCTTCCACCTCACACTTTTTCTGTTTTTCTTGCTGTTTTTCTTGATGAAGATTGTGGTTCTGGCATTTTTCTTTTCATTTCAGCTTAGAATGGAAAGAAAGAGCACAAGAGAAAGCATAACCAAGGGTTTTGTAGTCGTTCCTACAGCTTCTGGGATTGAAGGGAGCCTTGGGGACAGACCCTTGGTCCTCAGTGTAGGGTGACAGGTAGGACTCAAGCCGAGATCTGAATAGAAGAGCCCCTGGCTCATTCCATGTTTTCAAGCAAGACTGTAAAGCAAGGGAGCGGGGCTGGAATTTAGCCAATAAAAAGTCATTCTGTGGTCAGGACACTGCAGAACATGACTTGCTTGAATCTTAAGGCTGGAGAATCTCCAAGCGCAGGAAGCCAGCGGAGACGGGGAGAGAACGAAGGGGAGGAGCGGGGAGGGCCCCCGTGGCCTCGCCTGCCTTCTGGGTGAAGCTGGGACGAGTCCTGCGGAAGACGACGCCACCCACTGAGCCCTCCAGGGAGTCAGCGTTTGCCAGGGCTCCAGGAGAGAGGAGGTGCCTGTCAGGAGCCCACCACCACACCCCAGCATGCGAGTGGGCTACCAGGAGCCGCTGCTCACAGTCCTGATGGTTGGGCCTTGTCCTATGGGATCCCAGAGCTTAGCGTCATCTGTGACCTGTCTCCTAAGAGTTTTACATGAAAATTATATCAGACTAAATTAAACCTTAAAAAGTGTGTCTTTGGAAAAGTATACAACACTTAAACAATAGTATTAATCACCTAAACCTAATTGACATTTGTAGAACATTCTAGCCCAAATCTCCAGAGTAGATATTCTTTCCTGTTATACAAAAAATATTCACCAGGCAATATGGTTATATTCTTAGCTATAAAACAAACCTCAAAATATTTTTAAAAATGCTTAAAATTTTACAGAGTACATTGTCTCATCATGATGGTATTGAGTAGAAATCAATTACAGAAAGATATCTGAAAAATCCCTAAATATTTGGAAATAATATAACATATGTTTAAGTAATTCATGAGCTGGAGAAGCTACGAGAGGAGCAGGAATATATGTTCCAATAAGTGGAAATAAAGCACAGAATTTCAACATCGTCATACACAGGTAAGGAGGCCGGTTCAGTTGTCAGTTCTGCCGCTCAGTCATGTCCGACTCTTTGCGACCCCACAGACCGCAGCACACCAGGCCTCCTGTCCATCACCAACTCCCGGAGCTTGCTCAAACTCATGCCATCGAGTCCATGATGCCGTCCAGCCGTCTCATCCTCTGTCCGCCCCTTCTCCTCCACCTGCAGTCTTGCCCAGCATCAGGGTCTTTTCCAACGAGTCAGCTCTTCGCACCAGGTGGCCAAGTATTGGAGCTTCAGCTTCAGCATCAGTCCTTCCAGTGAATATTCAGGACTGATCTCCTTCAGAATGGACTGGTTTGATCTCCTTGCAGTCCAAGGGACTCTCAAGAGTCTTCTCCAACACCACAGTTCAAAAGCATCAATTCTTCAGTGCTCAGCTTTTTTTTATAGTCCAACTCTCACATCCATACATGACCACTAGAAAAACCATAGCTTTTACTAGACGGAGATAATAGCTAAGGAGATATTTAGAGGGAAATATAGAATTTTAAATGATTATAATAAAATCAAAGCTTTCCAAAGAAATGAAAAAAAAATAGGTTAAAGTAAACTTAAATTAAATAGAATGAAGGAAAACTAAAAGAGCAGAAAATCAATTCAATAATAAATTGACAGTAGAAAAATCAATGGAACCAAAAACTAGGTCTTTGAAAAAAATCAATAAAATCTATAAAACTCTAACCAGGCTGAATAAGAAAAAGCTGAGAGAAGATGCTGTTCACTAACATGAAGGGTGAAAGATGAAATATATCTAAGATCTTACAGAAATATTTCTAAGATCTTAAGAATAATAAAGGCATTTTAAAGTAAGATTTTGCACCAACAAATTTGACAAATTACATGAAATATACACATTCTTTGAAAGCTTTAAATTACCAAAACTGACCTAAGAAGAAATAGAAAACTAAGAAGAAATGAAAAGTCCTTTATACCTTAACAAAACACAGAAATTTCCACCAAAAAGTCCATATCGTGTCCATATAATAAGATAATAAAAATGGGTAGACCGGAAAAGAAGTTAAACCATCTTTATTTATAAGTGATATCATGAAAATAAAAAATTCTAAAGACCTACAAAATAGCTACTAGAATTAAGAACTGTGTTTAGTGGGGTCACAACACACAACATAGAAACTGACTGTATTTCTATATACTACTGTGAAAATAGGAATTGGAAATGGAAGTACTATTTACAATAGCATAAACGATATCATACTTAGGGATAAACTTTAAACATGATCAAGAATATCATACTTAGGGATAAACTTTAAACATGATCAAGACCTATACACTGAAAGGGACATAGGACAGCTGAGGGAAATTACGGAAGAGCTTAATGAATGGAGAGATATATGTTGTTCTTGGGTCAAAAGACTCAGTATTCTTATTATGTTAATCTTGACCGTTTTGGTCTATAGACTCAAAGCAATCCTAGTCAAAATTCCAAGAACCCTTTTCTTTAGGAATCAGCAAGTTAATTTTAAAATTTAGATGTAAATACAAAGCATCAACCCTAAAAGAAAGAGGAATTTGTCGTCTCTATCTTATTTTGAAAGGTACTCTGGAAAGAAAAGAAGTGAAAATGCTAGCCTCCCAGTCATGTCCTGCTCTTTGCATCCCCATGGCCTGTAGCCCACCAGGCTCCGCAGTCCATGGCATTCTCCAGGCAAGAATACTGGGGTGAGTACCCGTTTACTTCATCCAGGGGATCTTCCCAACTCAGGGATCGAACCTGGGTCTCTTGCAGGTGCAGGCAGATTCTTTACCATCTGAGACACCAGGGAAAGTTTCTGTAATCAGGAGAGCAGAGGACTGGAAACAGGACCAACTCATCAATCTAAGGGGCAGACAGAGTCAGAAGGAGAAGTGGACACAAATTAGTGATACCAGCCGGGAGAAGTGGCCATCTTTCAATCAGTGGTGCTGGGAGGCTGAACAGAAATACAGGGAGAAACGCCTCGATGTTGTTTTAATGGCTTCATACCATTAGAAAATTAATTAAAAATAGATTGCAGACCTAAGCATAAAAGCTAAGTATATAAAACTTCTAAGAGGTATTGTAGGAGAAAATACTTGAGTCGTTATGGTCTCTTCCTATACAGGAAGCAAAAAGTCCATAGTAGAAGAAAATTTTCATAAACCGGACTTCATAAATTAACAAAAAAAATTCTGCTCTTAAAAAATAAAAAGAATAAAAAGTTGAGCCACACACTGGGAGAAAATATATGACAGAGAACTTGTGTCCAGAAAGAGAAATAGAACACTTATAACTCAGTAATGTGATGAACAAATCAAGAGGAAAATATTTGAATAAATACTTTCAAACAAATTGCTAACAAGCACATGGGAAACTGCTAAGACCTACCGGGCTGCTGAAAATGAGAGCCAGCACGGCCACTGCGGACACAGTGGAGCCTACTAGTCTTAAACCTGCGAGACAGAGATCTTTTCAGACGATAGCCAGTCATGCAGGTGAGCGCAGGCAGGAGAGGAGGGAGGCGGGAGCAGCGCCCTCGCCGCCGGGAGCGGGCGGGCCGGACGCCAGGGTCCGGGACGCAGTCCCCGGCTCCCCGGGACGCCGTCCCATTTCACGGGCGAGATGATGGGGCCAGAGAGAGCCCGCTGCCTCTGGCCCCAATCCTTGTTCCGTCTGCGCTGAGGGACACACAGCAAGCTCGCCTGCCCCGGAGCGCCCTGTTTCCCTTTCCGTGATGCAGGGTCAGCCCCACGTGTGCGAGCAGAGCTGGGAAGGGTCAAAGGCAGGGAAGGGAACGCAGGCAGATCGCTGCAGACCTTCGGGTTCATATGTCTTGTTCGGAAGAAATTCCTTGGAACCAATCACACACTTGAGCTATGGAAAAGCCATCACCTTCAAAGGGAGTGTATTATCTCTCAATCTTTGACAAATTTTGTTTGGAATCTGCTTGTTTGAGGAAAAATACACCATCAATTTTAGCCTGACTATAAAAACCTGAAGACAGTCCAGGGAACTGGCAATGTGTCCAGGAAGCTATCAAATATGTTAAAAGAATTGAGTTAAAAATTACTACAACTTAAAGTATGTTGATAGGAACAGTACATTCCTTTTGCTCTTTGTTACGTTTAAACCTTTTTCACATGGCTTAGCCACAGAGTTCTCAGTGCGCGTGGGACCAGCCTTATTCTCAGGCTGAGGCTTGGCAGAATTTTCATGTCCGGTGAGGGGCCTGAGGTCATGCACTTCCCTTCCTCGTGGACAGCAGCTCCGTTGGTGATCTCAACGATTCCATCTCGCGTGAGCCGGGAAGGTGGCCTGACGGGAAACAAGCGAGACTAAAAGCAGGTTCCAGCTCCTCACCTAGCAGATGCGCACTGACACAGCGCAGTCCTTCCAAGCCGCTGGCAGGGGACGCGAGCGCCGCGCGCCCTGGGGCCCTGGGGGAGCGCGGCCCTGCCCGCCGGGCTTGCTGAGAGCGCAGCTGCAGAGGCCGGGCTCCCTGCTTGTCTGCTCTCGGCGGCGCCCAGTGCCCTGTGCAGCCGCGGGGACGCCCGGTGCCCACGCCTGCCTCTCTTCCTCCGCGCCTCCTTCCCTGCTGTACTTTGAGTCAACTATTCGCGTCGGGTCACATTTTATCTCCTCTTACTGCCTTTTTTTTTACACTTCATATTGTATTTTAGTATTTCCATCAGGCTTATAAATACCAATCCTTAATTTAATAAATACGTGCTGAATTAATATAATAGCATTTTGTATGTAACGTAAACTCCTCACAATGGCATAACGCCATGCAACTTCTCTCATCCTTTGTGCTATTATACCAATCTATGTATATATACACAAATATGTGTGTGTGTGTTTGCATATTTGAGATATGATTGATTTGCAACATATTAGTTTCATGTGTACAGCAAAGTGATTCAGTTATTTATAAATATATACAATAATATATATGTGCGTTTCAGAATCTTGTCCATTATAAGCTATTATTAAATCCCGAATATAGTTTCCTGTGCTACAATATGTTATATATTTTAATTAAATCTATATTGTAGGTTCNCAGTATGTGATTTCTAAAACACAGATTTGATTAAGTCAATTTTCTCCAGCCTAAAAACCTTCATCAGTGAGCAACCCAGTGTCCACAGAAAGCTGGCGTGGCTCTGTGGTCAGGGAGGAGGGCAGCCTGTGACCGTCCAAATCCCAACTCCAGCCTTCGGAGGTACAGTCTGGCGTGGATTGCCACACGTGACTAAGATCCTTCAGCTGCTTGATGGTATGTAGTTGTCAGAGTTAAAATACATATGTTCGTTTAACTTATAGAATGTTGTTTTATAGATATAAAAGCATTTATACTATAATAAATACAAAATAGGAAATACATATAAAATATAAATAATAAAAATATGAACTATATAGCAATACATATTAGAACATGTGTTTAATATACACTCAACAGTGTAGTGTCTGGCACATAACACATGCTCAAGGCATGGTAGCAATTATAAATATTAGTATCTAAAGACCTATACTAGTAACTATAAATACTAAAATTTGTAAAAAGATATTTATAAAATATATTATCAAAGGTCCATCTAGTCAAAGCTATGGTTTTTTCCAGTAGTCATGTATAAAGGTGAGAGTTGGACAATAAAGAAAGCTGAGCACTGAAGAATTGATGCTTTTGAACTGTGGTGTTGGGAAAAACTCTTAGAGTGTGTTGGACAGCAAGGAGATCCAACCAGTCCATCCTAAAGGAAATCAGTCCTGAATATTCATTGGAAGGACTGACGTGAAGCTGAAACTCCAATACTTTGGCCACCTGACGAGAAGAGCTGACTCATTTGAAAAGACCCTGATGCTGGGAAAGATCGCAGGCAGGAGGAGAAGGGGATGACAGAGGATGAGATGGCTGGACGGCATCACCAACTCAGTGGACGTGAGTTCGAGTAAGCTCTGGGAACTGGTGATGGACAGGGAGGCCTGGCGTGCTGCAGTTCCTGGGGTCGCAAGGAGCTGTACACGACTGAGACTGAACCGGTAACTGAGCTGGAGACATTATTATGTGCGCAGCATCTGTATCAGTGTCTGCAGATCTGTATTAGTATCTACGAATGCTAAATTTTATAAAAAGGTAAATACTGGTACCTAAAGGGCACTTGTATCCATCTGAGGCCCTAATGATCTGGAAACCAATCTCCTTTTTGGTCAAAGTTTTCTGACTTTATTTGTGCTCCTCAGCAGCCCCCGGGGTCGCGAAGAAGCGGACATGACGACTGAGCGACTTCACTTTCACTCTTCACTTTCATGCATTGAGAAGGAAATGGCAACCCACTCCAGTGTTCCTGCCTGGGGAATCCCAGGGACGGGGGAGCCTGGTGGGCTGCTGTCTCTGGGGTCGCACAGAGTCGGACACGACTGAGCGACTCAGCAGCAGCACCAAATCACACTTTGGCTTTGCACACAGAGCTGCTGTGGGAACCGCTTCCCAGTGGAGCCCGCTCCGCCACCCGCAGTACACCACTGTGGTCCTTCCTCCCTGGGCCGAACGTGCTTGTGGGCCAGATGTGTCCTCCTGTTCCCACGGAGGGGTTCTGAACAGGACCATATCAGTTTTTAAATGGAATCACATTTTAAATGGAATCCAGCTGTTCAGGGGAATATCAATAAAGCCGGCCTGCATCATTACAGAACTGGCTTTATAATCTTTTCTCACACTCTCTGTACCCACACCTCCAAACCCTCCAGCCTTTAGACATGACTCTATGATGTCGTCTTGGGAAGTCAGTGAGTTCACTTTGAGGTTATAATTCTTTTGAAGATGCTAGTAGTCCTGACTGGGGCGGCACTGAAATGATATCACAGTGAATTTCTGAATCCTGATTTATTGGTAGCTGAGACACGTGTTCTCCTCCATGAGGTCTGAGAGGGAGCTTTTTTTTAAACAGAGGAAACGAATCACAGTAGCACTTTATTCTGGATGGGGCTGGATGGGAGATCCATGCTCCGGGTTTGCCGTGGACCAGGTTCAGGGCCCTGCATTTTTTTTCCTATTCCAGGAAGATCTGAATGTTCTCATCTCAAAGCAGGCACTATACAGGATTGTTCCTGTAAATTTCCCTTTACTGCCTAAAATGAGGTGTCAGCGACCATCCATATGATGAAAAGGACTCACAGAGGACCCAGGGTTGCCACGGGCTGGGGCAGCTCCAGCTGGAGAAAGCCTGGGACTGCTGCAGGCCACCTCGCCGAGCCCCAGGGACCACAGTTCTGCAGTGAGGCTGGCAGCCGCCTCCCTGGCCTCCTCCACCCCGCCCACACCTACTGTCTCCTCCTGAGGGGTCTGAAGGGGGAAACCAGAGAAGATCAGGGTCTCAGAAAGCCATCTGGGCAGAGCACAGTCGCCTAGTTTCCTAAGGAAAGAGCTGGGAGGGAGAGATTCTGTTTCGTGTATGCAAGAAAAACAAGTATTCTGGATTCCCAGGAAAGGTGAGACAGCAGGGTGTGATCCGAGCAGCCTGTTTTGTGGATTCTCCACGTTTCAAAGCAAAGGAGGGGAGGTAGTGAGGGGCCAGCACTGGGCTCCCGCCCCAGCCGCGCACAGCCAGGAGCCCCTCAGCCAACACTTCAGATCACATCCGGCCGCATTGCCCACAGAGAGATCAGGACAGCCCCCCGCGTGCTCAAACGACAATTTAAACACTCCAGACGGGTTTTATCTGTTACCCTCACAGAGACATCGAACTTCCATTGAAACATGTCTTTCCACTTTGCTCCCAAGAGAACATTTCATGCTACGGCCCTTTCTCGTCTCATCCTGTTCCTGCTCAAACCGAAAGCTGAAGGGACAGCCCTTGTTTGGAGGCCGCTTTGCTTGGACTTCCACTGCAGCCCGTGGAGTCACTCGTGGAACGGATGTGGCCGCTTCAGTCCCCAGAGGGGCGTTTTCTCAAACCCGGTGTGCACACGCCCCGTCTTCCGTGGTTCTAGGAACACTCAGTTCGGATAAGCGTAGCATAGCAACAAGCCGGCCCGCAGACTGGAGGAGGCGCGCGGCACACGAGCGACCGTGAAAGCGGCCGCCGCTGCAGCCCAGCACCGGTTCCCGGGCGCGCCCGGCGCTGCCCGCCGCGCCGCTACCGGGAGGCACGCGCCCCCTTCCTCTGCTGTGTCACGAGCGAGCTTCCAGGTAGAGCCCGGCGCCCTCAGCCCAGAGCCCAGCCTCGGCCGCCACGCGCGGGGCGTCGGAGCGACCTGCTCTTACAGACGCCCGCATGCCGCCTGCGCCCGCTGCTCGCAGCGGAGCTCGCCGGTGCCCTCTGGCCTTGGCTCCGGTTTGCTCCGTGCCCTCTGTGTCTCCTCTCAGCTTCACTATTTCTAACTTCTCAGACACTCGTCTTGGTGGAGGGTGGCTGGTCAGCACTGTGGTGTTGGTTTCCGCCGGCAGCAGTGACTCAGTTGCACACACGTGCGTACACTCTCTCCCACTGCGGCTTGCCACGGGATGTTGAGTGTGGTCCCCTGGGCTACACAGTCGGGCCTTGTTGTTTATTCACCGTGTATATGATGCTTTCATCTGCTAACTCCAAGCTCCCGATCCTCCCCGAACCCCCACCCCCTTGGCAGTCACAGGTCTTCTCTATGTCTGCTTCTGGGTTCCATAGGTAAGTGCGTTTCTGCTGTATGTTGTATGTCACATATAAGCGGCACCGTGTGACACGTGTCTTTCTCTAAGCCCACTCACAGGCCATCTTTGGGTCCACCCACGCTGCTGCAAATGGCGCCCCTGCCTGCTCCGTCGCGGGTGTCCCTCGACTCCTCTACGGTTTCTAACATGCGATCCGCTGTTGGCGTCCCGTCACTCAGTCGTGTCCGACTCTGAGACCCCATGGCCTGCAGCGCGCCAGGCCTCCCCGTCCTTCACCATCTCCAGAGCTTTACTCAAACTCGTGTCCATTGAGTCGGTGATGCCATCCAACCGTCTCACCCTCTGTCGTCCCCTTCTCCTCCCACCTGTGACCTTGCCCAGCATCAGGGTCTTTTCCAGTGAGTCAGCTCTTCGCATCAGGCGGCCAAAGGATTGGAGCTTCAGCTTCAGCATCAGTCCTTCCAGTGAATATTCAGGGCTGATTTCCTTCAGAATGGACTGGTTGGATCTCCTCGCAGTCCAAGGGACTCTGAAGAGTCTTCTCCAGCACCACAGTTCAAAAGCATCAATTCTTCAGTGCTCAGCTTTCTTTATAGTCCAACTCTCACACCCATACATGACTACTGGAAAAACCATAGCTTTGACTTTATGGACTTTTGTTGGCAAAATAATGTCTATTTTTTAATATGCTGTGTAGGTTTGTCATAGCTTTTCTTCCAAGGAGCAAGCATCTTTTAATTTCGTGGCTGCGGCCACCATCCACAGTGATTTTAGAGTCCAAGAAAATAAAGTCTGTCACTGTTTCTATTGTTTCCCATCTATTTGCCATGAAGTGATGGGACCAGATGCCATGCTCTTACTTTTTTGAATGTTGAGTTTTAAGCCAACTTTTTCACTCTCCTCTTTCACCTTCATCAAGGGGCTCTAGTTCTTTTTTGCTTTCTGCCATAAGGACGGTGTCATCTGCATATCTAAGGTTATTAAGATTTCTCCCAGCAATCTTGATTCCAGCTTGTGCTTTATCCAGCCTGGCATTTTGCATGATGTACTCAGCATATAAGCTAATTAGGCACAGTGACAACATACAGCCTTGACATACTCCTTTCCCAATTTGGAACAAGTTTTTTGTTCCATGTCCAATTCTAATTTTTGCTTCTTGTCCTGCGTACAGATTTCTCAGGAGACAGGTCAGGTGGTCTGGTATTCCCATCTCTTTAAGAATTTTCCAGTTTGTTGTGATCCACACGGTCAAAGGCTTTGGCGTAGTCAGTGAGGCAGAACATGTAATCCTTCAGTTCAGTTCAGTCGCTCAGTCGTGTCCGACTCTTTGCGACCCCATGAACTGCAGCACACCAGGCCTCCCTGTCCATCACCAGCTCCTGGATTCCACCCAAACCCATGTCCATCGAGTCCGTGATGCCATCCAGCCATCTCATCCTCTGTCGTCCCTTCTCCTCCTGCCCCCAGTCCCTCCCGGCATCAGGGTCTTTTCCAGTGAGGCAGGTCTTCGCATGAGGTGGCCAAAGTACTGGAGTTTCAGCTTTAGCATCATTCCTTCCAAAGAACACCCAGGACTGATCTCCTTCAGAAGGGACTGGTTGGATCTCCTTGCAGTCCCAGGACTCTTGAGTCTTCTCCAACGCATCAGTTCTTTGGCATTCAGCTTTCTTTATAGTCCAGCTCTCACATCCATACGTGACAACTGGAATATCCAGATCCTGAAACACCTTTCTTCATCCCACATCCGTTCCTGTTAGCATCCTTTATGCCACCCACATATCAAGGTTTAAATAGATTTCAACATTTTAATTTTTTCCTCACTTGTTTCTTATTTTGTTATTTTTCACTGTGGTAATACCCACACAACACAAAATTTACACCTGAAGGGTACTTAAGCGCTCAGCACAGTGGAATCAGCACATTCATGCTGCTGTTCCCCAACCAGCACCTGCTGATGCTTGTGGAACTGAAACTCCGCCCCCTTACACAGTGACTCCCCCTGCTCCCCAGACCCTGGCCCCCATCACCTGCTTTCTGTCCCTGTTCTGTTATCACTCCAGGAACCTCATGCAAGTGGGATCACACATTACTTGTCGTCTGTGACCAGTTTATTTCACTGATCTTGATGCTCCCAAGGCTGCTCCATGCAGCAGAAGCAGGTGCCAGAACTTCCTTCCTTTTTAAGGTTGAATAACACTCTTGAGAGTCCCTGGGACTGCAAGGAGATCCAACCAGTCCATTCTAAAGGAGATCAGTCCTGGGTGTTCTTTGGAAGGAATGATGCTAAAGCTGAAACTCCAGTACTTTCGCCACCTCATGCAAAGACCTGCCTCATTGGAAAAGACCCTGATGCTGGGAGGGATTGGGGGCAGGAGGAGAAGGGGACGACAGAGGATGAGATGGCTGGATGGCATCACTGACTCGATGGACATGAGTTTCAGTGGACTCCGGGAGTTGGTGATGGACAGGGAGGCCTGGCGTGCTGCGATTCATGGGGTCGCAAAGAGTCAGACATGAGTGAGTGACTGAGCTGAACTGAACCAAATGCTCCGTCGCGAGAACACATCGTGTCCGTTTCTCCATCTCTGTATCGATGCACAGCTGGTTGTTCCCACAGCTTAGCTTGTGTGGGTGATGCGCAGGGGCCTACACATTTCTTCAAGGCCAAGTTTTCCATCCTTTTGGGCATGTACTCAGAAGGGGAATATGTTAATTATTTGTAATATTTGACAAATGACACTAGTGATTTCCATACACTTGCACCATTTTACATCCCACCAGCAGAGCAGAGTTCCTCATACTTCCTTTTCAGCTGCTATGAGCCTGTTCACAGCAGCTACTGAAGTGAAACTCTCTGCACGTGATTGCTTTTCTAACCTAAATCCAGTCATTCCTGTTCAGTCTCTGTTTGTCATAGCTTCTCAAGGGCTTTCATTCATTAATAAATATTTATTGGGTGCTTATTATGTTCCAGCCAGCATTCTGCTTGCTGGAGAAATAGTAATATGTGCGACAGATAAAAAAACAAAAGCAAAAAACTTGTGTTGATTAAAAATTTTAGAAAAGTAAAATAGAAAGCATGTCTGTTGATTATAAGTGGTAAGAAGGAAATGCAAGGCAGAGACCATGTAGAGAAACTGTTGATGAAAAGATGGGAAACTTAAAGAAATGGTCATGGAGAAATCACTGAAATGATGACATTTGTGTAAAGACAAAAAGGAATCATGTGTCAAGTTGCACACTTGAGGATGAATCTGTGGAGTGCAGCTGATGGCTCAGTAAAGCTGTTTAAAGCAGAATGTAGAGGGATTTACATTTCAGTCATCAGCAGGGATATAAAGAGAAGGATCTGATTTGAGAACAGGGGGGTTTTGCCATAATTAGAGGAATGAGTTTCGAAGCCGTGGCAGAAAATGCAGGAAAGGTGCCCAGTGGGGAGTGGGAAGGTGTGCCCAGGACCCGGAAGACTCGCCGGGCGTGAACGGTGCACGGACTCTGTGTGTAGACTGGCCTGTGGGCTCTGGTGGGGAGCAGACACCACACCCTGCTCAGCTGCAGCCCTGCTCCCAGCAATCGAGAAAGACAGCTTTGGAAATTTTATTGACTCTTTCAAATCACTAGTTTTTGGTTATTCTTTTTAAATTTTCAGGCTTCCCTAGTGGCTCAGATGGTAAAGAATCTGCCTGCAATGCAGGAGACGTGAGTTTGATCCCTGGGTTGGGAAGATTCCTTAGAGAAAGGAATGGCAACCCACCCCAGTATTCTTGCCTGGAGAGTTCCATGGACAGAAGAGCCTGGCAGGCTGCAGTCTATGGGGTCACAATTGCACATTGAAAGACTACGACTTATATTCAACACTACAATTCTGCCATTACAATTCACTGTTAAATTTGAAGGTAACTTAATTTTCACGAGATGTGTAGTCATGGTTACTTAAGTAAACGTCATTTAGGAAGCAACGATGGTGGAGCGTTGTTTTGAAAGAAGAAGTTTCTCAAACGCAGAACACATGCTCTCTAATTTATGTTGCTCATGGAGTTTTCAATCTTTTTTACGTTTCATCAAGTAGATAGTGCCAATTGTAGACTCAAATTCAAGGCAATGATTTCAAGTTTCATTTCATTTCAACAAAAATAGGATGATTTGGTTCAAAGGAAAAGATTTCCAAGGATTTCTGGTCATTAAACATTTCTTATAAAGAGCTTTTTCAAAGACTTAATGGTAACTTAATCAAATGCACATGGTTTAACATTTCTTTGCAAATCCAGTGATTGAGGGGGAAAACAATTTTGTGCTGAACGCATTTGCCAGAACCTTTCAAAAATAGGTTAAGATGTATTTTGTTGAAAATAAAAGGCTGCTGCTCCCCCATCCCTATCAACAGATATCTCTGTTGAAAACAGGCGAGCTAGGGCCCCAGAGGACCTGACCCTGGGACAGAAGTGGATTCTCACACAGGGATCTTCGTGATGTTCCAGAAAGCTAGCACTGCCACTCTGGTTCCATCAAACGGAAGCTTTGCAGCTGACGGAGCCCCAGGCCTTTGGAGAATGGTTCTGGGGTTGTTCCAGGGAGGCTTGGCCTCCTACACCCAGGTCTGAAGGGCGGCTGTTACCCATCTTCAAGCTGAGAGCCCGGCAAGTTAGCCCAAATCTTAATCCATCACACACACACATACTGACACACACAAAGAGAGACACACAGACAGACACACAGAGACACACACACACACACAGAGATACACACACACACACACACACAGAAACACACACACAGAGACACACGCACACACAGAGAGATACACACACACAGACACACACAGAGACACACACACAGAGACACATGGACACACAGAGACACACACACACACAGACACACACACAGACACATGCACACACAGAGAGAAGCACACACACAGACACACACAGAAACACACACACAGAGACACATGCACACACAGAGACACACACACACACTGACACACACAGAGACACACACACAGAGACACATGCACACACAGACACACACACAGACACAGACACACACAGAAACACACACACAGAGACACACGCACACACACAGACACACACAGAAACACACACAGAGACACATGCGCACACACAGATGCACACACACACAGACACACACAGAAACACACACACACGTCACATTTCCTACTCCTGGTCTCCCAAGGAAGGGTAACAATACGTGCACAACGCCAGTCTGCCCTGAGAAGTCCAAGACAGAAAAATGGGATAGAAAATTCAAGGCTCAACTACCCCTTATGTCAGATATGCCTCTTTCCCACAGGCCTGCCAAGTCACTTCAGGGAATACCTCCCTGAGGCTGCCCAAGACTCCAGCTTCTCCTTTCTGCTAGCCTTTCCACCATGGACAAGGATACCTCAGAGATATGTGGCCAGGCTCCAATAAGGAAGAAATCAGCTTACCCAACACCTCCCAAAGGATCCATGTGAAACCAGCCTAGATCTATGGCTGAGCACCAGAAAGCACCAAGTTAAATAAGGAGGCCTATGATGCCCTCCTCAGGTGGCAGCGAGGTTTCTCATTTGGTTTCAGCCAGGAGACACCCACTCAAAAACACACAAACTCAATTCCTGCCCTTTGAATCCCAAGTGGTGACTGAACAACATATATCATCATTTCCCTTTGATGCTAGCAAGGTGGCAGCGTATCCTAGCGCTTGGTGGACTTCTCTTGGCCTGAAGCCAGATCTAGGAGTAAAGATACACCGCCCTTTGTCGCTGACGTCTGGGAATCAAAGGTTCCAAAGGAGGCATACTTCCATCCATCCAACCATTCTGTTTCTGAGGGTTCAAGAATATCCTATCATCTGGCACCTCCTACATCCTGGGACAGATCAGAGTAGAAATCTTCTGAGAAGGACTCATACCCCACCCCAAGCTGACTGGTCCAAGACTCAAGCCTGGGTAATGATGGTCAGGAAAGGCCCAGATATTGCCTTCAACTAGGAAAAGAGGACAATTCGCCGAACCCATCTCAGGGAAGCCAGACAGCATTCCCTGTAAGACTGATTTCCTGACTAGTCTACCAGCCTAGAATATTATCATAAATGTATTGGCCTGGCAGGCTATGAGTAAATATGAGTCAACCCACATAGAAGCAAACCAATGACCACATCAAACACCTTCGAAGTCACAATAATTACCACTTACCTAGTGCCTACTACACACAGACGCTACCTAGTTTAATCCAATTCTCGAAATAACCATTCATGGAACCCATGTCACAGGCTCAAAGAAATGATATTACTTGACCAAGGTCACACAGCTGGTAAACTGCAAAGTGGAGTTCTGAAGGCCTATCTCCCTTCAGAGCTGTCATCTTTCCATTACACCACACTGNCTGGGGGCCGAGCAGGATTCCAGGGATATCACGTACAGCTCATTCCTCGGGGGGCGAGGTTGGTGGGACACCTTCTACAGTGGAGGAAATCCCCCTTCGCTGGCCGGCAGGCACGGTTTACACCCTCAGCGTTTTCTGTGTCACAGTCAACGAGGCATTTTTATAAAACTGCTTAAACATCGGCTTCCACGGCCAGAATATTTTCAAAATTCCGCTTCCTTTTAGTTGAATGTAGTTTTGTTCAGTGACATTTGGGTGGCTGCTGGGGACTCTCCCAGCTGCCCTCCTCCGCTTTCCTCACCTCCGTGGCTCTCCTCACTTCCTCAGAGCCTGTAACCTGCCCTTGTCTGCTGCCCTGCATGCCCACCTCTTCACCGCAAAGTGGTTTCCAGGAGGCAAGGGTCTCTGCTGGCTCCTCCCTCCCTGCATCCAGCAGGATGTCGGTCTTTGGGGGCCCCCTTCTAGCTGGGACTGTAGAAATCAGCATGGTGACGGGAGGTACAGAGCGCCTCTGCTCACTCCAGGGCCCGGTCACCAGGGATCGTCTTGGCTGTTTTCTGCATGAACCACATGGGAGCTGGGTCACAGCTTCGGCGTGCCTCATGTTGAAAGTATGTTTTCCTAATGACCATGCTGTCTTTGCAAAGCAAATTGGTAAACTGGCTTTCGTGATTTCACAGAAAGCTGTCTTTCATTATGAACTGAGAAGAGAATAGTCGGAAGATGGCCAAGCGGGATATTTTTAAGTCCCAACCTGCACTGACCAGAAAGCCCAGGGATTGCTCATGGAAAAGTCCTGACTCTGAGGGAGTCTTGGCTTCTCCGGTTTGCTGCAGGCTTGTGGGGCGAGCAGCCAGGGGCTGGGGAGAGAGCCTCCCGCTTCACAAGGGGACTGACAGGGGCACCCGGAGCCCTGGCCTGTGGAGGGGGCACTAGGGTCCCCTGGGGGATCTGCCCCTGGAGCCCATCGCCTGCTGGGTCCTGGAGACAGGCCGCCTGCTGGCAGCACGTGAGCGAGGTGAGATGTCGTCATTAAGCAGACACTGAGGCCAAACTGCGTGGCTCGAGGGCGGGACCTTGGCCTTGTGCCACACGGCCTGCCCACAGAAGGGGTCAGCAATGGAGTTTTCGCTTGGGTTGAGGTCACCACCTCCAGGGGGCTTAGCTTTGTGTTTCTACGAAGGAGTCGTCTGGAAGAGTGTCCTGCGATCCACCTTTCTCACCAAGACAGTTACTACATTCACTCTGCACCAGATGCTGTTTGGCAGGTGCAGAGAGGACACAGGCAAGATGCCAAATGGATGGTGAGCCTGAAGATCTCGAGTGTCCCCTGCCAGGAAAGTCACCAGCACCCCTATAAGAAAGCACACATTACTCACCTCATGTAATCCATGAAGTCCCAAATGAAATAACAGGTACTTCATCGTGGTTCTCAAATGTGAATGCGTCAAAAAGGTTCGAAACAATATTTTAAAAACACGTTTCCAAGCACCGTTCTAAACATGCATATCTGCATGCGTGACACACATGGGCACATGTGCACACACAAGCACGTGGACACACATACGTCGACCTACATGCATATGTCCAGACGCACACGCCCACACATGTCTGTGCGGGCGTGCTCACACACATATACCGGCACATGTAATTTGTTTTCGGACGTTTCAGATGGAAATGCTTGCCTTCGTGTGAGCACAGAGGCCCCATGTTTGCTGGTCTCGGGAGGCCTGCGGCATACGGGGTGCTGCAGAGGGGCCTGGCCAAGTCCTTGGGCTCGGGGGGAGAGAACAGAGGTGCAAGAGACCTAGAGGGCCTCCCCGCGTGCATGGGCCACCCTTTGAAGGTTCTCAGCTGCGCAGCGGTGACTGTGGAGGAGCAACCAGCTTCGTGTGTGGGACACAGCGGAAGCGATTCCCGCCCACAGGCTCACAAATTCACACCCCCTTTCCAGGAGATCTGACATTCAGGGTCATCGACAACCACTCAGGCCTCACCGTCTGTGGCTGGTGGGGCTCCAGAGGCTCCGGGCCTCGGCCTGCCACCCCCCGCCCCGCGCGGTCTGTGCGGGGCTCTGAGCTCAGGCGTGGACGTGAGCGGGCAGCGCCGTCTGCGGACGCGTGGGGTTCTGGGGGTGGGGGTGTGTCCTGACCCCAAGGTGGTCGTACAGGCACCTGTGCTCACTTATCAAGCTGCAAATTCCTGATCCGAGTGGCTCGGCGGTGTGTAGGCCCATCTCGGTGATTAAAAGGAAAGAACAACGTTTCCTCAGAAACCAGACTTGGGAGTTAGAACAAACCAGTTCATTCATGACAACAGGCTTCTGGACCGTGGCCCACTCGCGGGCAGAAGTGACAGTGAACGTGCTGGAGACACGCACGCGGCCCCCAGAGACCCCGCGACCTCGCCCCGCGACCTCACCCCGAGACCTCACCCCGCAACCTCACCCCGTGCAGCGCTGGGGCACGCACGCGTCCTCTCGCTTCATCGAGACGACGCTGAGATGGTAACTTCCACTGATGGGGGCCAGGGCTGCTCGTGAACTGATGGTGGGGAGACTTGAGAAGCGGGCCCACAGCAGGGCATGCATCTTCGTAGAGAGCTGAAGAGAACTGCGGGCTGACGGGAAATGGAATCAGTGGATCCTCGTGAAGTCCGTGAAAGTCACAGTAGAAAACTGCTGCTGCAGTCAGTTTCAGCCGAAACCCAACCCTGGGTAATTCTGCGGGGATTACGTACTTGGGGAATCCTGTGTAATTTTGAGTCCACGCTGTCTGAGGCCAGGATCTGAGGCATGACCTTAAGGGAGAAGGCACCACGGTTTTGCAAGCAGGACCCGGGCAGAGGGACACAAAGCCATGGTTTCTCCCTGAACTTACTAACGGGAGTTGTCACGGCAGAATCGTCTTGGCGGGAGGGTAGCACAGCAGGGCCAGCCCCTCCCCGCTGTAGCTGAAGACGAGCTTCATCTATTCCGTCCCTCAGTTGCACCTTGTATATACAGATGGAATCTGGAAGCAATTCAAGCATGTGTTTATCCTTAGCTCAATCTTGGATGAACTCTACAACTGGATAGAAAGGATTTTCTGTGCATAGATATGAAAAAATGCAACCAGCTGAAATCACTGCTGCAAATAAATCTTTCACCAATGGCATTAACGAGAAAAAGATCTCTTGTTTTCACGAAAAGCATGATTTGAATAAGTGGCAGGGGTTTTCAGGGTCTGAACTCCTGGTTTTCCCTTTGTAGGAGCATTTTCAGAGCTTGTAATTGATTGCTTGATTTTGCATCTGAATCAACACCTTGTCCTCTGAGACAGGTAAGTTCTAGGGATGATGCCTGTCTTGTTCACAGATTGTCTCCAAGCCTGGGACAGTTTGGGGGCTGTTATCAGGAAGGTTTCAAATCTAGGTAAGATGCTGGGTGAGAGCCTGCTGAGAAGGGTGGATGGCAGTGCCCTGGGTGTTACCCAGACCTCCAGGATGCAGGGCCCCTCGATCCTAAGGAGCGTTTAAAGGAGTTAGGGAGGAAAGGTTACTGTGTGGGACAATAATGCACAATACAGAAGAGACTGGGAGTGGTAGGATACAGATAGACTTGGGCCTCCGGGGAATTTTCCAACAACAAGCAGGAAAAACAAAAGCCAAACTGACCTTCTGGAAGACAGTGAGACTCCTCGTGGGCTTAGGGGTGGGTGGGAGGCTAACTGCAGGCATGGGTAGTTATGGACAGGGTGATGCCAAGCCGTGAGCCCACCCTGGCGTCGGCAAGCTAGGAGGCCGCTGGAGCTTTGGGATCGAGCATCACAATGGATCCAGGGTGGATTTTAGGGTGAAAGTCCAAACCTGAAAGTCAAGGTCAGAAGCAACGGGGTAAACAAGTTTTATCTGTTCAGATGGCAGCAATCTGGGACATTTGGAGGGAAGAACTCATTTTGCCATCTGGTGTGGATAATATGGGGATGGAGCACAGAAAAGCTGACTTGCAGAGCTTTCATGATTTCTAAAATGATGTTCCATCCACAGGAGCCCTGGGGCAGCCATCACACAACTGAGGAAGAAGAGAGAAAATAATGGCCTTGGCTTTCAAGTCACTATATTTGTGTGAGAATAAAGCTTCCGAGCAAGCTGTGTGGCTGTCACAAGTCATCTAACCCCTGACTATCATTATTTTTATTTAGACACATTGCCTGCCAGTTCAGATTCCTCATGGCTCAAAGTTTTGTGATTCTATGACCCATCAAAAACAGTTGCAGGAGGATGCGCAGGGCCGGTGGAGGCCGCGGGAGCAGGAGGATGTGTGGGGCCGGTGGAGGCCGCGGGAGCAGACGAGCTCTTGTGGGGAGAACAGAAGAGAGAGACCTAAGCCGAAGCTGGCAGTCAGCGCAGGCAGTGTTTGTGGAAGCAGAGTCTGTTTAAATTTGGGAGGAATTACAGCGAAAGGATAGAAGGGCTGGACCGCTCTGCACAACTGGACATTTGAGAAGGGCTGTACTGAGCTTGAATTTAGCTCATGGAAGAGCAACTTGTACACAACTGTGTTAATAAAAAGGAAAGAAATGAGAAAACGTGCTGACGAAGAGAAAGGACCGTTGACACCGACATCCTGCTGGCAGAAGGCTTGACTTGGATCAACACTTAGTGATAATGGCTTTTTTTTTCCCTACAATCCATTTCCAAAAATGTGCAAATAAGCGAAATTTCTAGCTTCGTAGCCCAAGTCCCTCTCGGAAGCCAGGGGATGATTAAAGTGCCCGGTGAGCGTGCTCAGATGCTGCTGGAGGATGTGCCCTTGCTCTGCTGACTTGCTAAGAATGCCCGCCACGGGGAGCTGCCAGCGTGAAGCCACGCCGTGCCTGGGGCCGGAAATCTGTGCTCACAGCGTGTGACCCAGGGACTGCGTTCGTCCCAAAGGAAACACTTTATCTGACTCTGTGAAAGGCTCCAGAAGTCGGATCCCTGAGAGAAGGGCCCCTCTGCGGATCCACGTGGCAGGACTGGCCTCACTGTGTGCTCAGAACTGGCTGGGCCACCTGTGTGAACACCAGTCTGGGAGGGAAACAGGCTGAGCACGTCCACTGCTGTGTGCTGAGGCCAGAAGCCGTCTTCCCGAGGCTACTTGTAACTCTGAGCCTCAGAGTCTGTGAACGTGCTTGTTACCTATCTCGTCCCCGCCTTGGATATAGTTTCCCTGGCCAGGTTCCTGAATCCCTGGCACATTATTGAGGCCTCCTCCTCCCCCCAGGGGTCCAGGGAGCTAGGACTCACAGCCCTAGCTTCTACTATTTACTTGGGTGCATCAGAGGTGTGTCTAATAATACAAATAACATGAACAAAATTGATGTAAATTACAGCTGTGTGATCTCATTTAGTTTCATTGAGTTAGGCAAGGCTGTGGTCCGTGTGATCAGACTGGCTAGTTGTCTGTGACTGTGGATTCAGTCTGTCTGCCCTCTGATCCCCTCTCTCCCTGCCTACCGTCTTACTTGGGTTTCTCTTACCTTGGACGTGGGGTCTCTCTTCATGGCTGCTCCAGCAAAGTGCAGCCGCTGCTCCTTACCTCTGATGTGGGCTAGCTCCTCTTGGCCGCTGCCCCTGCCCTTCGGCCCGGGGTAGCTCCTCTCGGCCGTGCTCGTGTACCCTTTGCCAACAAAGGTCCATCTAGTCAAGGCTATGGTTTTTCCAGTGGTCACATATGGATGTGAGAGCTGGACTATAAAGAAAGCTGGGCGCAGAAGAATCGATGCTTTTGAACTGTGGTGTTGGAGAAGACTCTTGAGAGTCCCTTGGACTGCAAGGAGATCCAACCAGTCCATCCTAAAGGAGATCAGTCCTGAATATTCATTGGAAGGAACTGATGTTGAAGCTGAAGCTTCAATACTTTGGCCACCTGATGCGAAGAGCTGACTCATTGGAAAAGACTCTGATGCTTGGAAAGACTGAAGGCAGGAGGAGAAGGGGACAACAGAGGATGAGATGCTGGATGGCATCACCGACTCAGTGGACATGGGTTTGGGTGGACTCTGGGAGTTGGTGATGGACAGGGAGGCCTGGAGTGCTGCGGTTCATGGGGTCGCAAAGAGTCAGCCATGACTGAGCGGTTGAACTGAACTGAACTGAATCTCATTTATAGCAATAGCTTCTCATAGTAATATAAAATTCACCAGTTTGTTAAATTCACCTTAATCTGTGAGTTAAGCTGTGTTTAATGTTGTCTGTGGCTGTTCACGCCAGTTCTTTCCACTTCTAGTTGGCATGTGTTTGCACCCACGGTTTACTGCAGGCTTCGCTGAGTACTCCTCCTCGTAGAGAATGTGAGATTTGCAACTCTAGATTTCCCTGATGGCTCAGCTGGTAAAGAATCCGCCTGCAATGCAGGAGACCCTGGTCTGATTCCCGAGTTGGGGAGATCCGCTGGAGAAGGGAAAGGCTACCCACTCCAGTATTCTGGCCTGGAGAATTCCATGGACAGTATAGTCCATGGGGTTGCAAAGACAGACACAACTGAGCGACGTTCACTTTCAGCTGTAATTTGCTGTTACCCTTCCTGGAGTCTTATAAAGTGGTAGTTAGGCATGGGGGAGGGAGAATGCAGGATCATTTATGTTTTAGAAGGCTTCTGCTCCTGACCTGTGACCTTGCCAAGTGTCTATTTGTTTCCTCCATCTTTAAGTGAGACAGATAAAGCTAGAATGGGCTGCAGTTGGGTAATTGTCCTCTCCTTAGCTCTGAAAAACATGTATGTGTGTGTGCATATCACCAGATGTGCTACTGAACTCACATGCAAAAATCTACTGTTATTGAAGATTCAGGAGCCAGGGAGAGGAGAACTATAGTTTCTTCTACCATTAGAAGAAGGCCAAAGCCTACTTAATTGTATCATGTGTTATTCAATACTCAAGGCTCTTTTCAGAACGTAGTCTAGTCAAGCATACACAGAAACAGTGACCATTGTACCAAACGTGCAGAAAAGTGACGGAATTTCTCTTGAAGCACCACTGAGTACCTGGATAGTCCTGAGAAGCTCCTAAGAATTGGTCTGTTTACAAGAAGACCTGAGTGTAAGCAAGACCATGTGGATGATCGTTAACACCCAGCTCAGCCCTCAACCCATCTGAGCAGTCTCTGTGCCCATGGTTAATAAAGACACTTGCTGAGTACAAGATCCACATTGGCAAGTTTCAATATCTGTTCTGTTCACAGAACAAAAGCCAGGCATGAAATAGACACTCACAGTATTTGCTGCCAAAAAGCCAGTGATGAAACATAGAGAGTTGGGTAGAAAGAGGTGTGGAAGGCGCACAGGGATGCCCCCAGCTTCTAAGGAGAGCCAAACACCTCAGAATAAGTGATACACTCCCTTCTAATGTTAGAAAAATGGACACGAGTGCTATGTTTCCGGAACTGAACAGAGAAATGTGTACGATACAGAGTATCTGCTATAATTGACATTGTATGTTTTGAATGAAAGTAAGGTGAAGCCATTGTTTTCTTAAGTGACGAGTATGACTCCTTGGCAAGTCTCAAGAGATGATGTGGTGCGCCTAACTCGGTCCTTTCAAAGCGTCCCTCATGTCCAGTGCAGGCCACGCGTGTCTGGTAGGGGCGGAAGCTCCGATTTCCACCGTTTGAGCGTCTCTAACACCCTCTTTCCAGCCCAGCACCCTGGCCACCAGCGCCTGCACGCTCTCACCAGAGTACACAGCGCTTGCGTTTCCCGGGGCCACGTGCCCGGGCCCCAGGCCCACGGCTGTTCTCAGCTGCGGCCCCCCACCCGCCTCCGTATTACCAATTCCCGTGTCCCAGCTGTGCGCCCTGACCCCCAAGTCTACACCCTATTGTCATCCTCTCCCAGAGTTTCAGAACGCAGGCCTCCGCTTCAGTTTCCTCTGAGGGAAAACTGAGGTAATAGGACGAGTCTCTGACAGTCTCTATGAAAATTCAGTGAGTTACTTACTGCGTGTAAATTACTGGGGAAATCGCCACACACATAACTGGTAACAACAGCTCACAATTCAGTTGCCCCAGTGACGTCTCATGCTGAGTGTGTGTGCATCCTCAGTCTCGTCAGCCCTGACTCTTTGCAAGCTCACGGACTGCAGCCCGCCAGGCTCCTCTGTCCGTGAGATGCTCCAGGCAAGAATGCTGGAGGGGCTACCATGCCCTCCTCCAGGGGATCTTCCCGACCCAGGGACCACACCCACGCCTCTTGCATTTCTTGCATTGGCACGCCTGTTCTTTACCACTAGCACCACCTGGGAGGCCCCTTGCGCTCAATATTTCAAATTAAAGTCATCATTATCCTCAGAGAGGAGCACCTAGTGAATTGTCCATCTCAGCTGGTCACGTCTTCACCCTCTGGATGACCCAGACAGGGAGTCACTGATGGCTACCACTGACTACTCCCCTTCTCTCCATGGCCAAGAAATCACCAAGCCTTGTTAATTCTGGGTTACAAGTACATCTTGATTTTATCTCTCTATGTCAACCTCCTCGCCATCTCTTGGGTTTCTCCATAATGTGCTAGGTTAACCAGTACCTTCCAATCAGCCCCTCCAATCCAGGCAAGTCTCTCTCAAATTGTATTTCTATAGATGCCAAAATTACGAGTCTGACTCACTTATTCCCCTTTGTACTTTGCACCAGTTTCCCATGATCTTCAGGATAAACCAACAGCTCACTGGCATGGCCTTGGCCCAGTCCCTTCCATACTGACCCTGATCACCACGCTTGGCTCCTCTTATCCGGGGTGCATATGGTTATTTAACATCTGATACTTGGTGCTTATTTTCAAATGCATTTTTAATAGCTCTATCTCCTCTTTATGTAATATATGTCTTGCTTTTAGCATCTTGCTAAGTTTTTATCACCCTCTATTTTCCCATATCATCTGTTCATTAAAGACACAAAGATGAGGTGTGTGTTGCAGTCCAGCTAAGCAGACCATTAAGGCTGGATGCTTTAATATAGAAGAGCAGACATCTTTGCTCTTAGAAGTAAACGTTTTCTCCCCTTCTATCTGGAATGCATCTTTCCCAAGCACTAGATTCTTTGCCCTCTAACCGCCTCCAATATTCTCGTGCCCAGTCTTTAAAGTTCTGTTTTTTGCTTACACAGAACATTTTAGCCACAATTTCATCTGAAACAAGCTCCAAAAAAACACTTAGAAAACCTCACAGTCTTAACTAAATGCAGTAATCATGAAAATATTCTTAAAAAAATAGGTTGTTTTTTTTTTTTTTTTGCTGAAATAAATTCACAAAATTTTCTCTTCTCTTTTCCAGGATGTAAGAAAATATATTTCATTATTTTATCTCCCAGGATAACGTAGTTTACCAAACTATTTAAGGAAAATTACAGATAGAACTAATTCGTCACACAACTTCTCTTCCAAAAATTTTGATAGGAGAGATCCTGCAAAAGACAGGAACAAATTGACAAAACCGCTTCAGAAGCGAGAGCCTTGGTGGGAGAGGAAGACGTAGCCATCTGTTGTGCAAGAGCTTCACAAACACAAAGCAAAAGTAACTGAGAAGACATCAAAAACAGCACAAAACAAATCTAAGAGAGGAAGGAACGCCAGAATGGCCCAGAAAGAAAAACAGAGCTCAGTGGGAAAACATCCAGTTATAGATAAGACCTCATTTTTGCTTCTTGGTGTAAATTCCAATCTCATTTCTGGGCCAAGATTTTGGGAGGGGTTTGATGCCTCTCCTTGGAACCAGAGTTATTTGCAGAGCCATTTTTAAGAAGATAGTGCATTCTAAGGGTCATCAGTTTTCAATGAACTTGTACAAGTATTTCATTTCTAAAGCATGCAGTCATATTTTTAGGGCTGGGGTTTGGGAATACTTCTGAATGTCTGCGGAATTTTCTTTTCTTCTCATGGCGGTCTTATCAAACTAAATAAAAAAGGACTTTCCCACTTACTCGTGTGTGTGTGTGTGTGTGTGTGTGTAGAGGAAAAAAGAGAACAGCTCATTAAGAAGTTCTTGAAAATATGCAGGAATTTGTGATCTTCTGTGAAAACATTGCTGTGTATCACTTAGCTTCTTCAAAAATGAGATTAGATAGAAAATTCATCCTCATATCCATTGCTTTCTAAGGGTAATAGGAACATTAAGCTTCTTCATAATTCTTTGAAGCAAGACACTAACAATTTGTATATTATACTTTCTGAAACAGCTGGTAGCAGATTAGTTAGATGGGCTTATGGGTTATAATAATGCCTTTCAGTTTTGCCCTAACATTCTCGTGGTTATTCTAATCAAGGAATAGTTGATTTAAAAGCATTTAAATAGTTGATTAAAAAGCATTTAAATATATATATATATTTCAAAATAGCTAACTCATCATAGGTGAATGTATTTAGAGAAACCATATTAATTAAACAGATATGCTATCGAAGTCTACTAGGAATCGCTGGTCACGTCCTACGCTTTGCAACCCCGTATACTGCAGCCCACAAGGCCCCTCTGTCCACGGGGTTGCCCAGGCAAGAATACTGGAGTGGGTTGCCATGCCCTTTCCCAGGGGATCTTCCTGACCCGGGGATCAAGCCTGCGTGCCCTGCACCGGCAGGCGGGTTCTTCACCGCTGAGCCACCGGGGAAGCCCCGCACGTTCTGTAACACAAGCGTGGTTTCAGCGCGCAAGGAGAAGGCTGCTGTGTTCTGTGCCGCTGAGGCGGTTTCTCACCCGCGGCCGCTGACCGCAGCTGCGGCGTGCGGACCCGGAGCCGCGCAGGGCGAGTGAGGCGCGCAGCCGCGACTGTCAGGCGGTGCGCAGGTGCAGGGAGGAGCCGCAGTCACAGGCGGACCGGGCTGGCTCTGCCTCCGCAGTCTGTCCCCAGATGCACCTTGAGAAGTCATTCAAGGTCGCAGGAGGGCGGGGGGGTCTTGGGGGGCCTCAGGACGGAGGGAAGCTAGTTGGCTACATGCGATGGAAACTTAGCCCAGAGCTTATCGCAGCGGTGACAACAAATTGAGTTAGCCTCTGCCGTCTTGGTAACTGCTGACACACTCCATTATCTATGATTACTTAACAGCCACACACTCTGTGAGTCACCCACCAACCCCACAGAGCCTGGAGTTAGTAACACTGTACAGACCAGAGGACTCAAAACATCTTCCTTCTTACGAAGCATCCGGAATATGAAACGTCGAGCAGGTGGGAAAAGCATGGCCTGTTTCCACAGTTGGTGGCTGTTATGATGTAAGATATGTGATGTTAGGCTATACTCTAATTCACCTTCCTTATTGATATTGTAAAATAATAATACTTGATACTGGAAGTAACAAAGAACACCAAAGGAAAACATGCCCAGAGGAAGCGTTCCTGACCTTGGAGAATGTTCACAAGTGGCGGATACAAGAAGGCCCCGCTGGATCTTCTTGGGGGTCAGAGAGCCGCACAAGCATCCTGGACACTGAGACCATGTCCTGAAATCCTGCCAGCAAGAGGAAGAAGCTTCGCAAAGAGTATCAGCTTCTTCAAAGTCAAGCGAGTGAGTTCAGCCAAGCTGTCAGCAGCAGTAGGCCCGGCAGGATGGACGGGAGTCTGGAAGAGGACCCAAGGCCGCAGGGAACAGTCGTTTACTTATCCTGATCCGACCCCAGCTTTCTGGGGAGAAAGAAGCAATAAGGAAAAGGCAGAGAAGCAAGAACTGATAAACAGACTTTGCGCAGTTTTGCTTCTTTTCCTGGAGCCTGGGACTGAGGGCTGCGGTACGGCCAAATCCGGCCTTACAGTTCAGTCCTATGCGATGCGGTATTAACAGGCCAGTTCTGTGCCTCGCTGTAGGTGCAGGGGGACCAAGGCTGCCTGAGGGGCAGCTCGTTCCTGTCAAACAGTGTGCGGCTCCAGGTCACCGTGAGGTTTGGTGAAATACCTTCACTGTCTCATTTTATCCAGCAGGCACAGAAAAGAGTTCATGTCTTCTGGAACAAACAAATTGCCTGCAACTATTAAAACATGAGACTCTCTTATATCCCAGGGCCCTTCCACAGACAATAAAAAATCATAAGACATAAAAAGTAACATGAGGCTTACAAACAAGAGAAGAGAATCAACACAATGGCTAGCTGGGTCCAGAAATGGAACCAGCAAACAGGAGTTTAATTTTAACAACCATTGTAAATATACTCAAGGATGTATACGAAAAAAAAGGAAAAGCAGAATGAACAGACTGGGGAGAGAATAGAGAAAAAAACCTTAGGAAATGGGACAAAACAAATTCTACATCACAAAATTACAACATCCGAAGTAAAAATATCCCTTGGCAGGCTTAACAACAGGTTGGAAAATGCTGAGGAGAGATGGATAAATTTGAAAAGAGACCTAGACAGGAACTCTCTAAACTGAAGCTCAGGAAAAGTCCAGATTGGTGAAAGCTGACTCAAGCACCATGTGAAGAGCTCTCATAACCACGGTCAAGATCTCAGGAGAGGAGGACGGGGCCAGAGCAGACAGACTCCTGGAGAAAAAAACAGGTAAAAACGTCTCAAACTTGGTGAAAGATAAACTTTGTATATAAGATACCCAACAAAAGCGGAATAGATGCAAAGAAATCCATAGCTATGCACGTCATACTTGTGATATATAAACAAAAATAAATCCTAAAAATAGCCAGAGAGGGGTAAAAAAAACACGTATACCTAAGCACCATTGGTAGGGCTGACAATGTAGGAATTCCACCAGCATGGTGAAAGAAAGGGGGAAAATCAGCTATTGGGATCCATTACCTGCAAAATTATCTTTCAAAATGAAGGGAGAGAAAGTCTATTTAAAAGAGTCTACTATCAGAGAAATTATTCCTCAAGAAGAAAGGGGCTTGGGGCATATATCATTTCAAATAACACAAGCTGAGGGAATTTGCTGCCAGCTGAAATGTACTATAAGAAATGAAGGCATTTCTTCGGGTAGGAGAGGAGTTACTGCAGCCAGCTCTTCAGGATGGACCCAGGACTGGTGAATTTATGCATACATGTTGTCCTTCAGTCACTAAGTCACGTCTGACCCTTTGCCGTCCCATGGACTGCGGCACGCCAGGCTGCTCTGTCCTCCACTATCTCCCAAGTTCCCTCAGAGTCATGTGCATTGAGCCGGTGATGTTATCTAACCATCTCATTCTCTTTTTGTCCTCAATCTTGCCCAGCATCAGGATCTTTTCCAGTGAGTCAGCTCTTCGAAGCAGGTGGCCAGAGTATTGGAGCTCCAGCTTTGGCATCAGTCCTTCCAGTGAATATGCAGGGCTGATCTCCTTTAGGATGGACTGGTTCGATTTCCTTGCAGTCCAAGGGCCTCTCAAGAGTCTTCTCCAACACCACCATTTGAAAGCATCATTTCCTTGGCGCTCAACCTTATTTATGCTCCAGCTCTCACATCTGCACATGACTACTGGAAAAACCATAGCTTTGACTAAACAGATCTTTCCCGACCTAGTGGTATCTCTGCTTTTTAATATGGTATCTGTTTGCCATAGCTTTCCTTCCAAGGAGCAAGCGTCCTTTAATTTCATGGCTGCATTCGCCATCTGCAATGATTTTGGGGCCCAAGAAAATAAAATCTGTCACTACTTCCAGTTTTTCCCCTTCTATTTGCCAAACGATGGGACTAGAGGCCATGATATTAGTTTTTTGAAAGTTGAGTTTCAGGCTAGCTTTTTTTACTCTCCTCTTTCACCCTCATCAAGCGGCTATTTAGTTCATCTTTGCTTTTCTCCCAGTAGAACGGCATCATTTGTATGTTTGAGGTTGTTGATATTTCTCCCTGAAATCTTGATTCCAGTTTGCGATTCATCTAGATCAACATTTTGCGTGATAGACTTTGCATATAAGTTAAATACCCATGTTTTGCTGCTCAGTTGCTCAGTCGTGTCCAATTCTTTGTGACCGCAAGGACCACAGCCCTCCAGGCTTCCCTGTCTACCCCCATCTCCCAGAGCTTGGTCAAAACCACCCCAAGAAAAAGAAATGCAAAAGGCAAAATGGTTGTCTGAGGAGGGCTTACAAACAGCTGAGAAAAGAAGAGAAGCAAAAGGCAAAAGAAAAGGAAAGATATACCCATCTGAATGCAGAGTTCCAAAGAATAGCAAAAGAGCTAAGAAAGCCTTCCTAAGTGAACAATGCAAAGAAATAGCAGAAAAGAATAGAATGAGAAAGACTAGAGATCTCTTCAAGAAAATTACAGATACCAAGGGAACACAACATGCAAAAATGGGCACAAAAAAAGGACAGAAATGGTGCGGACGTAACAGAAGCAGAAGACATTAAGAAGAGGTGGCAAGAATACACAGAAGATCTATACAAATAAGCATATGCATACATGGAAAAATACCAATTCTTCTCCTTAATTTTTAAAAAGTAAATTGACTTAAGGAAGAACTATGATATTGTATGGTGAGATTTATTTCATATGTGCTATTAAAATATATGGAAACTTGGGTAAACTTATGTTTTGTCTCATAGTCATGAGATCTTCCTGCAAAATAACTCTCCTTGACCACAACGCTCTTTAGCGTTTTCATGCTGTGTGCTTGAGCGTGGTCCCTTCAGTTGTGTCTGACTCTTGGGGCCCCAGGGACGGTAGCCCGCCAGGCTCCTCTGTCCATGGGATTCTCCAGGTGAGAACACTGGAGTGGGCTGCCGTGTCCTTCTCCAGGTGATCTTCCCAACCCAGGGATCGAACCCGAGCCTCCTACGTCTCCTGCATGCAGAGGGGCTCTTTATTGCCCAGCTACCAGGGAATCTCCTTTTATACTTTGAATCTCCATTAATAATTTTTCTGTGTTTCGTTCTGAAAAAGCAATGGGAATGTTGTAGAGGACGTGGGGGCATGAAACTTGGTATTAGGAAGTCTGGAGTAATTAATTAAAATGCAGAAAACTCCATGCGTCTGGCCTGAGCGGGTGGAGCTCACAGGTAGTAACTGCTCCCCAGGGATGGAGGCTGGCTTGCAAGGTGCCCGTGAGGAGCAGGGACCCCCGCCCCTCCTGCCACACTCAGGTTGTCAGGTCCTAGGACAGGAGAGCAAGTACGGGCTGAGACGCCTCTTGACCTGGGCAGGGTTTTCCAGGCTGCTCCTTCTGTGCCCTGGGAGCCCAAACTGCATTCCCACCTTCCCACTGGGTAAACACTTCCTTCTTTACTTTTTCTTTGTCCCAGAGAGTCGACATAACCAAGTGTGGAGGCTGACTCACATCTAAGCATGGTTTGTTCTTGTTAGTTTAATGTGGCGTCCTCACTGCATACCCTGCTGAGGCACTGGTGCTCCAGACACTCCTCTTCGGGGAGGGATTAGGGCAGAGCACTACGGGAGCTTCCCCCAGACCCCTGTGCTGAGGTTCTCACCCCAAGAGGAAGACATCTGCAGGAGGTGACTGCGGTTGGGGGGGCTGTGAGGGTCGGCCCCAGTGGGGTCTGTGCCCTAACAGAAGAGACCATGAGGGCATCGCCTGCAGGGTCATCAGGGGACACCGTGGATGCTGGGCAGACCTAGGCTGGCCAGTCTCCGAGAGCGTAAGTACAGGTCTGTTTAAGGCCCCGGACTGTGGCATTTCGTGATGGTGGCCCAAACAGGCTACAGAGAGCTGGACTGTGCTCCTAAGTTTGACTCACTAAAATGACTCATTCATCATTTCCAATACAAAGAGATTTATACTCAATTTAGGATTTGAAAAGAAAACATCAACATCATGCTATCACACTGATAAAATTCTCAACGATATACTAGGGTTCAAGTATGAATACTAATGGCTCAGACTGTAAAGCGTCTGCCTACAATGCAGGAGACCTGGGTCAGGTTCAATCCCCGGGTCAGGAAGATCCCCTGGAGAAGGAAATGGCAACCCACTCCAGTACTCTTGCCTGGAAAATCCCATGGATGGAGGAGCCTGGTAGGCTACAGTCCATGGGGTTGCAAAGGGTTGGATACAACTGAGTGCTTCACTTATGACTATTAATATACATATGTGTATATTATCACCCAAAAAGATGACATACATCCTAAAAGATTAATATACATGTGTGTATATCATCGTCCTGAAAGATGACGCTGTGAAAGTGCTGCACTCAATATACCAGCAAATCTGGAAAACTCGGCAGTGGCCACAGGACTGGAAAAGGTCAGTTTTCATCCCAATCCCAAAGAAAGGCAATGCCAAAGAATGCTCAAACTGCCACACAATTGCACTCATCTCACACCCCAGCAAAGTAATGCTCAAAATTCTCCAAGCCAGGCTTCAACAGTACATGAACTGTGAGCGTCCAGATGTTCAAGCTGGATTTAGAAAAGGCAGAGGAACCAGAGATCAAATTGCCAACATCCGCTGGATCATAGAAAAAGCAAGAGAATTCCAGAAAAGCATCTATTTCTGCTTTATTGACTATGCCAAAGCCTTTGACTATGTGGATCACAACAAACTGTGGAAAATTCTTCATGAGATGGGAATACCAGAACACCTGACCTTCCTCCCAGGAAATCTGTATGCAGTTCAAAAGCAACAGTTAGAACTGGACATGGACCAACAGACTGGTTCCAAACTGGGAAAGGAGCACATCAAGGCTGCATGTTGTCACTTTGCTTATTTAACTTATACACAGAGTACATCATGAGAAACGCTGGGCTGGAAGAGGCACAGGCTGGGATGAAGCTTTCCGGGAGGAACATCCATACCCTCGGACATGCAGATGACACCACCCCCATGGCGGAAAGCGAAGAGGAACTGAAGAGCCTCTTGATCAAAGTGAAAGAGGAGAGCGAAAAAGCTGGCTTAAAACTCAATATTCAAAAATCAAAGATCATGGCATCTGGTCCCACCACTCTATGGTAACTGGATGGAGAAACAATGGAAACAGTGGTAGACTTTATTTTCTGGGTTCCAAAATCACTGCAGATGGTGACTGTAGCCATGAAATTAAAAGATGCTTGCTCCCTGGTAGAAAAGCTATGACCAACCTAGACTGCACATTGAAAAGCAGAGATATTACTTTGCCAACAAAGGTCCGTCTAGTCAAGTCTATGGTTTTACCAGTAGTCATGTATGGATGTGAGAGTTGGACTGTGAAGAAAGCTGGGCACGGAAGAATTGATGCTTTTGAACTGTGGTGTTGGAGAAGAAAGACTCTTGAGAGTCCCTTGGACTGCAAGGAGATCCAACCAGTTCATCCTAAAGGAGATCAGTCCTGAATATTCACTGGAAGGACTGATGCTGAAGCTGAAACTCCGATACTTTGGCCACCTGATGAGAAGAACTGACTCATTGCAAAAGACCCTGATGCTGGGAAAGATTGAAGGCTGGAGGAGAAAGGGACGACCGAGGATGAGATGGTTGGATGGCATCACCGACTCAGTGGACATGAGTTTGAGCAAGCTCTGAGAGCTGGTGATGGGCAGGGAACCCTTGCGTGCTGCAGTCCATGGGGTCGCAGGGAGTCGGACACGACTGAGCGACTGAACTGAACTGAACTGATCATATGTGTGTATGGACACACACGATTATATCATGCTGCATATAGAGTCAGTACATATTTTATGTAAAATACACCACCAATGTTTACCACCTAATTTGTTCAAAACGTAATTTATACGTGAATATGTGGTGATCTGGTTATTTCCTTCCTTTTTGAAATACTTTGTTAATGTGTGTATTTTGGCTGCGCCTTGTCTTTGCTGCTGAAAGCGGGCCTCTCTCCACTTGCGGGTGTGGCCTTCTCACCGTGCTGGCCTCTCTCTGGAGCGAGGGTCCTAGAGTGTGAGCTCGGTGGTGGTGGCTCCCAGGCCTCGTCGCTCCGCGGGCAGCAGGTAGGATCTTCCCAGACCAGGATCGAGCCCACGACCCCTCACTGGCAGTCTCTTAACTCATATAGACTGTATAACATATACAGGCTGCCAGGGAAGTCTGTATTCTTCCTCATTCTCGGACGTCTTACTTTACCTGTTCTGACTCTGTTATTTACTATAGTCATGAACACCATGATGTTTAAAATATTGAATCTCTGTGACACTTATTTTACCCACAGTTTTAATATTTTTATTTTATACTGTTGCACATGCACAGTCCATGCACGTACAGTTTTTAAAATAAAATGAGTCTTCATATGCACACCACACAGCTTAAGCTAGAGAACATTTTCCATACATGTGAGACTCATGGCTCATCTCTCCAAAAGCATCTGTTTTCCTCCAATCTCTCCTCCACCCAAGTAAAAGCTAATCTAAATTTTATATTAACCATTCCTTCTTTTAAAATGATGTTGCTGCGTAAATACGCATCCTACGTAATTTACTGTTCAGCCTTCTTGCATTTCAAACAACCAATAAGTGGATTGATACTGTACATATTCTTCTAGAATTCATTTTTCACTCATCTGGCTGTTGACAGTCGCCTAAGGTGGGAAGCGTACCTGTAAACTAACAGCTTCACTGATGTTCAACACTCCGTTTGTGCCTACTCCTTCACGCATTACCTGTTGATGGACACTGGGCGCTTTTGCACCTTTCTGCCTTGTTGAAAGGATGGCTCTGCACATTCTTATAGTGGCCTTGGGGGCAAGGACAAGAATTCCTCTCAAGTGTGAGGATTATTTTCCAAATTGGAGGCTGACCCATTAGTGTATCATGAGATCAGTGTAACTGATGGTGAAATATCCTTTTTATAAAAAAATAAATTTATTAGAAAAGAAGGAATGAAAAGACAAAGAAGGGGATGAGGGGAGGGAAAACAAAAGAGAAAGTATCAGATTTTAGCACACAAACTAAGAGAAAAAGTTGTTTCGTGAACTTCCATATTGGAGTCTATGTTCGGACTTGTGATATTAAATGCTTTTCTCACCGGGCCATGCATTAATGAGTGGTTGAAAGGCCCAGCCTGGGAGCCTGTTCTTTGGGTGGGACTCGAGCATCCCGAGAGGCGTTGGGTTTAGTCGCACAAGATGTGTCCCTGTGCAACCACGCCAGCTTCACCGGGAGTTGGGCGAGGTGGCCTCGGATCCTCAAGCACCTCTTCAAAGTCATGACGGCCAAGCAGGGGATGACAAAGCCCGTCCTTCCCTGACTTCCAGCCGCTTGCAGGTCTGAGTTTGCCTCACCGGTTCTCGCTGTCTTCATCTGCAGGAAGCGCCGCATCGGGACCCCTGGAGTCTCCTGTAAAGCGTGTTGGCCATGCTGTGCTTAGCTGCTCAATCGTGTCTGACTCTGCAACACCATGGACTGTATGGGGCCCGCCAGGCTCCTCTGTCCTTGGGGATTCTCCTGGCAAGCATACTGGAGTGAGTAGCCTTTCCCTTCTCCAGGGGATCTTCCTGACCCAGGGATCGAACTCAGGTCTCCTGCATTGCAGGCAGATTCTTTACCATCTGAGCCACCAGGGAAGCCTGTGTTAGATAAAAAGTGCTTAAAAGAGAACCTCTCGGTTATTTTCATAGGAAAGAGTGGACTGAGAGCCGCTGGGAGTGGCCCTATCATTTCTCAGCGTGGCCTGCAGCTCTGGGGACCACACCACGCACCGAGCAGGGGCTCAGGTCCGCAGCCTCTCAGCTGGTAGAGGCTCACTCTGCGAATACGAGGCCCAGCCCTGGCAAGGAGTGTGTCCTGGGGAGCGTGTTCGTGTCCTGATCAGACCATGTGACAAATGTGGTGGAGCTGAGGCTGGAGGCAGCGTGCCTCACTCTGCGTCAGCTCCTGGAGTTTCTTGTTCCCATTTGAATAGTTAGGGGGACTCACTATATACAGATTCTCTACCAAATGCCAGGTCGCTTCGGATTGCCCCAAGAACATTCGGTCTGGATGTACAAGAGTGGCCGGATTCAGAAACTCACTAATGTCTCCAACCAGCACCAGTGTTTGGTGGGATCGAGTCACATGGGTTCTCAGCATTGGTCCTGGGTGAGCAGGGGTCCCCTCCTGTCACTGCCTTCCCTCCCGCGGCTTGGGTTCTGCAAAGACAAGTCTGGCCTGGCTTATCCGCAAAGAGCGTGGCCCCTGGAGCGCATGCATTTGAAGGGATCCACTCAGATAGACTCCGAAAGTACAGTCATCCAGTTCCTTTTAAAATCCGATGTCCTTAGCTGCCTGGTTGAAAATATGCTTTATTTGTGTCAAATTTGTGCTTATTATGCATTCTCCTGTGTCCTCCTAAAGGCACCACCAACTTGAACCCAGAGGGCGTCCCACAAGCGAGGGTGGAAGGCTTGCTGAGAGCTGAGCCTCCGGGGACAGGCGCTGGCAGGCCCCGCCCGGCGCTCACTTCCATCCAGATGGCAGACTCTCCTCAGTGTAATCCAAGATGACACATCCAATTCCCTTTCCCAACTCCTGAGCTTTTCCAGGGGAAAATGTGGCTTTGCCCTACTTTTAGCAAATTGGTGTTTCTGTGCTTTTGCTTTCTGGTGCATCTCAAAACATATGGACACTCTGGGCCAAAAAAAAAAAGGCCGTTTCTGATTCATTTGGCTAAAGCGTGAATTTTTCCAAATACAGTAAAAACCCTCTTATGAAATGCTTTCTTCTACCTTCAAGTCCATCAGACCATGAAGCAAAGCTTTTCCCTGGTTGAGCAATATCGCACGAGACCTCTTCCGGAGCCCACATCTCATCCGTCGTTTGGAGAGGAGCCCTCCTCCTGCCCACTGTCTGGAGGGAATCAGACCATTCCTGAGAAGGCTGGCTGTCTCCTTGATGCGGGGTGTGGTGGGGAGCTCCCCAAGAAGGCACCTCGGAGACAGTTTTCAGGAACTGGGTCAAGGGGGGCCTGGTGCCCTAACAGCTGCCTCAGAAATGTGGAGGGAGGGTGGGAATGTGTAGGAAGGAGGGGCAGAGCGGACCCCAGGCAGAGCAGTCCTGAGTCAGACTGGACAGTCTTCACGGGAGAGAAGGGGAGGGAGCTCCTGGGCGATGGGTCGTGGGGCAAGGTGACAGCTGGGGGCCGTCCCCAAGCAGGGCCTCACATGCTCTTCGTGCTGAAGCCAGACGCCCTCGGGAAACCCAGGGAGAGTGCATCTCTAAGAGGCGGCCTGAGGCAAAATGCTAAGGTGAATCAAAGGTGAAGCAAGGCAGGGCAGCCTTAAAGGAACTTGCCGAGAATGGAGCCGTGGCATGGGTCAGACTCGGAGTGAAAAGGGCCACTGAAAGTAGGATGGATAAACGAGAAGAGGCTCATGCATGCCATGGGATATTGCATTCGGTGCTCACTCAGTCGTGCCCAGCTGCTTGCAACTCCATGGACCGTAGCCCGCCAGGCTCCTCTTTTCATGGGGATTCTCCAGGCAAGATACAGCAGTGGGTTGCCACGCCCTCCCCCAGGGATCTTCCCAACTCAGGAATCGAACCCAGGTCTCCCGCACTGCAGGCAGATTCTTTACTCTCTGAGCCACTCAGCCACAAAAGGAAAGAAATAAGTCCATTTGCAGCAACATGGATTGACCTAGAGATTATGATACTAAGTGAAGTAAGTCGGAGAGAGATATCACATGATATCACTTACATGTGGAATCTAAAAAGGAAAAATGATGCAAATGACTTAGTTACAAAACAGAGACAGACTCACAGACACAGGAAGCGAACTTAACAGATACCAGAGGGGAAGGGGGAGGGTAAGTTAGAAGGCTGGCAGTACTATGTATAAAACAGATAAATAACAAGGACCCACTGTGTATGGTACAGGGAACTATACTCGACCCTCTGCAATAACCTATATAGGAAAAGAGCCCGAAAAGGAATAGATGTATCAATGAAAGTGGGGTGTCAGTTGCTCAGTTGTGTCTGACTCTTCGCGACCTCATGGACTGTAGCCCTCCAGACTCTTCAGTCCATGGAATTTCCAGTCCCAGACAAGAATACTAGAACGGGTTGCTGTCTCCTTCTCTGGGGAATCTTCCCAGTCCGGGGATTGAACCCGTTCTCCTGCATTGCAGGCAGACTCTTTACCATCTGAGCTACCAGGGAGTCTCTAGTTGTACGAACATGTGTGCCTGGATCTCTTTGCTGTACACCTGAAATTAATACAGCACTATAAATCCGTTATACTCCAATATTAAATTAAAAAGCTAAAAAAAACGCAGGCCTGGCAACAGTGCAGATGGTCTCCAGACCGACCTCTTTACCTCCTCCAGGGCCCTTTAAGCCTCTAAAGTGCTCGTCACTCAGTTGTGTCCAACTCATTGCAACCCGATGGACTGGAGCCCACCAGGCTCCTTTGTCCATGGAATTCTCCAGACAAGAATACTGGAGTGGGTAGCCATTTCCTTCTCTAGGGGATCTTCCTGACCCTGGGATCAGACCCAAGTGTCTTGTATTGCAGGCAGATTCTTTACTGTCCGAGCCACCAGGGAAGCCCCTTTAAACCTCTATGTATGAATAATTCTAATCCAGGTTTCCAATCTCCCAATCCCTGATTATAGAGATGGTTACTCTATGTTCTTATTGATGGAATTAGAAATAAAGAACAGCAAGGGGGGTTTCCAGCTGGTCTGGGATGAAGTGGCCCAAGCTGTGTGAGGTGGGCACCCCTGCTACAGGGCTGGCTTGAAGCCACGTGCTGGAAGGCTGGGGGAGGGGCCCTGAGGACACCGTGGCCCCGCTGTCCCCGAGGCCGCCGGCTGCAGCGCCTTCGGCGTCCTGGCTCCAGAGCCCGGCTGACTGGGAGGAGCCCGTCAGAATCACTGGGTCGCTCACCAGCTGCTCGCACAATAGCAGTCAGTGACACCCCAGCGAAGATGAGGGCAACTGTGACCCGGGTCTTGGCTTCTCAGTGTCCTTCTGGGAGAAGAGTCTGGGCTTCTTGGGACGAAGGTGGATTCGAGGTGAGGAAGGGAAAGGCTGGCATGAGTCTGGACTGTCTTCTGGGGCCAGAAAGGAAGGATGAGGGCCAGAGGGCCAGAGGAGCAAGTGACCCAGGTCAAGATAACCGCGCTCATCTTGCAAAGTAAGCGAGAGTAACTTTACTGGTGTGAGTAACTTGGGGAATTCCCCTGCTTGGGGAATTTTCAGGTTTGGTCTCCCTTTGTGTTCAATTTTAATACATGAAACTATCATATTTAAGGCCCTGAAAGTCAGGCTACAAAGGAGCAGCGTCCCACTGAGACACAGAACCTGAGACATGACCTGGTCGGTTCTCGAAGCTCCTGCCTGGAGGAGGGGTCTGGACGGTGACCCCGGCCGAGGCTTCAACCTGGGTGGAGCTGGGGTTAGTCGAGAAGAAGGAGCTGGAGGCAGAGGGCAGAGGGCAGAGGGCAAGGAGGAGGTGGCTGCAGAGACTCTGGGGCTCAGAGGTTCACCTTGAACTCTCTGGTCATGAGTGTGAGCCAGGAGGAAGCTGTCCACAGCATCTTTAGGAGCCGTCTTCCAGTGCTGGGATGGGTCTGTCTCCAGCCATCAGGGGGCCAGGACTTGTGAATTCCAAGGCTTGGGTAGAGCTCTGGTGGGGATGGGTGGTGGGAGGGAGGGGGTCACCTCACCAGGAGGGCAAAGCTGCTCTGATCAAAGCCCCCCTGGACGCCCTCTAGCAAAGGTGAAAAGCAAGACCTCAAAGGACAAAAGTGTTTCCAGAGGGGAGCTCAGTAGCAATGTTTTATTACACAAAACTTAAAGCAAAAAGGTTAAATTTAAAAAAAAACTGTTTGCAAGTAAAATGCATGATGAGAGATAAAGGAAAAGTAGAGCTGAAAGTCCTTACTCTGTATGTGAGACGATATATCAACTAAGGATGGGCTGTGACAAGTTAAAGGTGCGTGACGTAAAGCCCAACAGCCAAGATCCAGCAACGGAAAAGGAAGCAAAGAACAAACCAGACACAGAAAAGCAGCAAGATGGCAGGCTTGAGCTCAGTTCTGTCGCAGGCAAAGGGCTCAAACGCACCGATTAAAATGTAAAAGTTGCCATGTTAGATAAATTTAGAAACCTAGGTCGACTACCTGCTGCCTACAAGAAACCCACTTCAAACACGATGACACAAAGGATCGAAAGTGCACACGCTGAGCCGCCAGCAGTCGCAGAAGGCCGGAGCGGCTGCGTGAGGGTCGCAGAGAGACCCGGGTGCGCAGCGCCCCGGGGAGGAGGCAGGGCCCCTAGCGATGGGAGCGCCAGCTTGGCAGCACGACGCCAGACTCCCAGGTGCTCAGGTGTCTGATCACGGAGCTTCGGAATACAGCAAGAAACACTCGGTGGAGAGGGAAAAGGGCCCATGGCTGCAGCCAGCACCCACGCGGCACCGTCTGTGGCCGACTGAGGTGGCGGGCAGCAGAAATTAACAGCAGAAAGACGCCAGGAAAATCCCGGATGCGGGGAGGTGAGTGAGCAGAGTTCTGAACAACCTCGACGTTAAAAAATAAGTCGAGTAAGAAAAGAGGGAATGTTTTCAACTGACTGAGAGCACATCATATCCAAACCTGCCAGACAACAGGGATGGACGTGAGCCCGGGGCGCTCCCACTGGGATAAAAGGAAAATCTAAAGCCACGGCCTCCACGTCCAGGTTTAGAATCTAAACACAGAAACGCAGCCGAGACGAAGGGAGCTGAAGAAGGCAGGCGTCAAAGACGAGGGCGGAACTCAGCGGAACGGACAACAGAGAAGCAACAGAAAATGAACGGAAAAGCCGGTTCCCTGGGAAACGCATCCAGCTGATCAGCCTCCGGCTGCGGTGGGCAAGGAAAGAGAGAGAGGCGGCTCGCCAACACTGGGAACGGCAGAGGGCAGAGGCGGAGGCCCCACAGCCTCTACAGACACGGCATCTGTAGCAAGAGGCCGTTGTAACCAACTTTATGCCAATAAACTCAATAGATCAATGAAATTAAGAAAAAAAAACCCTGAAAGAGCTATACATCCAGAGCTTACTCAGTAAAGAATAGATAACCTATCACAGACAATAAATTTGTATATAAAACTTTCCTATGAAAAAACTTTCAGGCCCAGGTGGCCTCACTCATAAATTCTACCAAACATCTAGGAAACATCACCAGCTTCACACAAATTCTTCCAGGAGCAGAAGAGGGGGCAATACTCCCCAGGTGTTTCTTTGAGGCCAGAATTGTTTTGATACCAAAACCATCACCAAAAAAAACCCCAAAAAACTTACAGACTAAAACTCTTTATGAGTGAACCCTTACATTCACTGAGTGAGTGTCTGATTACAATTTCAGTAAATACAAAAAGAACAATGTAATCATGGCAAAGGGAGGTTTCAGTTCAGTTCAGTTCAGTCGCTCAGTCGTGTCTGACTCTTTGCAACCCCATGAATCACAGCACGCAAGGCCTCCCTGTCCATCACCAACTCCCGGAGTTCACTCAGTCTCACGTCCATCGAGTCCATGATACCATCCAGCCATCTCATCCTCTGTCATCCCCTTCTCCTCCTGCCCCCAATCCCTCCCAGCATCAGAGACTTTTCCAATGAGTCAACTCTTCGCATCAGGTGGTCAAAGTATTGGAGTTTCAGCTTCAACATCAGTCCTCCCAGTGAACACCCAGGACTAATCTCCTTTAGGATGGACTGGTTGGATCTCCTTGCAGTCCAAGGGACTCTCAAGAGTCTTCTCCAATACCACAGTTCAAAAGCATCAATTCTTCCGTGCTCAGCTTTCTTTATAGTCCAACACTCACATCCATACATGACCACTGGAAAAACCATAGCCTTGACTAGACNAGTCAAAGGCTTTGGCATAGTCAATAAAGCAGAAACAGATGTTTAGCCCAGGAATAAAGGTTGTTTTAACATTGATTGATATAATTCACCATATTAATAAAATAAAACAAGATGGAATTACACTAGAGCCGGACATCTTAGAGAGTGAAGTCAAGTGGGCCTTAGGAAGCATTACTACAAAGAAAGCTAGTGGAGAGAATGGAATTCCAGCTGAGCTGTTTCAAGTCCTGAAGGATGATGCTGTTAAAGTTATGCACTCAGCATGCCAGCAAATCTGGAAAACTTAGCAGTGACCACAAGAATGGAAAAGGTCAAATTTCATTTCAATCCCAAAGAAAGGCAATGCCAAAGGATGTTCAAACTACCACACAGTTTTGCTCATTTCACTTGCAAACAAGGTTTTTCTCAAAATCCTTCAAGCTATGCTTCACCAGTATGTGAACTGAGAGCTTCCAGATGTTCAAGCTGGATTTAGAAAAGGCAGAGGAACCAGAGATCAAATTGCCAACTTTAGTTGGATCATGGAGAAAGCAAGAGAATTCCAGAAAAACATCTACTTCTCCTTCATTGACTACACTAAAGCCTTTGCCTGTGTGTGTCACAACAAACTGGAAAATTCTTAAAAAGATGGGAATACCAGATCACCTTACATGGCTTCTAATAAACTTGTATGTAAGTCAAGAAGCGTCAGTTAGAACTGGACGTGAAATGACGGACTGGTTCAAAGTTAAGAAAGGAGTACGACAAAACTGCATAGTGTCATCCTGCTGATTTAACTTCTGTGCAGAAGGTATCATGTGACATGTTGGGCTGGATGAATCACAAGCTGGAATCAAGATTTCCAGGAAGAATAGCAACAGTCTCAGATATTTAGATGGTACCACTCTAATAGCAGAAAGCAAGAGGAACTAAAGAGCCTCTCGATGAGGGTGAAAAGGGAGAGTGAAAACGCTGGCATGAAATTCAACATTAAACAAGCTAAGGTCATGGCTTTCAGTCCACCCCCGCCCCCTTGCTCAGTCGTGTCCGACTCTTTGTGACCCCGTGGACTGTGGCCCTCCAGGCTCCTCCATCCATGGGATTCTCCAGGGACCTCTTCATGGCAAGTAGAAGGGGGAAAAGTGGAAGCAGTGACGGTTTCTTTTTTTGGGCTCCAAACGCACTGCAAATGGTGACTGCAGCCGTGAAATGAAAAGACCCTTGCTCCTTGGAAGGAAAGCTATGACAAACTTAGACAACAGATTAAAAAACAGAGACATCACTTTGACGACAAAGGTCATATACTCAAAGCTATGGTTTTTCCAGTCGTCACATGAGAGTTGAGCCATAAAGACAGCAGAGCACCAAAGAAATGGACGTTTTCCAATTGTGGTGCTGGAGAAGACACTTGAGAGTCCCTTGGACTGCAAGGAGATCAAGCCAGTCCATCCTAAGGGAAACCAACTCAATATTTATTGGAAGGACTGATGCTGAAGCTGAAGCTCCAATGCTTTGACTACCTGATGCAAAGAGCCTAATCAGTGGAAAAGATCCTGATGCTGGGAAAGATTGAAGGCAAAAAGAGAAGAGGGTGACGGAAGATAGGATGGTTAGATCGCATCAGTGACTCAATGAACATGAATTTGAGCAAACTCTGGCAGACGGTGGAGGACAGAGGAGACCGGTGTGCTACAGTCCACGGGGTCACAAACAGACAATCACAAACTGAAATTGAGCATACAATGTAATTTAGAATAGCATCATCAGTACAAGACTCTTAAGGATAAATCTGTAAACTTATGTACAGGACTCATACACTTAAAACTGCAAAAGTCATGGTTTAAAGAAATAGAGAACAAATAAGTGAAAAGTCATATTATGCTTATGGTAATGAACACTCGGTACCATACTGGCATGCTACAGTCCAGGGGGTCAGATGCCACTGAACCACCGAACAACAACAAATAATTATCTCAATAGATGCAGAGAAAGCATTTGAAAAATCTTGCATTCATTATAATGAACAAACTTGGCATAGAAGTTCCTTGACAAAAATCTCACATAATTTCTATGATGAAAGACTGAATACTTTCCCTGAGGTTAAGAAAAATTACAAAGACATCTACTCATATCACTTTTCTTCAACCTTGAACTGACTGAAACTTTTAGCTAGTAAATTAAGATAAGAAAGGAAATAAATGCAATCCAGACTGGAAAGGAAAAGCAAAACTGTCTTTATTTGCGGATGAGATGGTATTTATGTAGAAAATCCTATGGAATCCACACAAAAAAATAGTATAATAAATGAGCAGAAAGAAATTGAAGAATCCAAGATAAATATATAAAAATAGTTATAATCTGCATGCCAGCAACAGACAATCACAAACTGAAACTGAACATACAATGTAATTTAGAATAGCATCATCAGTACAAGACTCTTAAGGATAAATCTGTAAACACATGTACAGGACTCGTAGACTTAAAACTGTAAAAATCATGGTTTAAAGAAATAGAGAACAAATAAGTGGAAAGTCATGTGATGCTTATGGTGCTGAACACTCAGTAGTGCTAATTCTTCCCGCATCGATCTGCAGAATCAATGTAATTTTGATAAAAATCCCAGGAGGCTTTTATTTATTTTTAGAAACTGAAAGACCTATTTTAAATGTTGTTTGGGTGTGAAAAGTGTCTAAATTGGCCAAAGACACATTAAGGAAGAACAGCAAAACTGGAAGGTTTATTTGACCTAATTTCAAAGTTTACTATAAAGATACAATAGACAAAGTGCTGTTGGCGAGGGTCACACACAGAACCCGAGTCCAGAAACACCCACAGATTTGTGACCTATTGATTTTCAGGAAGGATGTAAAGACAATTCAGTGCAGAAAGAAAACAGCCTTTCAATGGATGGTGCTGAAACATTTGGATATCTTATGCAAAAACCAATTTCCATCCATATCTCATACTATGTTTAAAAAAACTCAATATAGAGCACAGACTTAAAGTAAAATATAAAGACTGCAAAGTCTGGTGAACAATCACTGAAGGAAACCCTTGTGACTTTGAGTTGGGCTAAGATATTTAAAATTGGGCAGCAGAAGCATGACCACAGAAGAACAGAAATGGCTGAGCTGAGAGCCGTCGAAATGAAGAGCAAATGCGTGTGAGAAGCTCCCCCCATGGAGACCGAGAGGGCGGCTTCTCAGAGGTTTTCACACCGAGAGGAGGAAACAGGAGCTGTGGACCGGGAGGAATCACCCGCGGGGGAGGCCACGTCTCTGAGGAGAGGCTCACGCTGCAAGTGTCTAGTAAGACCACCGACCACCGATTAAACGACGGGCAAAGGCTGGAGCAGGCGCGTCGCCAGCGGAGACACGGATGGGCCGTGAGCAGCAGGAGCAGCCCAGGGTTGTTAGCTGTCGTTGCTTCGGCTCAGTCGCCAAGTCCTGTCTGACGCTTTGCAACCCCACGGACTGCAGCATGCCAAGCCTCCGTGTCCCTCACATCTTCCAGAGTTTGCTCAAATTCACGTCCATTGAGTCGGGGTCGCCGTCCAACCACCTCCTCCTCTGTTGGCCTCTCCTCCTTCTGCCTGCAGTCTTTCCCAGAGCGGGGTCTTTTCTAATAAGTCGGCTCTTGGCCATTAAGGAAGCGCAAACCCCAGCCCCCAGGAGGGCTGCCCCATCCCATCAGCAGACACAAAGGTGGCTGACCAGGACTGGCCATCAGTAGGACAGCCAGGCAGAGCTAAAGACTGAGAACGGGGCCTTTCCTGGTAAATACCAACACACCTGGGTCCCCAAGCGTCTCCAGAAAGCCTCAGGCATGTGAAGAGAGGGACCCCTTGTCTCCGTGCCCCTGCTCTCCAGGGAAAGACTTCTTTTTAAGGAAAAAACATCCATTCGTCATTTTCAAAATAGCTTCTCGGCTACATGCCCCAAAGCATCACGCAGAAACGACTGCGAGAGAGAAAGCTGCCTGCACTGAGGGAATTAAGAGCTTGGAAACGGCTGGCATCTGGGCGCTGCCGAGACAACCGCGGCCTTTGCACCAGCAGCTCGCGCTGCAGGGGACGGCGACCACGGGCCCCAGCGCAGCGGAGAGACAGAGACCCCGCGTGCTCACCACTTCGCCCAGAGGTTGCGGGTAAGTTGCTTAAAGCCTCCTTTCTTAAGCTGTCTTTCTCTGGAGATCTACTGGAATCTACTTCAAGTGGCATTTAGGGAGGATCTGCAGCAAGCCAGGCCTGGGACTTCGGCATGTTAATTAGCCATATAAAAGGCCAGACTTTCGTAATTGAGGAAGCTGAGTGCCAGAGAGCTACGGAGATTCCAGAGAGCCCCCACGGCGGAGCCCGCGCCTCCTGCCTCCGTCAGGACTCTCCCCATGCGCCTGGGATGCTATATTTAGACCGGGTGGAAAGAAGTCTGTGGAATGAGTTACCCATTTGCAGGTGAGCTCCATGCGTTCCCCTCTGTCTCCCGACCGAGGCGGATGGGATGAGACAGCGGGCTGCAGGGCAGGGAGGCACCAGAGGACCCTTGGCCTCAGCTTAACCCCTTCCCGCTCTTGCCTTTTTCGCTCAGTCCCTTTCTGGAAAGCTGGTTTTCCTCCCCATAAAACTGGAATTTGTCACCATGCATGTGTTGAAATATTTAAGCTTGTCTCCTAAACCAAAACCGGGTTCCCACGTATGCACTTAATGGGTACGACCACGCGTCCTCTTCAGAGCTCTCTGCGGCCAGAGTTCACGCCCTGTTGTGCGTGGTCAGGAATCAATTTTCCAGTAAATGCCTCAGATCTTTTTCCCATCATGAACCGTAGTATAAATTACTGTCTCTTCATCCTAATTTTATTTCCCCTTGGGCAAGGAATTTTCACTAACAATTGAGCTCTTCAAAGAAATTTGTTTATGGACACATTCTTCTCAAATGTTGTGTATTACTCTTTCTGATAATAGTAACTTGAAACGTTTCGTTAAAAGCATTTTAAAAGTTTCATGAACACAGGGGAACAGGGAAAAGGCAGAGCTTCAAAAGATTAAAAAGATCAGTTTGGTTAAGAGACATGGAGTTGGCACAGGAGATGACTCGGGTGAACCCTGAGAATGTAGGTGAGAGAAGTCAAACGTAGAAGCTCATACACTGTAAAACTACACGTGTATCTAATGTCCAGAGTGGACTAGTCTAGAGACGTAAAGTAGGCTGGAGGCTGCCTGGGCTGGCGGAGGGGTGTGCGGGGACCGAGAGTGCCTGTCGGGGGCACCAGCTTTTCCTAGACTAAGAATGGCTACGACTGCACAAAACTGAGAACAGACCAGAGCCACCGATTTGTGTGGTTTGTACTTTGTACGTCAATACTAGTGCCATGAAAACATTCAGTCACAGAGAAGGGCAGTCATGTGCTTCAGAAGCTGTGCATCGACGAGTTTCACAAATGAAATCTAACAAGTGCGCTCTGCCCACAAACACGGCCTTCTCAGTGGCACCAGTGGTAGAGAGCCCACCTGTCAGGGCAGGAGACTCAACCCCTGGGCCAGGAGGGCACGGTGACCCGCTCCATTGTTCCCACCTGGAAACGCCGTGGGCAGAGGAGCCTGGTGGGCTGCGGTCTCTGGGGCCGCAGAGCCGACCAGAGTGAGCGCACGAGCACACACACACATCAGTGCATCTCCGTGGAGATTTCGGCTTCATGCGTATGAGCTCATTTTATGACTTTTTCCGCTATTTCTATCAAATCGCCGAAAGATATGAATTTCAGTCCTTAAATGTATCGTGTGGCCTTGAGCAAATTATGAAACCTTTCAAAGCTTCAGGTTCTTTACCCCACCCCCCATCACACACGCGTGTACATGTACACGCGCTCAGTACCAATGCATGTCTTTCTGGGAAAGACTTTTCAGAAGGATAGAAAAGGGAGAAGCACTGTTTTGCATACCCCACTGAAGTGAATGTAGAAGGCCGGACACACGTGTGCACCAGGAGGCACATGCACAGTGAGTGCGTGATGCTTGCACGCGCGCGTGCCGTGAGAGCGAGTCGTCCGAGGAAGCGGGGAGGGTGGAGGCTGCAGCTGCAGAACCCCCAGGCCGTGGTGCTCCCCGGGGCTGCTCAGAGCACTCAGACCCCGCGCGACTCCTCCTCCGCACAGTCAGGATCTTGCAAAGCCCAAAACGCCAGTGGGAGGGAGAGAACTGAAGCGGGAGCCAGTCCGTGGCACGACAACCACCCAAAGTAACGTTTTTGTGAGAATTAAGGGTCAATTATCAACTCCACACAAGCCCACAGGTGTGTTGAATAAGCAAAGCTGGTTTATTAGGTTTCCTGCAATAAGGAAAAATATCGTTTGGCCGAGTCCTAGCTCCCTGTGTTGGACCTGGGAGTAGAATGCAGGTGTGAGTGAGGGGACTGTGTGCTTAGTGGTGAGGTCACTTAGGGCTGGTGACACGGGGAAGCAAGTTTGAGGTGAGTCTTCACACCTCCGGCTTCACAGATGAACTTTTTACTTAGATTAGCAATATGCTGTCCTCACTGACTTTTGTCCAGATTATCAAACTGTTTTTGATAGGGGCTTCCCTGGTGGCTCAGAGGTTAAAGCATCTGCCTGCAATGTGGGAGACCTGGGTTCGATCCCTGGGTTGGGAAGATCCTCTAGAGAAGGAAATGGCAACCCACTTCAGTACTCTTGCCTGGAGAATCCCACGGATGGAGGAGCTTGGTGGGCTACAGTCCACGGGGTCGCAAAGAGTCGGACACGACTGAGTGACTTCACTTTCACTTTCACTTTTTCTTGATAAACTGGTTTTCAGAAATGCCTTGAAACAATCTTTAAATCTGCATTGAAAATGTCACTTCATGATTGAGCACAGTTACCTGGAAAACCAACCAGTTTCTTACGAGACATTTACACCAAAGCGAGAAAAACCTAGGCCCTGTTGTGATCATGTGAGTCAGTTAAATTTTGAGAATATTAAATGAGAAATTAGAGTCATAATAAGACTAACCGGGGTTAGAAAAGTCATGCTACAGACGGAAGGGGTATTGTAGGCATGGTGTTGAGAAACTCGTGTCTGTTAAACTTACACAGGCAAAGAGTAATGAAGCACGAGAAGATCAGGGAACAGAAGCACAGATTTGAAGCGTGGCGATCTCTGTCCAGCCGTCTGGAAAACATTTAGTGGCTCTTGGTTGAAACAACTCACTTTTTCAATTCTGTTCTTCAGCTGAAGGTCTTGGGGTAAGCATCCTCCCCTCAGAACCATCTGTTCTGGTACATCGCTGACAGCCTTTGCTGTGAAGTGTCCTGGTGGGACTGTGGTCCAGGTGCCCCGGGGTGAGGTGTCCCGGTGGGACTGTGGTCCAGGTGCCCCGGGGTGAGGTGTCCCGGTGGGACTGTGGTCCAGGTGCCCCGGGGTGAGATGTCCTGGTGGGACTGTGGTCCAGGTGCTCCAGGACTCACCCCGGGGCAACAGGGTGAGATGACCCAGGGTGAGACCTCACAGCTTTGCCCTGGGACACCTAAGTCCGGGAGCCTTTGTGTTGGAGCTTCATTGTCATTGTAAGTGAGCCACAGGGGCCTCCCAAACTGAGTTCAAGGCCTGGTCTTCTCTTCACTCAGAAAAGACAAGGTCTCCAGGTTCCAGGTCCAGTAGGAGCATCTTTGGAGCATGTGGAGAAAAGGCAGCTTCTACCCACAGGCCACAGGACCGAGTATATTGCAGGCAGTCACGGACCTAATCTGCCGGAGTAGGGGGAGCTGGGAATGGGGGCAAGCATCTGGCGTCCTGGCAAGACACACGCCCGTGTCATGGAGTGAGGGTCACGGCTGCTGGGGGTGTGGGTCGTGGCCATGCGCGTGAGCCGTCTTCACGGGGGACCTGGCAGTGCCCGGCGTTCTGGTGCCGTGAACTCTGTGCCACCTTGGGGCCCGCTGTGCAGGGAGGACGGTAAGGTGTTCGCGTGAGCGGCAGGCTTTCCTCCAGGCTCTCTGTGGCAGGCCAGGCAGCGGGAAATCTACACGTTTTCTTCACTGAGAAAGGACGTAAGTGCATTTATTCACTTATTCTCTTGCTCTGCTGCCCTGATCAAGGCCTCTGACCTGTGAAAGTCCCAGTCGGTTCTGAGAAAAGCCAAACGATGGCCAGAACAGTCAAAACTCATCACACAGGTCATTGCATGGGATCCAGGAAGGAGCCCTTGAGGCCCAGCTCCTGAGTGGTTTTCAGCTTTACTGGTGATAAACTCTTGGCCAACAGGGATGTTTCAGCCTTGTGATCAGCAAATTTCCCACTGTTGTGACTGAGTCCAGTGGCCAGTCTGTCTCTGCTATAAAAGGCTATTTCTGTCCTCTTGCCTGGAAAATCCCATGGACGGAGGGGCCTGGTGGGCTGCAGGTCATGGGGTCGCTAAGAGTCGGACACGACTGAGCGACTTCCCTTTCACTTTTCGCTTTCATGCATTGGAGAAGGAAATGGCAACCCACTCCAGTGTTCTTGCCTGGAGAATCCCGGGACGGGGGAGCCTGGTGGGCTGCCGTCTCTGGGGTCGCACAGGGTCGGACACGACTGAAGCGACTTAGCAGCAGCAGCGGCATGGGGCGGGGATGGCAGTGGGGGACAAGGTGCCAAGGTTTTATTTGAGGAACTCTGGCGCCACCAAGTGGCTGACCCGATGACCCCCTCAAGCTGTTCTGCGAATTCTCAGCAGACTCTTCCCCAAATCTCTTTTAATCTGGAGCCAAGTTCGTGAGACGCGTGAGCATGTGTGACACAGCAGCTCGGTCTGTCATGGTCTGAATTCTGCCTCGAGACCCTTTTACATCCTGGTTGGCTGTTTTTCCTGTGCTGCATGGTACGTTTTATTTTGGCTTTTTAATGCCTTTTGACATTTCTCTGGAATCTGACAAATGCAGCCAGAATTCCATCTGGTACCATACGGAATTCCATCGCTCTGATCGTTGACTGTGGCCTGTCTGTACCAAACCCCTTCCCAAACCCGGAGAAACCACTGCTCTCCCTTCCAACCCTGTGTCTTCACCTTTTCCAGGATGTCACGTAGACGGAAAATTACAGCATGGAGCTCTGGGGCTTTGGCATCTTCGCCTCTGGGATGGAGGTGGGATGCGTCCGTGACCTTCGGGAATCAGGGGCGCGGCCCTCACTGCTGAGTCTTGTCCACAGTGAGACCAGACCGCAGAGCCTTCATCTGCTCTCCTTCCAAGGGCAGCTCGGCCGTCTCCAGTCTGAGGCGTTATGAAGCTGACATGAACATTTGCAAACAGACTGTTGTGGAAACACGAGTTTTGCATGCACTTAGGTACAGTTCTGGAGCCGGGTTTCTGCCACGCGTGGTAAATGCGTGTTTCTCACCTGGGGAAGCAGCCAGCTGTCCCCAGGGCGGCTCCTCTGTCCCTGCAGGGCTGCCGCCGGGAAGGAGCATTCTCGTGGCTCCACACGCGTGCGGTGCTGCCACTTTAAGAAACTGACTCTGTGACACACTGTCGGGTGGGAGGAACGTTCTGGAATGCTAGCCCTGCATTAGGTCTGTAATTTGTAAATAGTTTCTCCAAGTCTGTGGCTTGTCTTTTTATTATACTGACAGTGTGTTTTGCAAAGCAAAAGTTTTTAATTTTGATTGAATCAAATTTAGCAAATGTTTCTTTTATGAGTCAAGCTTTTGGTACTGCATCTATAAACTTACCACCAAAACCAAAGTCACGCGGATTCTCCTTGGTATTTTTCTCTAGAAGTTTACTCATTGCAAACGACTGTTTGCATGTGGGGTGTGGTATGGATCAATGTTCTTTTTCGAACATGAACATTCAAATGTTCCCACACCACTTATTGAAAAGACTGTCTTTCTCAACTGAGATGCCTTTTGCACCTTTGACGAAAGTCATGCCCCTACATTCTGGACTCTCCAGCTCCACAGGTTTTTTGTCCGTCTCAGTACCTACACCACACTGTATTGATTATGGCAGCTAAAGGGTGAGTCTTGAAACTGGGTCATGAGAGTTCACAAAATTCCATCTTTCTGTGTCTGCTTTTCCCCATAACTCCTGCCCTTGTTTGCAGCTCCTTTGCTTTCTGTGTCGGTGTTAGATTAACAGACTTCCTGGAATTTGACAGACCGCACTGGTCAAAGTGGGGAGAACCGGAAGAATCAACAATTTTAAAATACAGAACTTTCCTACCCACAAACCATATATTTTTCTATTTATTGAGAACGTTTTAGTTTTTTCACTGGTATTTATAGTTTTCAGCCTTCAGGTGCTTCACTTATTTTGTTATATTTTTACCTAAGTAGCTATTTGTTTCAGTGTTATATTATAAATAGAATTTTTAAAATTCAAATTCTATATGCTCATTATGTACACAGAAATAGATGCAACATGTCTACAGGTTGTTTAACTTATGGGCACAGTTACGTTTGGAATAGTACCAACTTTAGATGTCTCTTATTTTCTAACACAAGCATTTAATATCCCAAACACTGTAAATTTCCCTCTAACCACTGTTTTATCCATATCCTACAAATTTTGATAGTCTCATTTCCATTTATCCTAATATTTTTAAATTTAGTGTGAGGCTTCTCTGACCCATGAGTTAATCAGCAGTGTGCTCTTTAGTTTCCCTATGTTCGGATATTGTCTGAATACATTGTTATTTCCCAGGTAGTTATATTGTGCTATGAGAACATACTTTGTGTGTTTTCTTTTACCATTTTTATGTCCCAGAATATAATCTATCTTGATGAATATTTCAACCTGAGAAAAATACATGGTGCTGCTGTTACATGGAATTATCTGTTAACATCAAGCCGTTTACTAGTATTTATAGAAAGGCCACAGGAGAAAAGATTAATGAACTCCTCTCTGGTGAAAGTTTCTTAAAGAGGACATAAAAAAGCATAAATTATGTATATAGAGAAAACATGAAAATTGTGACTTTCATCCTTCAAAAGACAATATTAATGATTATATCAGACTGACAGAAAATATTTACAAAAGAAATATCTGGCAGGGGGCTTTTTTTGGCATATGAAAAGCTTACAGTACAATGATAACAGTAAGTAATCCAACTGGAAAGTGAGCAGAGATTTCCAGGAGCAATTAAGTAACAGCGAAAACTGCAGAACTGGCAAAGAAGCAAAACAAAAAGCTCCCGCAGCGTCTGTCATCAGAAACAGCAGTTAAACTCACGGAGAAGGACCTCACTGGTCAGCCAGAATGGATGCCCGGCGTTTACAGGTGTGCCCACATCCAGTGTGGGCTGGGCAATGGGGACTGAACCCAGGCACTCCTCCGGGGAAAGCAAAATCATTGTGGAAAACTCTTAGGCAAATTCATAAAGTGTTAAAACTATACCTCTCATAGGACCCAATCATTTTACTCCTAGAATTAATACACAAATTAAAACACAGATTGTTGGAAACAGATGCTCGAAGTAGCTGTCACTTGTAACAGCCAACACTTGGAAACGATCTGAATGACCATCAACAAGTGAAGGCCAAAGTCGCTCTCTCGCCCGACCCTGTGTCCCCAAGGACTATGCAGGAGCTCTGCAGGCCAGGGTATGGATGGGCAGCCTTCCCTTCTCCAGGGGATCTTCCCAACCCAGGGTCAAACCCAGGTCTCCCACATTGCAGGCGGATTCTTTACCAGCTGAGCCACCAGGGAAGCCCTTCACGATGGACACGCAAAGCGTGAAACAACTGTGAAACAACCGCCCCGGATACGGAAAGGACATGCCGCTGGTCCGGGCCCTGGATGGAGCCCGCCTGGCGGAGGACAGGAAGCAGCGTGAGGAGCAGACGCGCGCGTCTCCATGGGCTGAGACGCTGGTTTCCAGGCGCTTCCCTCGTGGCTCAGTGGTAAAGAACCCATGACCAATTCAGGAGATGCTGGTTCCATCTCTGGGTCCGGAAGATCCCCTGGAGCAGGAAACAGCAACCCACTCCAGTATTCTTGCCTGGAAAATCCCAGGACAGAGGAGCCTGGTGGGCTACGGTGCATGGGGTCGCAGAGAGTCTGACACGACTGAGCGTGTAGCACGCACACAGAGAAGCACAGGGAATGACACCCGCAGGGATGAGACTGTTTTCAAAGGCGAGCAAGGGACCGCGGAGCCAGGGGGCGGCCCGGAGAGGAGCCGGGGCCGGGGGGGGGGTGCTGNGGGGCAGGGGTTCGGGGCGGGCCCACACCCTGGGTGCTGACCCCAGGTGCCCTGGGGCTCCCGGGCGTGCCCGGGTGTGCCTGCCCCTCACTCCACTCCGCCTCCCGGCTCCTTGTCCCCTCCCTCTGACCTTCCTGCCATCTCTCCCCCAGTGCACCCCGGGAGGAGGAGCCTCGAGGCCGCCTCTTCACAGAGGAAGCATCACGATTCGGACAGGTGGGGTCAGAGGTCAGCGTCAGGGCTGAGGAGCACTTGGGGCTCCGAGGACGTCCGGAAGCCGTGGAGCAGGGAGCACCAGCGGGCGGCGAGGTGGAGGACGTAGGCCGGGCCGGCTGGGCAGTTGCACGGGGTCTCGGAGACGCAGGCCCGGGGGCAGCCCCAGCACGGCTGGCCAGCCAGAGGCGGGGCAGGGACGCCCAGGCGCCCCCAAGACCCACGCAGTAACTGTTCTTTGTTACTCTTTATAAACCTTCTCTTTGGTAAAACTCTGGGGTTTAGTCGTCACACGCTTAGCAGCACCGGGCTGGTCCTTCCGTCCCGCCGGACCCAGCGTGTTCTGTTCTCTGAGCCAGACCTGGAGATGGGAGCCGTCAGACCGCAGGCTGCAGGCCTGAGGTGGGGGCGGACCGGGAGAAGGTGGGCAGGGCCTTCTCACCCCCAGCGAGGCCTGCCCGGGGCCCAGGGGGCATCCGCCTCACTTTGGTGCCACAGTGGGTCCTCACTTCTTCCAGACGAAGCCTCCCAGGGCCGCGGGCCAGGCTACGATAGCAATAAATAACCCCGCTCCAGCCCTGTTGCGAAACGCAAATCCTAGATTTTAAAGTGGTTTTCAACATAAAGTCACGGGAGTGGAAGTTCCAGCACCAAAACAAAGTTATATAAGAGGAATAATAAATTAAAGATGTCGAGCGGCAGCAGAGACCAGCACAGACACAGCCCGTGCGGCCCTCCTGCCGGCCGGCCACGTCAGCAAGGCCACCGCCGCGGCTGATTCAGACCCCGGCCGTGCAGGGTTCCAGCGCCTCACGTCTCTGCTGAGGCGTTCTGACACGAGTTTAGAGAGGCACAGAGGACCGGCCATTGCAGTTCATTTTTCATAACTGGCTCAGCAAACAGAGGAAACACACTGGGGCTATTTTTCTGGGGAGGTTACAGTGATTAGGGAAATCGTATCATCTGCACACTTGCAGCAGGCTTCATGACTCGGGGAGGCAACACCCCGAAAACAATTCGTGGACGTACTGCCCAGAACGTGTGAGCTGCTCCCTTCTCTTGTGTCTCAGTTGGTAACCCTTATGGACTCTTTGCGGTGATGACATACTTTGGTTTTATGCTTCATAAGGTTCTAAAGTAGCAGTGAAGTGACTTGTCTAATCCCTGCCTGGATGATATGGGCTGTTCCCCTCTCAAAGCCTCTGTTTCCTCATTTCCAAAAACAAATAATAATACTGCCTGCCTCGTAGGAATCTCACAAGTTCTATAGAAATCGTGCATTGAAACCGCCTGAGAGCAGAGCTTTCAAGTTAGATGCGCACTGACTCATCTTTCTTACAAGTCGCAGGCATTTCTGTCGTTTCTCCATTGAGAATAATCTGGGATATAGGGGATCCAGGGTGCCGGGGAAGGAAGTGACCATTGGGATATAGGGGGTCCGGAGTGCCGGGGAAGGAAGTGACCATTGGGATATAGGGGGTCCGGAGTGCCGGGGGAAGGAAGTGACCATTGGGATATAGGGGATCCAGGGTGCCGGGGAAGGAAGTGACCATTGGGATATAGGGGGTCCGGAGTGCCGGGGGAAGGAAGTGACCGTTGGGACAGAAATAAAATGATTGAGAGTGGAAGCGATCTCCGCCGTCTTACTTAGAAAACCCGGGGAGAGGTCCCTGCAGACACCAGTCAATCTGGGCAGAAGGGAAGCAAATCAAAAGCTTTGGGGCAAAAGCATGGTTGATGTTGAGGTATCAGAAGAGAGGACCATGTGGGCAGAGAAAATAACCGAGGGAAAAGAGGTCCCGTAACGAAACAAAGAGGTGTTGTGCTCAAAAGAGGGCTGTGAAGCCGCGGTTGGTTTAAGGGAAAGCATTCTACCTGGAGCTTGAGGGGGAACGGAAGGCAAGTCAGGAGCCCCCAAGACCACGGCTTCTGGGGACTCGTAGGCCCGGACCTGCGGTCAGCGCCTGGAGGAGCAGCCCCCCAGCTCTGAGGCCGAAGGGTGGGAGGAAGCACAGAGCGGCGCCTGTTCCCCACACCCGACCCCCGCCGCTGTCCACTCCCACTGTGACCACCGCAGAAACCCGAGGGCAGGGGGCCTGTGCACGAAGGTCACGAAGGTCGGCTTCTGGGCAGACAGGGTGGGTGACACGCGGTGGGCAGTCGGTCCAGTGGAACAAACAGGAAATAGCCCGCACTGGAAGCAGAGGCGCGGAGGTCGGACACACACGGGTCCTGGGGCCGCGGGTTGCTTGCTCCGGGCGAGCAGAAGCTGGAGGGCTCAGGCTGGGGCTGACTGGGCTTCAACAGGGTGGTTCCCACGGCTCTGCTGAGAAGGACAGGAGGGAACAAGTGTGGAGCAAGGGGGTCATCGGGAGGCTCTCACAGCCGAGGACAGAGGAGGGCGGGATGCTCAGAGATCTCCCCGATGACGGGGGACGGATGAGATGAGGATGCAGAAGAGTTTCTGATGAGAAATTCTACATCTGAAAAGATTACTTAAGAAGTTACTGGAAATAAAGCCATATTCTGATGGAGAAAACTCGAAAAGAGGGCACGGCTAGCGGATGCTTAAAGACTGGCAAAGCACAATTTTCAATCAAGAAAGTGATGAAGACTCTTAAAGCAACAGGATGAAAGAAGGAACAAAATAGAGTAGAAATTTGGGTATTGATGTTAATTTTCCCCATGAGTTCTGTAAATTATATTTGATGATCACAACAAATTATAACTCCGTCTTTAATCAAGACAGTCATATTTAAAGCAGGGGAGGCAAAGAGGTGGAAACGGAAGTGGAGTTTCAACGTTCCCTTCAGAGTGTAAAAACGTTGGTGCTGGTGGACCGTGGTCTGCAGTGCAGAACCTGAGCAGCCAGTGAGTGCCCTGCAGGGGGTGCCCGCCAAAGCGGGATAACGAGGCTGAGGTGGAATGTTAACGAACACTCAAGTAACAAAAAGGAGGAAGCAAAGATTAGCAGAGGAATAAATAAGAACACACACAGAAACCCAAGTATAAAGTGACAGAAAGAAGCCTTTATGCAGCACTAATTATATTAAGTTTAAATGATCGAAGTACACCAACTGAAAGAGATTGGTGGCATAGACACAGAAATCACCATCCAACTGTATGAACTTTATAAGAAATTCAGTTTAATTTCAACAGCAGAGGTGGCTTCAAAGTGGAAAGATGGAAAAAAAGAGATGAATGCTGCAACAATTAATTTTAAAAAGTAGAAGTGGCTATCTCACTATCTGAAAAAATAGGCTTCAGAGCCAAGAATATTACTAAAGATAAAGAAGGATACTACGTAAATGCCAAAAATATCAACCCACCAGGAAACCAGAGGGGCCTGACATGTGTGTTCCCTGAACAGCCGAAATACGTGACTCGGCAGTTACCTGAATCAGGACAGCCTTAATGTGCAGCGTGGTGAATACAGTGAGTCCTATTACAGCGTGTACCTGAGATTTGCCGAAAGCAGATTTTGTGCATTCTCACCAGTGAAGGTAAAAGGGAAACATGTGAGCTAATGCTTGTGTTGTTTAGCTTGATTTGGTGATTGTCTTATACAGCGAATGTGTATCCAGTCACGACACTGTCCACTTTAAACATATACACCTTTGTCAACTGTACTTTAGTAAATCTGGAAAAAATATATTTTAAAAAACCCAACAGAGATGCACAGAGAAATGGAGAAGTCCATAATATTTTGGCCACCTGATGCAAAGAGCTGACTCATTAGAAAAGACTCCGATGCTGGGAAAGATTAAAGACAACAGGAGCAGAGGGTGGCTGAGGATGAGATGGTTAGATGGCATCACTGACTCAGTTGACATGAATCTAAGCAAACTCCCGGAACAGGAGAGCCCGGCGTGCTACAGTCCACGGGTCACAAAGAGTCAGACACGACTGAGCGACTGTGCACACAGGCAGCTTCACGCAGAGGCCCCTAAGTATTGGCATGTACTCCTGTTAGGAGCCGGGGAGCACCCTCGGTTTAGGTTCAGATCCTAACACAGGATCTCATCCTTTAGCGCCACATGATGAGGCCACTTGGACCACGGGCAGCCCCAGCTTCATTGTGGCGGGTGTCTGCAAGTGTCCTTGCCTGGAGAATCCCAAGGACAGAGGAGCCTAGTGGGCTGCCGTCTCTGGGGTCGCACAGAGTCGGACACGACTGAAGCGAGTTAGCGGCCGCGGCAGGCCAGTGATGCTCCAGTAGCACCTTGGCACGAAGCATCTTCTTAGTGATGATGTTTAGTCCCCATGGACTGAATGCCGTGACTCCGAGAGGCTGCCTCATAACAACTTCTTCCTGGAAAAGCCTGGAGGTGAGAAGTCCAATGGCTTGAGCACCGTCCGCCTCTGCGGTTCTGGGGGCACGTCTGAGGGTCTCAGTCTGGAGGGGCGAGTGGGGCTGTGTTCTAGATGGGGTCAGTCATGAATTTGCACATGAGACATGCTCTTATCTCTTCTGTTAGAAGTGTGAACAAGCGGCCTTTGTTAAAACATGACACAATCGCTGGGCCTAAAACGACATTTCTCGAGTCCCTGCGAGTTTCTGAGGAGCGTGGCTAAGAGCACATGACGTGTGCTAGGTCTGGCCTTTGTGTTGAAGCTGTTCACGTGCCTGGGTTCTAAGGAACAGACACGTGTTGTCTGTGACCACTCCCAGCTTGAGGTGTCCTGCAAGCTAGCAGGCCCTTGAACGACGTGGAGAGAACCAGATGGCCTTGTTTACACAACTTTACATGAAAACAAACGAAGAATAGAATGTTTGTCATTTGGCTGTTTGCTCGTGCCTCTTTCCAACTTTTCCTAATAATTTTATGATTCGTGAGTCAGTGTTCACGGTGGGTCGTGTGTCTGGGTCTTGACAAAACAAGAGAGACTGGCTTCCTAGGCCTTGCACCCGGAAATTCAGTCACTACGGTTGGGGTCTCCCCGAGGCAGAAGGGGATACTCATACCCCCGGCAGCAGAGAAGACCCAGACTCCTTCCCCTGGGGCTCAGCGTGTGGTGGGGGCCGGGGCTCCCAACAAAACAACCACAGCCAGAGCTCAGGCCCGCCCTGCGGCGTGCGTCCACTCGCAGGAGGTGCGCCGGCAGGAAACGGGGACGGGGTGGGGGGCGGGCGCCCAGGGTGGGCGGGTGGCAGGGAGCGGCTGACAGTGGGGGCTGGGTGACGTCGTGTTCTGAGATTTATTCTGTGGATGGTTGCACGACTCTGTGAACAGATAAAGGCTTACTGTTCAGGCGCTCCGTCGTGTCCGGCTCTGCGACCCCGTGGACTGCAGCGCCAGGCCTCCCTGTCCATCACTGTCTCCCAGAGCTCGCTCAGACGCACGTCCATCGAGTCGGGGATGCCATCCAGATGCCGTCTCGTCCTCTGCCATCCCCTTCTCCTGCCCTAATCTTTTCCAGCATCCGTCCTTCCCATCAGGTGGCCAAAGTGTTGGAGCTTCAGCTTCAGCATCAATCCTTCCAATGAATATTCAGGACTGATTTCCTTTAGGATGGACCGGTTTGATCTCCTTGCAGGATAATTGTATGCTTTAAATGCATGCATTTGACAGTATGTGAATGATGGCTCAATAGACTGTTATAAGAAGCTTAAAAATAGAATTGCAATATTTTAAATTAATAGTTAGTTATTCTTATTATAAAGAAGGAAAGAAGAAAGCATTTGGAAGGTGGCCTGTTCTTAATGAGAATCATGATCTCTGGACCTGTAAGTAAAATAGATAACCAAGCAGAGATCCAGAAAATAGCAGAAATGTGAAGCTTCTCTTCCTAAATATACAATCTCATCTTTAAGCAGTGAAAGCACTCTCCCTGTTATCCAGTGTAGGTTGCTTCCTGGAGAAAGGTACTGTTACTTATTGAGGAAGAAATTCATAGATATTTAGATATGCTTGTAGATATATTTGCTGCTGCTGCTGCTGCTGCTAAGTCACTTCAGTTTTGTCCGACTCTGTGCAACCGCATAGATGGCAGCCCACTAGGCTCCCCGGTCCCTGGGATCCTCCAGGCAAGAACACTGGAGTGAGTTGCCATTTCCTTCTCCAATGCATGAAAGTGAAAAGTGAAAGTGAAGTCGCTCAGTTGTGCCCGACTCTTAGCGACCCCATGGACCGCAGCCTACCAGGCTTCTCTGTCCATGGGATTTTCCAGGCAAGAGTACCGGAGTGGGGTGCCATTCCCTTCTCCAGTAGATACATTTGAAGCTGTTTAAATAAACTAGGAAACCTTATCTTTTGTTTATGGAAACACTGAATGTCTGCTGAGCAGCATCTTAAGAAACTGAAGCCCTCTTCATTTTCACAGATCCCTCAAAGATGACCTGCGCCCGCCTCACGGCTGCTNACTGTGTGTCACAGTGCATGGCGCACAGCAAGGGCCGTGCAGATGCGTGTTAGACGCTGTCCTGGCGCCGGCGGGACTCCTAACCCGAGGCCACCGCCGCCCCGGGGTGTGGATCCCAGGAATGACGGAAGGGTTCCCACAGCCCCCGTGGGACTGCAGCCCGGAGTCAGAGGTGGAGCGAGTTTCAGAGGACGAGGGCTGCGGCATTTCCTGCTGCCCACTGCCTGACACGCCTGCAAGTTCGCTGAAGATACGATGGCTGCAGAGACATTAGGTTATCTCCAGATTATGCCCCAGCGTTTTAACCGTGGCGTGTGTGTGTGTGTGGACATGCCTATGTGAACCCGTGTGGTGTGTGTGTGTGTGTGTGTGTGTGGCGTGTGTGTGGCATGTGCCTGTGTGTGGACATGCTTATGTGAACTTGTGTGTGTGCATACGTGTGCGTATGTGTGTGTGGCGTGCGTGTGTGTGTGTGGTGTGTGCCTGCATGTGGACATGCCTATGTGAACCCGTGTGTGGTGTGTGTGGCACGTGTGTGTGGCGTGTGCCTGCGTGTGGACGTGCCTATGTGAACCTATGTGTGTGCATATGTGTCCGTGTGTGTAAGAGAGAGACTGTGTTCTGTCTCAGGTCTTGCCGCCAAGAGATGAGGGTACATATGCCCTCAGATAAACCGAAACTCCACTTAAACTAATTCGGTTAGAAACCAATGAACGTGTCATGATTTCTTCAACTAAAAAATGAAGATTTGCGATTTTTCCAGGCCAGCAGGCAACCGGCAGCGGGAACCTGGCTGAGTTGGCTGTGCTCCTGTGCTTTGGGCCACCTCTGTGGGTCAGGACCTAGCGTGTCTTGGGCGCTGCAGGGAAGACAGCTCGGCTGTGGGAAGCAGAAGGAGCAGAGACAGCAGGCAGCCGCAGCCATGCGGCCCAGCGCTCCCAGCCTGAGGGGCGCCTCCACTCTCCATCTCCATGGAAACCACCCCATCACTCTCTGCTGTACCCCAGGGCCTCCCGTCCAGCGAGGACACGGGCCTGAGCAGAAGGCAGGCCTGGGGCCCGGGCAGGTGGTGAGGATGGTGACCGGAGAACCAGAAGCTAAAACCTACCAGCTCCCTTGTCTTCAGAGCAGCTTCCGAGCGTGCTTCCAGGAGTCCAGGAGGCAGTCGTTTGGTTTCTTAACGAGAGTAGTTGTGCTATCCTCTCCTACCCTCCCTGCCCACATGTGGATGCGTGTATGTGTCTGTTTACTGCATTTAAAACATCCTGTGTCTTTGCAAAAAGGGTGTGAAGTTTGACGGATTTGTTCAAGAACATTAATAATGATCCTCCCATGTCAGGTACTGAAACAATTCAACCTTATCAGTCCTCTTGAACATTTTAACTTGCCTTGCTAACCCCCTTTTTCCATCTTACAGTTTTGTCTGGATTGATCCTGAGCTACTTTCATAATCCATTTTAAATTAACCAAACAGGGCATCATCAAAGGTAACGTGTGTAGTGTGTATTACACCATGTGCTTCATGGCGGAATAACTGGAGGAATTTTTATCAAGAGTAAGTTGTTTTGAATCTTTGCAGGAAGGCAAAGAGCTGATTAGTATCATAGGAAGAAAGATGGTGATCAGGATGAAGAGAGGACCTGGGAAATGCAGGTCCTTCGGTAGGTAAATGAAGAAAACCTTAAAGACTGTATTTCTGCTTTGTGCCTTTTATGTGCATTTCCACAACGTAAACGAGGTTTTCAGAAAGAAAACGAGCTGTTATTGGAATGATAGCTAATTGAGAACTAAGACTGGCATTCCCATGAACTTGAGAGGGAGAGGAACCAAGGCTGGGAGTGGAAGCTGAACTCGCCGCCCTCCTGAGCGCTCGGTCTGTGTTGGTGAGGAGACGGGCAGCACAGAAGCCCAGGGAGGAGGCTGAGGGGTCACGGTCACGGCTCTGCAAGCCGGTCTGCCCTCTGTTCCTGGAGGCGGCTTCCTCTGCAGCTCTCCTCTGCTGCCGGAGATCAAGCCGAGGACCGGCTCCTGGGGTCTGCTGTGTCTGGAGCTGCTGGCGGGGTGGGGGAACCGTGGGGGCGCGGGCCACCGAAGGACCTGCGCCATCAACCTTTGCCCTTCTTGAGCAAATAAAAAGTGGGCTTTGGTTCTAAAAAAAGTCTCTACAATGTTACTAATTTTTTTTTAATCTTTAAAAATTATTTTGAGAACCTTTTCTCACCTGTGAAAGCTGAACACAGACTGTACTTGTGTAACTTTTGTTTTAAAAGTCAGTGGTCCAGAGGGCTAGAACTTTTTTACAACCATTTTAAGTGTATTCAGCCCAGAACCTCCATGGCTCTGGTGAAAAAACAGCCACAGCAGCACTCAAATTAACGCTTAAAAAAGAACTGGAATCGACGTAATTCAAACTCAAGTGGAAAGAGAGACAGTGAGAGTCAAGCTCGAGATGCATGACGAGGGTGAGGTTTCAGCCCCAAGGCCAGGGCCCCGCCCTGCGGGGTCGCTCACATCTGCGATGTAGGCTAACCTGTTCCTGTGGTTCCTTGCCCTTTGTTTTTTTTCCACAATCCTCTCTGGACGAAACGGATGAACTGATCTGAACTTGCTTTTTTAAAAAAAGATTTCAAGAGGAGAACTGAAATCTCCCAGCTAGATTTGAAAACTGAAAAAAAAAGTTATATAATTCGTTTTTTAAATGTCAGTACTTTGGAGTTCCACTTGTCTTGGTTTAAACTGGGGCCACCTTGCAGGTGGCCCCGCACTTTGGGGCTGTAAGAATGCAGGTGGCAGGTCAGCCCAGCCGCCCTCCGGGGGCAGGTACAGAGACTGTCACAGGCGACCTGTCCTTTGCAGCATCCACGTGGGGCCCATCCGTGGGCTGGGATTCGTCCACCTAAGCAGGCCTCTCAGTGCGTTCTGCTTCTGCTGCAGCAGCTCAGGGCAGTGAGGGGCATTGTCCCTCCTTCCCCGTTGCCACGGGACCCTCAGCATCATCAGAGAGTCACAAGGAAGACGCCGGGCTTGACGAGCACCCCCCTCCTGCTGCCTGAAGGAACCTCCTGAGCTTAGTGGTTCCTAAGAGAATGTGTGCAGCTACTAGATAAACAGACCGGCGAACAAAGCCGGCGAGGCCTGCCCATCAGCCTTCAGTCTTAGGGTTAAAGTGCTGTCGTCCCTAAAAGCAGAAAACGAATCTCATAGACCCACGGCACTGTGATCTATGATTTTTTTTCACATAATGTCACGTAAGATATTCTAGTAGATAGATGTAAAATCCTTATCCTTGCATTCTTACACAAATGGAAAAATGAACACAAATTGCAGCCCAATACAAGTCAAACTGACAATGTAATGAGGGACAAGACTGAGCCTTGATGTGGGCCTGGTCAACTGCCCGGCAGGCTGGACTCAGCCCACCTGCCCCCAACGGTGCAGCCACGCCTCCCAACTTAGACTACGGGTCAGCCCTCTGCTACGTGTGTGGATGTGTTTAAGAAACTTCAACTTTATCTAGGAATCAGATGATAGATGCTACGGTTCCACCTGCAGCCTTGAGAATGTGCAGCTCTGTTCCGTAAGCCAGCAGGCCTCCCAGGGCCAGGTGGGATGCACAGAGGTTTGACAGATAAAGGGCAGGACACCCAGTTCAACTTCGGGTGAAGGTCAGCAGTGAGTTTATCATTATGTATAAGCCTGTCTCAAAACCAGGCTTCCCAGGTGGCCCCAGTGGTAAAGAACTTTCCTACCAATGCAGGAAACGTAAGAGACTTGGATTTGATCCCTGGGTCAAGAAGACTCCCTGGAGGAGGAAATGGCAGCCCACTCCAGTGTTCTCTCCTGGAGAATCCCATGGACAGAGGAGCCTGGTGGGCTACAGTCCATAGCGTCACAAAGAGTCAGACACAGCCCAGCACAGCCGTCTCAAAGTTATTCATTGTTTTGGTAATAGTTAAGCTCAGGACCTTGGAGCTGGTGGAAACCCAGCTGTGACCAACCCAATCTCAGGGCCTTTCCTGGCACTGCACTGCCTCTGCTGAAATGCAAGTTTTTAAATCCACTTTGCTATATTAGTTTGTAGTAATACATGCGATCTTCCCACGTCTTTATCACAAACGTTTCTCAACACAGCAAGCGATAGAAGCTCCTAAGGTTAAATGGAGTCCTCCATCAGAACAGGCGCTGTTTGGAGTGATGCAGGATCCCATGGCCGCTCACCGACAAGAGCTCCCAAGGCCAGGTGAGATTCCTGACGAGGCACACACGGGTGTGTGACGAGAACGCTACGTAACTCTGTTCAGAACCAGCTCGCTTCACTTTTAAAACAGTTTGAGGAGATGGCCCTGGCTCTGTAATAATCGAAAGCAAGACCTGACCGTCAGTTGGTTGAGAGGGACAGAAGGAGAAAGAGATGAGAAAAATGCACGTGACTTGATGCAGCGCGGCCTCAGCAGCCACGGTGCCAAAGCAGGGGGCCTGGCAGAGGGCCGCCTGGGGGTCAGGAACCTCTGGGCTGGGAGAGATCGGCTCCGGGAACGGGTCTGCCTCTGATCCGATAAGGTCCAAACTGCAGGATGGGAAGAGATCCCTCGACCCTGGGGGCGTGGGGTGGGGGAATGGTGGTAAAGATGGTTTCTGTGGTTACGATGAGAACCTACCACGCTGCACAGGCAACTCTGCCTGATGTCCTGTGGTGACCTACGGGAAGGAAACTCGAAAGAGAGGGGCTACGTGTACACGCATAACTGAATCAGCTTGCCGTGCCATGCAAGCCGACACGGCGCTGTGGAGTGCCGAGGCTCCAGTACAAACAAGCATTTCAGCAGCGACGGGAAGCTGCAGAAGGAGACCATCTCCAGGCTTCCTGTTACACACACATAGTCCAGTCTGTTTCACCAAGGCCTGTAGGACTTTTTTCTGGCCCTGGGGACACAGCTGACGTTTCTCATGAACATGATGTTTCTGCCTCGATGTTGGGGGCAGAGAGAGACAAATGAGTGACAGTGAAACCCCTCATAGCTGTCAGCTCCCCAGGAGGCGCAAGACTGGACAGTGAGACCGGAGGTGACCTCACAGCCGCCTCCTCTGGGGAGACCAGAGAGGCCCTTCCTGGGGTGACAGTTACGCTGGTGTCTACGTGGCTGGATGTGGCCGGTCCATTTCAGGTGATGGGGAGGGAAGACAGGCAGGGGGTGTTTGAGAAGAGGCGAGGCACCAGTGAGGACTGGAGGTGAGGGACGGCAACACAAACTCCAAAAGGCTGCCCGAAGCAGACAGTCTGCAGCTGCTTACAGTGCAGAGAGAGGCCCCAGTGAAGGGAGGGGTCTCCCAAATACGGCTCCACCTGGAGGGAAGCCAAAGGGAGAAAACCCCCGGGTATGACTGGTCAGGTGCTGGGAGCCAGCGTGAGGAATCCCGCCTGTGACAAGGTCATGAGGAAGGAAGCCTGACAAAACACAAGGACGTGATCAGGCTTCAGGGGTTCCCCTGGAATTTCCTGAGCATGTACCCCCAAAACCAAAAATCTGCCGGCCTTTGTACTCTGCTTTTCCACTCTTCTAATATTCTCTGGAAAAAGTCAAATCAGGACTTTAGTCTTCTGCATTTGAAAGGGATGTTTCAGTTAAACCCCCTCTGATAGCTCTCTAACTTGCCTAACAGGTTCCCCCGACCTCTTACAGCTTGTGAATTGCTTACAGCCCCCCAACCGCGAGAGGCACAAAGCTTAAAGCATCTTAAAGATACAGAGCCTTTTCTAAAGAGCTAAAAATCATATTGGTGACGGATTTCACTGTTGACTCAATGATTGCCGCCAGGCTTCCATATTCTTTATCTTTTAGGCACCTGGGAGGATGTTAATCAATGTAATCAGGATATGGAAAAAGGTATATAGTAGTTTTGATGTTAGCAACACTAGACTTTTGAGTTAATTACTTTTCTTTTGTTATAAATCACTGTACTTCTTTTCCTTGTTATAAATTGCTGTATCTCTGCTATGTAAGAATGTAACTTTATTTAGTGCTTTCTGAGAGTGGCACCAGACTTTGGGAAGAACAACACAAATAAGTCTTCTGGTTGGCAAACCTTATCAGAAAAGGACTGTAAAATGTTAATTGGCCCTTTTGGCTGGAAGATGATGTAAATCACATAAGACTTGTGTATGCAACTAAGTATGCAGAGAGAAAAGCCTGGCTTGATAAGAGCCTGGGCTGCTAATGCTGCATAATTTTGTATTACCCATTGATCTCCATGTACAATCAAAAAGGTATAAAAGGCCTTCCTGGACAATAGAGGCCAGGCCAGTCATTGGAAGGACTGGTCTCCCCCGTGTCTCCTCTTTACTCTAATTTCAGGCTGAATTCCCATCTGGGGCGTGGAGGCTCGCCATGTCTACTCACTTGTCCCAGCTTCTAAGATCCGTAAGAGAGAGGGCCCAAGGCGGGGCACTCTCCGATATTCAAACGGGCACCGGCAGCCTAATGTAGATGGTGCAAGCTCCTTGTCTGGAACTTTATTGGCCTTCCCTGTAAACCAGGTTATTCAGCCTTTTTTCTCCACTAAATTTTCCTACTACACTATTTCTTCCTAATCTAATCTTATATTAATAAATAAATAAGCTTTTCCTCGCCTACTCCATCTCTCCTTCAAATCACTTGGATCCACCGGGGCTGGACCCCAGCAGTCAGGGGAGGGTGGCCCTGGCGCTGGCCCCCCCGGTGAATGCACTGACGTCGGAATCCACGGAATAGCCTCTCAGGTCGACGTTGGAATCCACAGAGTAGCCTCTCGGGTTGACGTTGGAATCCACGGAGCAGCCTCTTGGGTTGACTCTGCAAACAGGCGTCGAGGTTGACGCAGCTTTCCTTTTCAGGCCAGCTTGCTTCCACCACGTGTGCCTCCTGCCCTGACGGAGCCTGAGAAAGAGCCACCTGAGGACCCTGGATCGTGACGGGGGGCCCGGGCGCAGCTGGGGTTGGAGCTGCCGCAGGGGGCCCCGCAGTCCCGGCAGGGTGCTGCCCCCTGGCCCCTGAGATGGCCCGGCTGGAGTGCTCACCAGAGGCCAGCCTCCAGCGAAGGCACGATTCCACTTTGCTAAACCTGAAAAGGCACACACATTCATTTTTATAGATAATTTTGTTACATTCCTGCTAAATCAGATGCCAAAAGGGAAAAAGAAGAAAGCTAAATAGAAGAACACATGGGTGGCTTCTATAACGACTCGTTCACTCTGGTTTGTGAAGCCTAAACACGGTGCACACACCATGCGCCGTGTAGTACTGCGTGATGTTGTGTGGGTGAGACAGTGCTGACGTCCAGGGAGTGACCGTGGCGAGGCTGAGGTCACGGCCCAGGTCTGAAGCAGGTGCCCTGCCCCCGTGCCTGCGTCTCTGCTGCTGGGGCCCAAGGGGCTGCACCCAGCCATTGGCCTCGAGACCACCCTTCAAATCCTGATTTTGCCACAGTCAGCAGACAGACATTTTGGATTCTGTCTGTGATGGGCTCTCGGACCCCAGGTCCTACAAATTTTATCTTGATCAATGATCACTCTTGGGTAAAACTACCATGGTTTCCAGAGAGAGAGGGGAGGGACAAATTGGGAGACTGGACTGACACAGATGCACTATGATATATGAAGCATGCTTAGTCGCTCAGTCCTGGCCGACTCTCTGTGACCCCACGGCCTGCAGCCCGCCAGGCTCCGCTGTCCATGGGGGTTCTCCAGGCAAGAACACTGGAGTGCAGCGCCATGCCCTCCTCCCGATGCATAAAATAAATGACTAACAAGGACCTGCTGTATAGCATGGGGAACTCTGCTGGACACTGTAATGACCTACATGGGAACAGAATCTAGTAAAGATGGGACATACGCGTACGTAAAAAGATTCATTTTGCTGCACGTCTGAAACACACACAACTTTGTAAGTCAACTACGCTCCAACAAAAATGTAAAAACACACACAATTTGCTCACAAGCACTTTCTAGTCTGAAGGGATGAATGTGGGGTGGACAAGACACAGACGGGCTCTCAGAGATCGGTCAGCGGCCTCATGGGGGGCGGTGACGAGCAATGCCCCTCCCCACAGCGCATGCACACCTGCACTCTGTTGTGTCCACCTCTTTGCGACCTGCGGCCTGCAGCCCACCAGGCTCCTCTGTTTTAGGATACAGTGATGGGAGCCGAAACCCAGCCAGGCCTGGGAGGAGGTGGCGGGTGATCACAGAGCTCCTGGGGTCCCCAAGGCCTCTGGGCAGGTCTCAGCCCTGACACAGGCAAGAGGCCTCCTGTGATTTAAAACCACCTGTTTCTCATTCTATGGAGCCGCTGGCATCCCTGCTCTCGGAGGGCAGGCCGTGGCAGCGCTCAGTTAGGCAGCTCAGAGGCCGCCGCAGCTCCAGCTCACCTCTGCCAGCGCCCCATCCCTCTGCTCCCAAACAAAAAGCCACAGTCGCTCACTTGCTGGGGTGTGGCGCTCTTGGAGGATTACATGTGAGGCTGCAAGGAAAGTGCGGATTTAGGCAGAGCCGAGCAGGACCGAAGAGGCAGGGTCTGACCCGTCCTTGGACAGATCCCCCCACTCCCGGATGCCCGTCCGGCACCATCCACATCGCTGACGGCACAGGGAGGGTGAGGGGGTCTCAGCCAAGGACCACCCTCCCTCCCGCCCTGAGTGCTGCTAACACAGGACCCACGAGACCCGCACACCAGCTCAGGCACGTAACCAGCTTTACTCTGATGCAGGGAATCCGGTTTTCAAAAGTTACTCAATTTAGTAAGCTGTCCCCGAATGCAGGGACTGCAAAAGCAAGGAATGCAGATCCCAGGCTCACCCTGCTGGCACCTCCTGTCTTGGCGTGTGGGGTTGTTTCCTCAAACCCTGAATTATAGAGTCACAGTCTGTGGCACATAGAATTCTTGCTGTCTGATATCAAGACCAAGCTAATGCTTTTTGGGTTTTGGAGAAACAGAAGGCTTTTTCCTATGTGGGTAACCAGTTTGGTTTCATCCCCAAAATGACTTTTTAAGCTACTAACCTAACCCTAATCTCTAGTTCCAGGTTGTAGACTTCAAATAAAACAGTCTGACTTTTCAGCAGCTTTGGGGCTGGTTCTCACCCAGCTGTAGACTGGGAAGTGACAGGCTGTGTGAGCAAGGCTTCACAGCTGGGAGCCTCGGAAGGCGAGGCAGGAGAGGCTGGATGGTGGCCTGCCCTGGAGCAGGCCTTAGATGTCTCTGCACCCACAGGACCAGCTGCTCTGATCTCTGATGGGCGAGAAGGAGGCTGGACTTCTGGGCCTTCTAATATGGGCTAGTCTTGAGGTCTGTCCTTCGATTTCATCCTCATGAGCACTCCTGGAGGTAGGTGCGAGGATCTGCCACGTTTTTGAGCAGAAGACACTGAAGCTCAGAGAACTTGACTAAAATCAGTGATTCTGAATTGGCAAGAAGATACTTTGTATTGCAAAGAACATTGCAAAGAAAGGCAATGCCAAAGAATGCTCAAACTAATGCACAGTTGCACTCATCTCTCATGCTATCAAAGTAATGCTCAAAATTCTCCAAGCCAGCCTTCAACATTACATGAACCATGAACTTCCAGATGTTCAAGCTGCATTTAGAAAAGGCAGAGGAACCAGAGATCAAATTGCTGACATCCGTTGAGTCATAGAAAAAGCAAGAAAGTTCCAGTAAAACATCTACTTCTGCTTTACTAACTACACCAAAGCCTTTAACTGTGTGGATCACAACAAACTGTAGAAAATTCTTCAAGAGATGGGAATACCAGACCACCTTACCTGCCTCCTGAGAAATCTGTATGCTGGTCAAGAAGCAACAATTAGAACTGGACATGGAACAACAGACTGGTTGCAAATTAGGAAAGGAGTAAGTCAAGGCTGCAAATTGTCACCCTGCTTATTTAACTTATATGCAGAGTATATCATGTGAAATGCCAGGCTGGATGAAGCACAAGCTGGAATCAAGATTGCCGGGAGAAATATCAATAACCTCAGATATGCAGATGACACCACCCTTATGGCAGAAAGTGAAGAAAAACTGAAAAGCCTCTTGATGAAAGTGAAAGAGGAGAGTGAAAAAGTTGGCTTAAAACTCAACATTCAGAAAAAAAACATCATGGCATCTGGTCCCATCACTTCATGGCAAATAGATGGGGAAACAATGGAAACAGTGACAGACTTTATTTTCTTGGGCTCCAAAATCACTGCAGATGGTGACTGCAGCCATGAAATTAAAAGACACTTGTTCCTTGGAAGAAAAGCTATGGCCAACCTAGACAGCATATTAAAAAGCAAAGACATTACTTTGCCAACAAAGGTCTATCTAGTCAAGGCTATGGTTTTTCCAGTGGTCATGTATGGATGTGAGAGTTGGACTATAAAGAAAGCTGAGCACCAAAGAATTGATGCTTTTGAACTGTGGCATTGGAGAAGACTCTTGAGAGTCCCTTGGACTTCAAGGAGGTCCAATCAGTCCATCCTAAAGGAGATCAGTCCTGAATATTCATTGGAAGGACTGATGCTGAAGCTGAAGCTCTAATACTTTGGCCACCTGATGAGAAGAACTGACTCATTGGAAAAGACCCTTAAACTGGGAAAGATGGAAGGCGGGAGGAGAAGGGGATGACAAAGGATGAGATGGTTGGATGGCATCACTGACTCGATGGACATGAGTTTGAGCCAGCTCTGGGCGCTGGTGATGGACAGGGCGGCCTGGCGTGCTGTGGTCCATGGGGTTGCAAAGAGTCAGACATGACTGAGCGACTGAACTGAACTGATTTTTAGTGAAGATACTGTGAAAACACGTACTTTCTGAGAAGTAAGAAAAGTAGCCAAAAGGAAAGGAATGAGGCAGCAGGAAGCAGAGAAAGGAAAGGGAGGAAGAGGGTGAGGAAGGGGGGGTGCACATGTGCCGCGTGTGCCCATGTGTGTGCCCATGATGAGTGTGCGTGTGCATGTCTGTGTGTGTGTGTATGTGTGTGTGTGAAGGAGGGAGCCTCAGTGAGAGGCAGAGACGCGACGTGGGGGAAGCAGAGACCCCGCCTCCTGCTGGAGGATCACCCTGCCCTGTGACTCCTCAGGTGGTCCCAATGGGGAAGGCACATAAAAGTACTTTACAACAAAACAAAGTCTGATGGTCCTTTTTATTTACCTTTAATGTGAGAATTCAGAATTGCACTTTCAGTACAGGTTTAAAGAAAAACAGGGTTCAAAAGATACATGTACTCCACGTTTATAGCGTTACTATGCACAATAGCCAAGATGATGGAAGCAACCTAAATGTCTATCAACAGATGAATAAAAAAGGTCTGGTTGCTAACGCAATATTGCAAATCAACTATGTGTTCTCAGTTGCTCATTTGTCTGACTCTTGGCGACCCCATGGACTGTAGCCCCCAGGCGCCTCTGTCCATGGGATTCTCCAGCAGGAAATCTGGAGTGGGTTGCCTTGCTCTCCTCCAGGGGATCGTCCCCATCCAGGGACTGGACCCAGGCTCCTGCATTGCAGGCCCCTGAGCCACCAGGGAAGCCTCCCAAATTAACTTCAATTAAAAATAGTCCAAAAAATGATCCTCAGGGAAAACGCGTGGTTAGATTGTGCCCCTAGTGTTTGCCCATGACTTCTCCCAAGCTTGTATTTCTACTCACTTAGAACTTGTGGTTTCACGGTGTGCCGTCGCCCGCTCTGGTTAAGGTCTTGTTTGTCAAATACAGAAGGGATTATTTTCTTCAAAGCAGGAGTAGTTGCTGAGAAGCTGGTTTATCCAGCTGATTCCTTGGTGATGGCTCTGGGTGTGTTTGTCTTTTGTCTTATAATCTCCTCCTCTCCTTTGCATGAACCCCTGTGCACTTTTCTTTATGTCTTATTCACAGGAAGCCGTGGTTACCTTGTGGTGATTTGAAGCACGTCTGAACTTAGGGGTCGGTATACAACGACAAACCCGAAGGATGCTAAGGTGGGGAACTCCAGTGTGAGGCCCTTTCTTCAAGCTCAGCACAGGCCCACGGGCCTCACAGGTGGCCGTCTCCCCCCTGGTGGGCCCAGGAGGCTGCAGGGAGCCTGTGCGTCCTCTCCTTCCTGGATGGGCCAGAAACTAACTCCTGCCGAACCCTCACAAGACTCCACTTGTGACGGGGCGGCAGTACCTTAGAGGCTTTGCCAGACTCCTCTCCTCAGCGTTCTCTCCTCAACCACAGCGGCGAAAGTGCCGCGTCATCGAAACTTAAGCAAAGGCTGGCCCAGGACTTACAGGGTCACTTCTAGCTGAGATCACTGTTAGAGCACACACATCTTGCTTTTGTTGTTGACAAATTTCTCCCCCCGCCCAAAAGCAATTTCTGGGTTTGTAGACGGATAGAAATGTTAATGTGTGGATTCCAGTACAGAGCAAATGTCACAGAAAGACCTTTTTCTCATTATGTGCACAGGGCTCCTTATTACATTAGACTTACTTCTCCAGGCCTCCCTCCTAGGCTTACATAAGCATTTCAGAGTCAAGTCCAAACTCCACACGCGGTATCGGATCTCCGCGTGACTCAGGCAGACCTCTGGCCCCCTGACTCAGTCCTGCGCCGCCTGCTTCCCGGCACTTTCCCACAGAAGGGCTGAGTCACTCCGTCTGCTCTTCACGAGGTGCTCAGCTTCATCTCGGAGACGCCAACCTTCTCACCACCTACGATTTATCACACCCCGTTTCCTGCCACCATGCAGCGTGGCCATTTATGAGCCGTACCATTTCACTAGAAACGCTTTTAAACGTCTGCGAGCACTTCAGTCTTTTTGCACAGCTGAGTTCCCAGAGACAAACAGACGATTCTTCACAGAGTTGGGATGAAGCTTTTAGTTTTGAATGAATGAACTCACTGTCCTGACCACCTTCAAACACCAGAGGGGAACTGGATGTTGGGGGTCCCAACCCCAAGGAACACATAGACACCAAGAGAGAAAGAAAGACTTACACAGCCAGAAACTAAGAACCCAGGAACTGTGCTGATGAGCTCTCAGCTCCAACCGACCTGCAAACGAACCCGAGATGCTGGGCGCCTCCCCCACTCAGCCCTGAGACGCGGTAGACAGAGGACCGAGCTGGACCAGGTGTGAGAACCAGGAGAAACCTTGGGGGAGACGGCAGGGGCTGCGTGCAGCAGCAGGCGTGCGGGGACCACAGGCGGCGTGGGTGTGAGCAGTCTTCATTGTTTTCTTAGTTCTGTGCCAGATCTACAGTATGAAGCAGAAAGTGCTTTTTCCAAAGAAAGCGTCAGGACCAATGAGAAAACGTGGATATTTAGCAGATGGGGAAACTGGTCAGCTTATTAAGAAAAATAGGTTAGAACCTACTTTGGGCTACATTTGGTGCCAGGTGTATGAAAGCTCTAAATGTGAAAGCTAAAAATTTTAAAGAAAACATAAGAAGAAATATAAGAACATACTTGAGAAATGAGGATGAAGGTTCTTCTGAAATGAGATCCCAAGAACAAAAAAAATGTTTGATTAATTGATATATCAAAATTGAGGATTTATTTTCAATACAAGATGATATTAAGAAAATTAATAAAGGTAATTGACCATCTGATGGGGTCCATGTGTAGCGTCATCTTTTGTGTTGTTGGAAGAGGGTGTTTGCCATGACCAGTGCGTTCTCTTGGCAAAACTCTGTGACAGAGGATGAGATGGTTGGATAGCATCACCGACTTAATGGACATGAGTCTGAGCAAGCTCTAAGAGTAGTGGAAGACAGGGGCGCCTGGCGTGCTGTGGTCCTTGCGGCCTCAGAGAGTCAGCATGAGCTGGAGACCAGACAGCAGCCGCAGCCGTACAGGTGAGATGTGCGGAGAAGGCTTACAACGCACACAGTCAGTGAGAACGGGCCAGGGCAGTTGGGTCGCTCAGTCGTGTCCGACTCTTCGTGACCCCTTGGACCACAGCGCGCCAGGCCTCCCTGTCCATCACCAACTCCTGGAGCTCACTCAGACTCATGTCCTTTGAGCCGGTGATGCCATCCAGCCATCTCATCCTGGGTCGTCCCCTTCTCCTCCTGCCTTCAGCCTTTCCCAGCATCAGGGTCTTTTCCAGAGTCAGCTCTTCATCAGGTGGCCAGAGTATTGGAGCTTCAGCTTCAGCATCAGCCCTTCCAGTGAATATTCAGGGCTGATCTCCTTCAGAATGGACTGGCTGGATCTCCCTGCAGTCCAAGGGACTCTCAAGTGTCTTCTCCAACACCACAGTTCAAAAGCATCAATTCTTCGGCGCTCAGCCTTCTTCACGTCCAACTCTCACATCCGTACATGACCACAGGAAAAACCATAGCCTTGACTAGACGGACCTTAGTCGGCAGAGTAATGTCTCTGCTTTTCAATATGCTATCTAGGTTGGTCATAACTTTTCTTCCAAGGAGTAAGCGTCTTTTAATTTCATGGCTGCAGTCACCATCTGCAGTGATTTTTGAGCCCCCCAAAATAGTCACCATTTCCTCTGTTTCCCCATCTATTTGCCATGAAGTGATGGGACCGAATGCCATGATCTTTGTTTTCTGAATGTTCAGCTTTAAGCCAACTTTTTCACTCTCCTCTTTCATTTTCGTCAAGAGGCTCTTTAGTTCTTCTTCACTTTCTGCCATAAGGATGGTGTCATCTGCATATCTGAGGTTATTGATATTTCTCTTGGCAATCTTGATTTCAGCTTGTGCTTCATCCAGCCCAGCATTTCTCATGATGTGTACTCTGCATATAAGTTAAATAAGCACAGTGACAATATACAGCCCTGACGTACTCCTTTCCCAATTTGGAACCAGTCCATTGTTCCATGTCCGGTTCTAAAAGTTCCTTCATGAATAGCATACAGATTTCTCAGGAGGCAGGTAAGGTGGTCTGGTATTCCCATCTCTTTCAGAATTTTCCACAGTTTGTGGAAAGGCTTTAGCGTAGTCAAAGAAGCAGAAGTAGATGTTTTTCTGGAACTGTCTTGCTTTTTCTATGATCCAACGGATGTCGGCAATTTGATCTCCAGTTCCTCTGCCTTTTCTAAATCCAGCTTGACCATTTGGGAGTTCTCAGTTCACGTACGGTTGAAACCTCTCTTGGAGAATTTGGAGCATTACTTTGCTGGGGTGTGAGATGAGCGCCACTGTGCAGCTGGGCATTCTTTGGCATTGGATGACGATCCATCTGAACCAACAACGTCCTTTCCAAATCCAAGACTGAAAAATGGATTCAGGTAGGTGATTCACAGAGACAGAACTCAAGTGTGTGACCAACAGGTGTGTGGAAAGTGCCGCGTCACACTGGTAAATGAAGGCCGAGCGTGCCCTGTTTCTTCCCACCAGATGGCAGAAGTTAGAGCGGTTGGGTCTTGCCTGCACTGGTGAGTGTGTGAAGAAATGGTGATTCCCCACAGGATGCTCCCAACCTGCTAAGGCCATCACAGGGGACATTTCAGCAGGAAGGACCTGGCTTGTGCAGCTCATGTGATCTGGCAATCATGATGTGAAGGAATTGGTCACATCTCCTGGGCTCTCAAAAAGCCCTGGGCAAGTGCGACGTCATGAGGAACCACTGAACGATGGTCGAATTCGAGTGTCGTGGAGTAATTCAAAATGTGTTCACTTAACGCATGAGGTACACACTGTGAGGAAGCAGGTGGACACTGAACAATATTGATCTTTTAACAAGCAGTGCTGAAGCACCAAAGAAGCACTGTGACATCCAGAGAAAGATGCGTGTAGGGACCTTAAAGGCACGCACCCACAGAGGGTAACTGCAGGTGAGGGACAGCCATGTATCCAGGGACACCTCAAACACGTTGCGGCTGAGCTTGTGGAAAGAGCAGGAAAGGGAGTGGAGGCCCGGATGCGAGTCGCTCTGACCTGGGGGCAGCCTTGCGCGCGAACACCCGGCCTGTTGTCGCGGCTCTGACGAACCTGACCCTCTGCACTTGAGGCTCAAGGCTGTTTACATGGGGTCAGAACAGACTTCAACAAATGATCACAGCAAACTGGAAAAGAGTGACTAACAGCCGCAAGAGTCCGTCAGCTGCAGAGGTCCGTGCAGGAGCAGGCGGTGAGCGCTTGAACACGGTGAGTAAGTAGGAGTCCCATCGCCCTTGCTGGACTCTCTACCTCCTGATGGTGAAAGTTTGGCAGAAGGACATTGATACAGATGAGCAAAGACAAACAGAAATATCATGTACCTGTGTGGGCGATGTGTACAAATGAATCAAGGAGCATGCAGCCTGATCAGAGGCGTAAAGTGGCCCCAGACCCTAATAGCTACAGGACTCCCAGGCAGACGAGGAGGGAACACTGTCCTTGGGGCCGCCTCCCCTTTCCTTCCAAAGACAGAAGAAGACGTGAGCCCCAGGCACTCAGTGCTGTCTGCCTAGGGAGGGGTGGAGGCTTGCTTGGCTGGCTTCATTCATCTTTTATGAATAATTGGCCTTCGGATAGTTGAAGGGCATCTCACAGAAATTCGTAAGTAAGCACTGCAATCATCTGCCATCGCTCTCTGAAATGCACGCAGCCCCTCCAGCCCTGCAGCCGAGCGCTCCCCGTTCCCTGTCTTCTGTGAGCCCACACACCACATCTACGTGTCCCAGCCATCGACGGACACCTGTGTGTCTCCACAACTTGCCGACCATGAGCGGTGCTGCTGTGAGCCTGAGGGTGCAGACTGACCTGCAAGGTCCTGCTTTCAATTCTTTGGCATCAATGCCCAGGAGTGGGGTTCCTAGAGCATATGGAACTTATAGTTTTAATTTTCCAGGAAGCTCCATATTGTTTTCCATCGTGACTGCCCCAGTGGACGTTCCCGCTGAGTGACATAAGCCAGCCACAGCAGGACCAGTACCGATGGACTTCCATGAGGAGTCTGGAAAGTCAAACTCACAGGAACACAGAGCAGATGGGGTTTCCAGGAGCTGAGGCGGGGAGGCAGAGAGCGGTGTTGCTATTCTGGGTACAAATTATCTGTTTCACAGGATGAGTTCTGGAGATCCGTGATACCAGCAGTGCCTGTGGTCAGAAGGCCCTGTGCTGTGTGTTTCAAAATCATACCTCCTGTCAAGTGTTCTTACCACACGCACACACATACCTGCGTGCACACACACACACGCGCGTGCACACACACACGCATCATGAAGGAGCACAAGAAGGTTTGGAGGTGATGCATACGTTTAGTGACTTGGCATTACTGAGGGTGTAGACAGATGTCTAAACTCAAGGAAGTGTGTCCGGTACACACTGATGCATCCAAAACAGGTAACTAACAAGAGCTACTTCAGAGCACAGGGAGCCCTGCCCAGTGTTATACGGCAGCCTGGATGGGGGGACTTTGGGGGAGAATGGATAGGTGTGTATGTACGGCTGAGTCCCTTCACTGTTCACCTAAGCTACCACAACATTGTTAATCAACTATGCCCCAGTGCAAAATAAAAAGTTTAAAGTCTGAAAATAAGATTGCAATTCCTGTATATCACCTATACCTCAATTGCAATAAAGCTTTTAAAAAGATCTAGCTTTAGATACACGGTACAATTTCAATAAAGATTGGTCCTCTCTCTTCTCTGGGCCATTCCCTAAGAAGCATCTTTATTAAAACTGTTGATTTTAAGATAGGAGATTTTTTTCCCCCAGTGGAAACTAGAACATTCCATTTTTCCAAACCAATGATGTCATATTTCAGGAAGCAGTGAAAAGACAAATTCAGGGGCAACCCAGTTCAGGTCAAGGGGTAACTCTAGAGCGGAACGCTGTTGTTTCAGTGTTGCTGCTATAGACGCAGCCCGCTCCAGGAACCAGGAGCAGGAATGGCGTGTGGCTTTGAAACGGAGCAAGGCCCCAAGGCCCCTGCCCTGTGCCCTCTGCCTGCCTTTTGTCTGTGGGTAAACTTTAACAGAAGAATAAGTTCAGAGAAGTGAGAAAATGCAGATCGCAGAAAGCCGGTCCAGCAGACTAAATAGTAACAGTTTAGTCATCAGGTCAAGGCCTGTAGATAATGTTCTGAGCCATATCCTGTGAGCTGTCTTATAGATACTGAATCCCCACCAGATGGAGAGGTTAGCCACAGGATGACTAGACCATTGCCACGGCATAGACTCCGAAATTCCGAGAACTGGCCTCGAGGAAATGGAAACAGACAAAGCCTGGAGCTGAAGATTAACTGTACCTAAAACAACCAAGACGATGCTGGTCAGACCACCGACGACCCGTCTCAAGATGACAGTCAGAGCTGACTGTGCTGTTTCTGCAGGGAGCCCCTTCCCTCTGTCTACGAAAGCTCTTGTCCCTTGATTGTCAGTGATGGGGAGTCAGCCTTTGGACAGGAGTCCGCCCTCCCACTCTTGGTTGCCGGCATCTGAAATAAAGAAAACTTTGCTTTCCACCACTTTCCGCCTCTTTATTGGGTCTGCGTGGTGGGCAGGGCTGCAGACAGATCTGGAAGCACAGACTCGTGTTTCCCCTGCGGCCCCTGCGCCTCCCCAGGGTCTGAGCCTGCACTTTGCCCCCTCTGAACGCCAGCCCTGATGGTCTTGGGGATGGGTGGCAGGGGCCCTCCCAGGTCAGCGCTTCGTGAAACGCCGCCGGCTAGCCAAGGCCCTGGCCGCTCCTGGCTTACAACGAGGCGCTCTGGCTCTTCCTCCACACCCGGGGTTCCTTAACGTTCCGTTGTGGGATGTTCCCCTCTAAATTCTCTCACCCTTTCGTGAATGATTTCTTCCTATCCTTCAGATGTCAGCTATGCCTTCATGTCAGGTGGGGTGAGATGCGGCGAGAGGCTTGCTGGGTGAGGGGAGCAGAGGGGCAAGTCTTCAGACCGCGACGCAGGCCGGGCTCCCGTTAAGGGAGGAGAAGAGGGACTGGGCTGGATGAGACCCAGACGCAACCGGGTTATGACGGCACCTCGTGGGGCCGGGGAGAGCCCCTGAGCTGTCTCCTCCAAGCAGGGTCCCCAGACAGAGCCGCCGCAAGGCCTCCCCAGCTCAGGGCCGACCAAGGGCAGCCTCTCCCAAATACAGGGTGGGTCAGAGGGGCGGCCGACGGGGCTTCAGCCCACGGCACATCACCGGGGGAGAAGCTGAGGCTTCTTCAGGCGGCCTTGCGCTCCTCTGTTCTTCAGTGTCTTTTGTTCATTCATCCTTCTGGCCATGTTGTGTGGCCTCCTGGGTCTTAGTTTCCCAGTCGGAGGTGAACCCATGTTCCCTGCAGTGGACGCTTGGAGTCCCAGCCAGCAAACCTGCGGGGAATTGTCCTTGCTCCTCACCAAATACAAAATTTCAAGGACTCCGTTTCTTATTTATTGAAAATCTTTTTGTATCTTTCCCATATCTGCCTATTCCTCTCAGTTTATTTTATCATAGTTTTCATATTGCCTTTTATCTAATTATTTTACATAAATTTATTATGCAATAATAATATTTTATTTATTAATATAAATACTCTATTCAATATTTGAATATTTAGAATTAAACATTCAATATTTA
>SJYQ01096389.1:205926-248574 GCA_006410935.1 Redunca redunca
GAGTCCGCGTGTGCACTGGTGTGTGCTGAGGCTGTGAGGGCTCGAGTCCGCGTGTGCACTGGTGTGCGCTGAGGCTGTGAGGGCTCGAGTCCGCGTGTGCACTGGTGTGCGCTGAGGCTGTGAGGGCTCGAGTCCGCGTGTGCACTGGTGTGCGCTGAGGCTGTGAGGGCTCGAGTCCGCGTGTGCACTGGTGTGTGCTGACGCTGTGAGGGCTCGAGTCCGCGTGTGCACTGGTGTGTGCTGAGGCTGTGAGGGCCGGAGTCCGCGTGTGCACTGGTGTGTGCTGAGGCTGTGAGGGGCCCCATGAACTCTCCTCCTGGCTCTCCTGAGATGTGGACGCCATCGTCACAGGGTGATGGTCTGGGTCCCTCATGCTGTGAGATGATCCGTTCGGCAGGCTGGCCCACATTCCCCGTCTCAGAGATGCAGTGAGCACAGCAGGAGTTAAAGAGAAAAAAGGAAAGAAAACCATTCAGCTCTGTCTGTGCACGGTCTATGTTGAAGTTATGCTTCACGTATATTAAGTGTTTTACTGAAATGAAGCTGCCTGCTTCGCTTTACCCTTTAAATCTTGGCCATTGTAAACTTCACAGTTCCATCCTCGGTGACCTGATCTCTCGGGGAAGACCCTTCGGGCAATCGGACTGGAGCAAGACCTGGAGGCAGAGCTCAGCTCCCCCCGGGAAGGCGCTGGGCGGTACACACACGGGGGTAGGGCCCGGTCGCTCTCCCTTTGCCTCTGGGCGGCCCCGGAGCCCCCGGCGCCCCTACTCGCCCATCAGGGCGGCAGGGCAGGGGCCGCCAGAGAAACCTGCTTGCTGGTGTGTGTATTCACTGCTGCCGTTAGCTTACGGTGAAACCCCAGTGGCAGTGCCGGCAGGTGCCGGGCCTGGGACGGTGCCCGTCTTCTATTCGCTCAAGGACTTTTCCTCTGGATGCCAGGTCTGTGATCGGCGTGCCCTGAGTTCTCTGGTCACAGGACACGAAGCTCAGAGTCTGTGTAATGCCGGGGGTGGGGTGTATTCAACTTGGGGGGTGGTCACAGTCGCTCCATATCTGCACATATTACATATCTGATCTGATTGTCTCTGAGAGGTCCTTTTTCTAGAAAATGGACCGCACAGTTGGGCGAGGATGGTGCTTATTTCCAGAGGCCCCTCTCCCTGGACGGGACCGCGGGGCCAGGGCAGCGGGGAGGCGTCCGAGGAGGAGAGGGCTCCACGGCCCAAGACGACCCCATCGGCCAAGGCGCCCTGGTGCCCAGTTTGGACCTGCGCTCGTTGGTGAACTCGACTTTGCCCTGGGCCCCGAGCCTGAGCTGCTTCGGTTTCTCAGGGGAAGTCTTTCAGGGCCGCGATCCTCCTAAGAAGCCAGAACAGGTTCCTAGCTCCCTGCAGGCGGGACGTCCGGCCGCTCCTCCCGCCTCTGGGAGCACAGGTCCAGATGCCGCTGGAGCACTGAGAGCCGGGAGGCGGACCCAGAACCGCACCCCAGGGGGCAGTGGGTGAAGAAGGCTTGCGTGGGTCCAGGCGCTGCTCCTGGGTCTCCGAGTCCTAAACCTCGCCCTCCCCTGAGCTGCCTTTGCCCAAAAGCTCCAGCCGTTTTCACCTGTAGCCGTGCTCCTGAGCAGGGGCCCTGGGGGTGTGGGCATCCAGGGACACTAGGCGTTCAGCCCATCTCTCCATGTAAGGAGCACGACTAAGTCAAAACTGGAAGGAATCCAAGGAAACCCACTTCCTCCGCCGCAGAAAACTCGCATCGTGGGAGCGCTGATCGGCCGTGACGCTGCCCTGGGCCCAGGCGGCCCCCGCGCGGAGGAACCCGCGTCACGAAGAAGCTGCTGGCCTGGTGCTGATGCTCGGGGTTCCCCGGGGGACCGCAGGGTCTGCGGGAGCTGGGCTCGGCCGGCAGCGGGCAGCAGCACCGGCCCAGCGGCCGCTCTGGATCTTGGAGCCGTCGCCTCCCGCGCAGGTCTGTCCACAGGCAGGCGTCGGGGACCCGCTTCTTCTGAAGGGGCCACCGAGACAGCCCCGAACCCTTCAGTCAAGACCACAGTGTGGACAACTTGGACATGAAGCTCCTGCCGCGCTGTCTGCCGGCCTCCGTCCCAATCTTTCTTCAGCCTTCGCAGTGAACTCATGCTGAGCGAGACCCCACTGAGCTGGACGGCCCGACGCCACCTGCCCGGCGGGTGCTCAGGCCGCAGGCAGCGCCTCTCACCCCCGAGCACCCAGGGCGCACGACCCCGCGGACTTGGGGCCCTGGAATAACCTCCCTCGTGTCTTCACTCTCCTTGGTGTATGTGGGAACCCTGTCCACCCTCTGAGGACCTCCTGTGACCTGGACTTCTTTCTTTATAAACCCAAACGTTACCTTAGTACAACTGTGCAGTTGTAAGTATATAGTGGATGCACCTTAAACATTTGCAAAGCAATGTCTAACGAAGTGTCCCCTTGCAGAGACGGTTTTAGGGGCAGTGAGGCAGCAAAACAGTCTGCTGATTACAGACGCCCACAGTCCCACATCACAGGACCGCAGCTGCTATGAGCAAAAGGCCCTCAGATTCCGTTTATTGCAAAATCCTCGACATATCTGATAGCTTTAGAAACACATAGAATTCACTTCTGGGGTCCTGAGAGACGCAGACTTGTTTAAAAATGGGAAATCAAATGTAAAACTACCTTAAAACACTATATTTGGAGCATTTGTCCTTTTGGGGTATAAAACAAAGAAAGTCATTAATTTTTAAGTATGAATATAGAACATGTATTTGCAGAGTTGATGACAATAGTCAAAATTTGGAACAAAACATCAGGTTAGATATAAGTGATTTGAAAGTCACATGGTTGATTATAATCTGTGTTATTTTTTTCAGAGCCCAAACACGTTTACTTCAGTTCTCCTTTTTAAGATAATCTTGCTGTATTTATATACAACTCAAGGTGACTATTTTCCTGATATTATGTCCATTGGAATCTTATCTCTTGGACACATTCTGACTTACATCTCACCCCAGAGAACGGACGTCTGCACTTGCTGCCCAGCACTGGCTCCTGACGTGCCCCGTGTCCCCATCCAGAGACGTCTTCCTTGACCTGGAGTCGAGGAGATGAAACAAGAGGGGGGTGTGCAGAGGGACCCTCAGGGCTGGACTGGGACCTCAGAGAGATGGGCCAAAGACCCCCAAGGAGGCCACTGTGGCCGGAGAGCTGAAGCCAGCGTCTGAGACACAGACGGTCAGAATGGAGGAACCCCAGGGCACGTGAGTGCCCCGCTGAGGTGCCCCTGCCTCCCGCCAGGGCCGGGTCAGAGCTCTAAACTCAGAGGTCCTTCCCCCTGGACGGGGGCTCGGTCTTCTTCCCATTCACTGCCGTCCTTCCCTCGACAAACCGTCAGCACAAGGTGAGCGGAGTGCGGCGCCTTCAGAGCCGGCTTCTCCCGATGCCTAAAGACGTGCATGTACGTGAGATCCGGATTCGAAGGTAGACATCTTCCCATCCCCCATGCCCCTCAAAAGCCAAAGCCAGGAGAAGCCTCTCCCTGCTGGGAGAGCTAGGACGTCATTGCTCACCCTGACACCAGGAAAGGGGGGCTCTGGGGAACTGGGGTCCCCTGGGCCCCGGATGCAGAAGCCCCCTGGGCAGGACCTGCCGCAGAGGGGGTGTTTCTGGGGTACCGGTGTGACCCCTAGCCTGGGGTCACGTGTCCTAGTCTGGAACACCCCTTGCGTGACAGGTCAAGACTTGGGAAGTTAACGTTGAACGTTAACCTATGGATCTTCTTTCAGAAGAAATTCAACAAAAGCCACAGACAGATAACCAGAAAAAAACAAAACGAAAGACAGTTAGACCTGGGCACTTGAATCCTAAGCTTTATTTTTGAACATTTTGCATCAGACTTCTGAGCAGAGCCCCCTCCCCCGCCTGGCTCTCCAAGGCCAAACTTGCCCACAATGACTCTGATCTCAGGCCAATTATGTGAGAGCTGAGTTCAGACACGAATCACCTTTTAAACATTAACGAACATGTAAAATGTTAATTAATATTAAAGTATTAATTAATTAAATATTAATCAACCAACCTTCTCATCTCTAAATCTGTCTATTTGTCAGCAGTTAAACCTGCCAGCATGCCAGTAAAGAGGTTTCTATTAAAGAAGAAAAGCCCCTAGTAGGAATGCAGAATGCCAGTGGACGCCTGTTTTTAGTGCTTCTTGACATTTGATTTTCTTGTAAACAACCGGTGGCGTGTCGGGCATTTAAAATGTCCTTTCTGAAAACAGGAACAGAAAGGAAGAAAGAAAAGGGAAAATAGAAATAAATCGCGCACGGGGTCAGAACGCCGGCGGCCACAGATTATTTCCCGCTTTGACGCTCCCAGCCGGGCAGGTGGGCCTGTGGTTCCCTTACCACCTGTGTTCACACTTCCCCGTGGACCGATGGTCCGAGATACCCTTGCATCAGATACAGGAAAACAAAACCAGCTCTCACTAGTGGACCCTGGAGGCTGCTCAGGAGTCCGGCCTTGCCAGTGCTGGCCCTGAGGCGGCGGGAGGCGGCCGGGGTCTGCTCCGCGGGCACCGCTGAGCGCAAGTCCTGTCATCGCCGGCGGGGCGGGCGCGCTGGGCCCCCAGGCGCGGGCCACCGGCCGCAGCGGGGCAGCCGCCCGGGGCAGCGCGGCCCGGCTGGAAGCAGCACGGCCCTGCCTCAGGGTGGGCTCCCGAGCCGCCCGCGAGGAACAGCTCCCAGAAGGCGTGCGCCTGTCTGCAGGCGCCCGGCGGCCCCCGAGCCCTCCGGTGATGGCTGGCCCTGCGGCCGAGGGCACCCCGTGGGCGCTGCAGCCTGGGGGAAGGAGCCGCGTCCCAGCCGGCGGACGGGGAAACGCTGCGCCGCGCCGGCTCGGCGACGCCGGGGGGCTGCGGGCCGGCCGCCGGGCTCTGCGCCGCCAGCGTCGGCGGTTGTCGCCAGCCAGGGCCGGGCGCGGAGGCGGCCGCCTGTCGCCTGAAACGGAGCCGGGCCCGCTGTCCCCAAGGCCTCAGCCCCGCCGGATGAGTCCGGAGTGCAGGCCGGGAGCCGGGAGCCGGCTCGGGCAGCAGTGCCGGCCCGCAGGGCGCGCGCATCACCCAGAGGAACGGTCGCTGCGCGGGCTCCCCGCGACTGCCTTCCGCGCCTGGCCGCCGGGCGCGGGCCCTCCCCGGGCGGAGAGCTCGCAGGGTGCGGGGCAGGGCGGCACCCTCCTCTGGGCGCCCCAGCCGCCCGGGAGGCGGGCTCCCACCGCCTGTGGAGAGTGAGACGCGCGCACAGACTCAAGAGGATGAGCTGCTTCCCAGGTCCCTGCGAGAGAGCAGCGCGGCCAGGCTCGGGATCTGGCCGCCCCTCCTGCGCCTGGGCTCTGCTGGCGCGGACCAGCGGGCTCGGGCGCGCCGGCGGGCGGCTCGGCTCTCCCCGCCCCGGCCGGCCTCGAGAGGCTCCCGGGGCCAGCGGCGCCCCGGAGCAGGGCAGAAACCGGGGTCCCCCTCGGCCGGAACCGCGGTCCCGGCGGGCAGCCTGCAGCTCCGGCCGGGCCACCCTCGCCGAGAAGCAGGCTGAAGCGGGCAGAGGGGCGCGAAGGGCTCTGGCTCCGCAGCAGGAAGCGCAGGTGAGCAGCCACCGCCGGCGAGACGACGCCGCTGCCTCCTCGGGTCTACGCCGCCGGCGGGGCGCGGCGGGACGGCCGGGGGCAGGCGTCGCGCCTCCGCCCGCGCGGCTCATCCCCGCCCGTCCCGGCTCCGCGGGCCCCGCGGCCTCCCCGCGCCTGCGCGCAGCTCGCAGGGGCGGCGAGCTCGGGCCGCCCAGCGCACCCTCGGCGGCTACTGGGAAGTCCCACCCGCTTGCAGCCACTTGAATGCACCCAGCGTGGGTTCAGGTTGGGGCACAGTGATTTACGCAGCCCTCTGCAAGAAAAACAACCCCAAAGGACAAATGGAAAGTTAGTTACCGAGGTGAACGCTCACTACAGTATGAAAAGCGCAAACTGCGTTTAAGAAATCTGACGAATACTCCAAGCAGAGCAAAACCCACGTAAAACAATACGCGCCGATCAACTAATACACAACAGCCAGGGGGTGCAGGTTCAGCCACGACTGAGCTGACCTGAACAGAACCTACGGCAAACCTCCCAATATCCCACACACTATTTAGCCGCCTTCCACGGGCCAGCGAGTCTTCTTCTATTTTAACGTCATTTCCCCTGGAGAGAACAGAGAGAAAACTCAGTTTCCATGGATGCATGCAGTTTACAGTTTTAGTGTAACTTCACTGATGATCATGAAACATGAGACTCCGTGGAAGAGACCCTTGCTTTGTGTGACTCCGTTCCCAGTCTACCCCTTGCAGACCCTGGGACTGTGGTGAATTCTGTCTTGCGCATTATAAACACACACACACGTTTTTTCTATGTATATGCTATGCGTTTATGGTTGTCTCCTTCACAAAGCATTCTCAGCTTAAGAGATCCGCTTGGACTGGGGTTGCAGGAAGCTGCTAACAATTGAAGAACCAGTCCCTTCAAGCCTCACTCCTTCCCGAGCCCAGACCCAGAGGACGGGTCCACGCGGGGACTGGTCTCTGCCCTGCCCCTTTGCGTCATGGCCGGGGGGATAGGGACAGTGGTTGGCGAAAGCTCTGGAAGTTGTTTCCACACTGGGAAGGCCAGCAGTCACTGAACTGTCCACAGAAGTGACAGCAAGCCGCACGACTGCCCCCGGGCCCCAGACTAAACCACCGGTCTTCCGCTTCGGTGAGCTGAGTCCTCAGACGCCCTGGTCTCTCCATGTGCCACCTGGCAGGGGGGCAGAAGGCGGAGAGAGACCACAGCCTGACCTGCTCCAAACTCTCCAAACACACAGGACAGAAGGGGCACAGCCTCCCATGGTGAGGGCCTGGAGACGGGCTGCCGGCCCTCAGCCCTGCCGTCTTTCAACTAAGACGGTCCTGGACGCTCTCTCCGTTTGAAGCGTCACATCCACAGGCGATCCGGCCTAACCCTCCCCTCCCTGAACCACCTCAGAGCGTCCGCCTCCATTGGCTCACTTTTACTCCAAGTATTAAAGACATTTTCTTCTCTGGGAGCTAATTGGAAACTTACTTGAAATCAAAATCACATGTGCTTCCTGAAGTTTCAAGTCAAGTGTTAACGGGAGGCACTGGGGCTGACCTTTAAACCAGTTCAAGAGCGCCCAGTAAATCTAATGAATCCAGAGGATGGCCACGGCTCGCAGCACCTGCCCCCAGAGCGAGGGCCTGGGGCGGCGAGCTGGGCGGGAGACGCGGGCCCTGCCCCGCCGGGCGGGCTGCAGGTCCCGGAGGTGTCGGCCTCCACCCGTGCGCACGGCTTCTCGCCGCGTCCTCACGGTGTGGGTCTTCAGAGGCCAAAGAATGAAAGGGGGTCAGCCAAACTGAGCGGGAACCGGCGGAACTGTATTAGGAACACGCCGCCTCTTCTCCACTGCGCCCTGCTGAAATCCACATGTGGCGTTCAGAGAGCTTGTGGTTTATGCCTGGGGGCTGCTGCTGCTGCTGAGTCGCTTCAGTACTGTCCGACTCTGTACGACCCCATAGACGGCCTCCCACCAGGCTCCGCTGTCCCTGGGATTCTCCAGGCAAGAACACTGGAGTGGGTTGCCATTTCCTTCTCCAATGCATGAAAGTGAAAAGTGAAAGTGAAGTCGCTCAGTCGTGTCCGACTCTTTGGGACCCCACGGACTGCAGCCCACCAGGCTCCTCCATCCATGGGATTTTCGGAAACAGTGCCTTTTCCTGGGAGAGTGAGAGGTGCGCGCGCACACACGCACGTCTGCCTCCCTCTGAACGGCACCCAGCCTTTCTCCATAAACCTCTTGTCTCCCAGGGAGGTTGTCCCCTCTGTATTTATGTGAAGTAAAGTGTTGCTATGACATGGTGTATAGTTTTTCCAGTTGAAAGCTGAAGTGTTTTGTCGCTCTCCATGGAACAATAAACTTCTCATTGGATACCTGCATTATTCCTCTGGAAGTCTTTACGATTCCCCACTTATCACTATAGAAGCCCCTCAGCCTCCTTCTCCATAAAGTGCCTACTTGCTGCTCTTTCAGTTGGAAGTGCTTGTATTTGCTTGGCTGCCCCCCAGCCTGGACGTGTGTGGGGCCCCGGGGACGAGCCCCACCTCCTCGTCCGTCACAGAAGCTATCAGGACCCTCCGTATACAGCTGGCTTCCGCTGCTTCGGGTCTCGCAAAGCTGACCCCCACGTTGCACTCTCGGGGTGCTGGGGTCTCACACCCATCCTCAGCCCCTGCGCTCCCCAAGCTGCACACGCCCGGTCTCCAGGGCTCCCTCTGGAAACACACGTCTCTTGGGCTGACTTCACCTTCTCTGGCTCCCTTCCCGTGTGGAATAGACTCTGAACCGCCCACAGGCCGGAAGACTGTCCAAAAGCTCGGCCCATCTCGCCCCCCAGGCTCCCGTCAGACCCCTCCCTGTCCAGCAGACAAACCGCCTCCCCACCGGCGAGCTCTTGACCACGGACAGCCACGGAGGCCTCAAAGCCCAGGTGAGCGGCTCCTCGGACAAGGGTCTCATCAGCTCATGGCCCAGACTCGCTTCAGTTACACTTGCACGTCTAAGTCCCCTTCTGCTACAACATGACCTTCAAGTCTCCTTATTTACCCTTTTTCTGAGCACAGTGCCAGCTCAGAGTAGGACCTCATAAAGAGTTTTTCAGAGAAATGAAAGAAATGAATGAATATAAACCGGTGGGTGTTGAGTGATGACTGTCCACAGAGAATGCAGGACAGAACACGGCTCCAAAGCCAGCGGCCACGGACATCAGAGCTCGGACGCTGCACACCCTGAGGCGGTGGCGGTCCAGCCGCTCAGTCGTGTCCAGCCCTGCGACCCCATGGGCCGCAGCACACCAGGCCTCCCTGTCTTTCCCCATCTCCCAGAGTTTGCTCAGACTCATGTCCATTGACATGGAAACAGTGACAGACTTTATTTTCTTGGCTCCAAAAGCACTGCAGACGGCGACTGCAGCCATGAAATTAAAAGACACTTTCTCTTCTGAAGAAAAGCTATGACCAACCTAGACAGCATATTAAAATGCAGAGACATTACCTTGCTGACAAAGGTCCGTCTAGTCAAGGCTGTGGTTTTTCCTGTGGTCATGTATGGATGTGAGAGTTGGACTGTGAAGAAAGCTGAGCACAGAAGAATTGATGCTTGTGAACTGTGGTGTTGGAGAAGACTCTTGAGAGTCCCTTGGACTGCAAGGAGATCCAAGCAGTCCATCCTGAAGGAGACCAGCCCTGGGTGTTCATTGGAAGGACTGATGCTGAAGCTGAAGCTCCAGTACTCTGGCCACCTCATGCGAAGAGTTGACTCATTGGAAAAGACTCTGATGCTGGGAGGGATTGGGGGCAGGAGGAGAAGGGGGCGACCGAGGATGAGATGGCTGGATGGCAACACGGACTCGATGGACGTGAGTCTGAGTGAGCTCCGGGAGATGGTGATGGACAGGGAGGCCTGGCGTGCTGCGATTCATGGGGCCGCAAAGAGTCGAACACGACTGAGCAACTGAACTGAACTGAATTTCCGTCGAGTCAGTGATGCCACCCAACCAGCTCATCCTCTGTCGTCCCCTTCTCCTCCTGCCTTCAATCTTTCCCAAAATCAAGGTCTTTTCAAATGAGTCCATTCTTTGCATGAGGTGGCCAAAGCATTGGAGCTCAGCTTTAGCATCAGTCCTTCCAGAGAACACCCAGGACTGATCTTTAGGATGGACTGGTTGGATCTCTTTGCAGTCCAAGGGACTCTCAAGAGTCTTCTCCAACACCACAGTTCAAAAGCAGCAATCTTTTGGCCCTCAGCTTTCTCTATGGTCCAACTCCCACATCTGTACATGACCACTGGAAAAGCTGTAACTTTGACTAGATGTACCTTTGTCAACAAAATAATGTCTCTGCTTTTTAATATCCTGTCTAGCTTTGTCATAGCTGTACTTCCAAGGAACGAGCGTCTTTTAATTTCGCGGCTGCAGTCCCCGTCTGCAGGGATTTGGGAGCCCAGAAAATAGAACCTGCCACTGTTTCCACTGTTTCTCCATCTATTTGCATGAAGTGAGGGGATCAGATGCCATGGTCTTAGGTTTTCTAAATGTTGAGTTTTAAGCCAGGTTTTTCACTCTCCTCTTTCACTTTCATCAAGAGGTTCTTTAGTTTCTCTTCACTTTCTGCCATAACGGTGGTGTCATCTGCATATTCGAGGTTATTGATATTTCTCCCAGCAATCTTGATTCCAGCTTGTGCTTCATCCCATCTGGCATCTTGCATGAGGTACTCTGTGCGTAAGTTAAATAATCAGGGTGACGATATGCGGCCTTGGTACTCCTTTCCCTGTTAGTCCTGGGGAAAAACACAGTGTGAGCCTGAATCAGTGCATCCCCATGAGGCACTTGCTGAGTGCCCAGTGGACGCCACCACCACGACACTCGGCGGAAAGGACACGTGGAAAGCAGAAAACTCTGGTCTTTCCAGGAGGTGATTTGTAAACACAAAAGTGAACCCAAGAAACAGAAAACAGCCAAGACGACTTATCACAAAGTTCAGACAGCTGGTCCAATGCAGGGGCCGCGGGAGTCTAGAGACGGAAATGAATGTGTGTCGAGAAGAAACATCTGTGGACGCAGCCGGAAGCAGGCTGGGAGCTTGACTCTCTTTCTGCTGGGACCCTGGGGGTCCACAGTGAGCCCGGGACCCCACAGCTCAGCTCGATTCCACCCTCTGCATTCATTATGCCATGCTCTGCCCCGTCCCACCTGGGTCTGTTTCATAAAAACAATAAAATAATAATTATGACCGTGCCAACACTCTTGACTGCTAGACATCGTACTAAGTGTCTCATATGTACTTGTTCATTGAATCCTCGCCAAAATGATCCCTCTATAACGGAGCTAATATTACAGAAGAGGAAACCGAGGCACAGAATGACGAGGGGCCTTGCCCAAGGCCACAGGGCTCCAGCAAAGCAGAAACAAGAGGGTCAGCCAGGCGTGGCCCTGGAGTGTCTACACTGAGGTCTCAGAGGGCGCAGCATGGAGGATGGGGATTTTCAGAAAACTGATTGTGTGGCAGTTTCGATCAGATGGAGATGGTTTCAACTGCCCCGATGAAAGAGCGCATGTGAGGAGAAGGCTGGGGATATCGCGGGATGTGAGGAGCACCCTTCGGCCCACACGAAACCGCGAGTCCTTAGGGCAGCTTCCTGAGCACCTTGTCCCCTGGAGGTCGGAGCCCAGGCTGGCGGAGGCGCTGGGGGTGCCATACGGGACCACCGCCCTGCAAGTGATGAGTCCGAGGTCTGGCTCAGTTTCAGAATTTTAGTGCCCAGCAGATAGGAAACAGATGCAGGGGTAAGGCATTTGGTTGAATTTAATTTCATTATTGGCTTGAGTATGACTTTCCTTTGCTCCAAAGTTTACATCATATCTAAATATATCTAACTCCTGCAGATGTAGGTGACCAAAGAAATGTGCTTACAGCGCTCACTCGCCCCAGCCATTAATAACTGACAGATACCAGCACGAGGCAGCAATTTGAAATGCTTACGTTTTCCATTTATTATAGACTGAACTTCATACTTGCCATGTTGAAACCGACATTTGAGAGATACCACAGGACAATTTGCTCTCTTCAGATGCAGTTTAAGCAGTTTCTTAAACCTTCTCTGATCAGCCGAGTGATTCGTGAGGCGTCTCTAGCCGATCGGTTGGGCTTTTCAGCACTCGCCACCTGGAATCATCTCTGCTGTGCATTTTTGTTGCTTTATTGCTCTGGGTTAAAATACATGTTTTAAGGAAGGTGAGTCATTTTCATGTTAACCATTTTAAAAATTTTTTCACAATGCATGTTGAGAAATAGGAGCAGCTCTGTGGCTCCCGGATGATCGATTAGTGATTGCTTAACCCTGCAAATAAGCCCGAGTAGCCGCTGTGTCTCCAGGAGGCACGTGGGCCGGGGAACCCCAGGAGTCAGCCCTGCGGGGAGGCGGCCCAGGAGGGTTCTGGGTGTCTGCACTGGAAAAACATCGCAGGCCAGGCAGATTAAACAACAAACACTTGTTCGCTCACAGACGAGCCTGGATGTCCAAGGCCCAGCCTCCTGCTGTGGGTGAGGCTGGCTTCTCCTGAGCCCCTCTCCTGGCGCGCAGACGGCCGTCTGGTCCCCGTGACCTCACGTGGCCGGCCCTCTGGGAGCATCTGTGGCCCGATCTCCTCTTCCTAGAGGGACGCCAGCCACGTGGGATCAGGACCCCCCGCCCATGATGTCATTCTATGTCGTCCGTTCTCAAAGGCCCAGCTCCAAACAGCCCCAGGGGCGGGGCCAGGCTCCAGCTCAGGAACCTGGGCACCCAGTTCAGCCCCTGAGAGTAAGTCTCTAAATGGCCCATCTTCCCTCCCCCGCCGGACACACGGGGTCACTCCCTTGCTGCTCTGCCTTGGGAAGCTGGTGAGGTGCCCGAGAGTGAAGCTGGGGATCTGTGAGGCCCTTCAGGGGTCCTCGCTCGGCCTCCAGGGACCCGTGGGAATCCGTGCCACTCCCTGTCAGCCTGGGTCGGGCTCTCCCCGTCCAGGGCGGACCAGGCGGCCCCTCTGGCCTCGTGGTTTTCGGGGATGGCTCCCCGTGGCATCACTGCCCTGACGCGGTGGGGAAGACACTGGCTCCGTTTGCTCAGCTTCATCATGAGGACGGGGGCGGCTCCGCAGTTCCTCACCTGCAAGCCCTGAGCTGAGGGGACCTCCTTTGTGCAGAGGGAGGCTGGCGGCACCGCCCGCAGGTCAGAGGTCAGCACACGGAGGACAGGGCGTCCCCAGGGTCCCCTCCCCCGCCGAGGCACTAGGAGTCCCCAGGCGGGCCGGGAGCTGCAGCGTGAGCACTGCCTCCCGAGGGGCCCTCCCGTCTGACCGCCCCCAGGGCAGCGAGGCCCCATCCTCCGGCCCCGAGCTTAGCCCCCAAACCACCCCCTCCTGGCCTGTCCCCTCCCGCCCGCCAGCCCCAGAGGCCATCAGCGTCTCCCCTGAGAGCTCTCCTTGGTCAAAAACAGGCAGAGAACAGGCCTGTCCCTAACAGACACCGTCGAAGCTGGCCCTCAAATCCTGCTGTCCGAGTCTCGGAGACAGGCGACCGCCCCCGCCTGATGCGGAAAGTCGCTTCTCTCTTCACCTGGAAGCTTTCGGGGGAAGGGTAGGAAAGCTGGGGAGACTGGCCTCTCTGTCTGTCCCCTCCTGCTCCCTCCCTCTGTCCCCCTCTCTCTCTCTGTCTCTCTGTCCCTCTGTCCCTCTGTTCTCGTCCCAAACCCCGTGTACACGTTTCTCTCCCTGGTTACAGCCCCTCATCTGTCCCCGTTTGCTTCCTGAAATCCTCCTTCCTCCAGTTCCGCACAGGCCGCCCTCCAGGCTGCACGGGAGCGGCTCGTCTGAAAGTTGTTAGCATCTCTGGACACAGGAGATGAAAGACGGCTGAAGGGGGAGGACTTCGTGAACCTATGAGCTGACTCGGCGTCGGCCCGGACTCTTCTCTGCACACTCCGTCAGGGGTGAACCTACACATGTCGCTGGAGACACTCGCCACCTGCCTCCTCAGAGCAGCCCTCCCGTCCTGTCCCGGGCTCCCAGGGGAGTGCCCGTGTGTCTGCCCGGGTGGCCTGCAGCGGGCAGGAGTCCGCCCCTGCTGGGGAGAGTGGTGACCACCTCCTCTTGGCACCACCCACATGACCCCGTCATGGGTACAATCAAGAGCTGGCCTAGAGCCAGTCCTGGCATGTCACACCCCCAGTGCCCTGCCAGGGCTGGGACCAGCGTGCAGCCCCCGTGCAGGGCCCGTCAACACAGCACGCAGACCAGGACACGGCGGCTGCAGGCCACCGTCTGCTCAGAGTGTCAGCGCCTCTGGGGGCTCGGACGCCGCCCCCGACCCTCATCCAAGCCCCCGCCTTGGGTGGGCCACCCTGCGGTCAGGACACAGCCTCACTGGAGGCTTCTGGTGCTTCGCGGCCCCTGAGAAATGGAACTTTCCCCCAACAAACCCCTCTAGCCTCTCTACCCAAATCATGCAGCTTTAGCGCCCAAGAGAGAAACATTTCTAGTGGAATCCCCTCACTTTCCAGATGGGGAAGCTGAGGCCTGGGGAGGCTAAAAGACCTTCCCAAGGACTGCGTCGGGTCTCAGGGTGCTGGAGCCGGCCGCCCTGACTCACTCCACACCTGGAACCCCCTCTGCCATGCTGGGGACACCCCAGGATCTGGAATGGAGTCTGCATGGGGAAGGGACCCCTCCCTGGCAGACGCCATGCCGGCCTGAGCCGGGGCCTGGGTGGATTGGGAGCTTTCTCAGGACCTCAGAGCAGGGCCCAGATTTTAAGCTGCGTATATTTTAATTCACAGTTCATCATAGCCCAACTGTGTGAATTGTAAGAAAAAATGAAAGATAACAAAAAAGACATATTTGAAAATGTGAACCCAATTTTTGAGCCCTGCATTCAGCAGAGCGCCCAGTTTGGAGGACCAGTGCCTGGATGTCGCCCTGGGCCCCTCACCTCGCTGCTGCTTGGCCCTGGAGCCCCTGCCAGAGAAGGGGGCGTGGTTCCCAGTGACAGATCTTCTCAAAGCGCATCCCCATTTTTCTCACCTGCCACCTGGGGCAATCATCCCCAAGTGCTTGCAGGCATTTCCTTGCCTGTGGGGTTCTGCCTTGAGGGCAGAAGCGCTTCAGCCCTCAGCCGCCTCGGGTCCGAGGCCGTGCCTCTGTCCCCCTCTGAACACAGGGACTTCCTTCCTGATGAAGACATGTGTGCTCGGTGTCCTCTGGGAGCGCTGAGCTGGCTGCTAACTCTGTAGTCCCAGGCGCGTTCTGCGTGAGGCGTGGCGGGGAGCCGAATCCAGAACACCAGCCACGTGCGGGGAGCACACAGCTATGGCAGGAGGGGGACCAGGGCCTGGTGGGCCTCTGTCCTCCCACCCGGGATGGGGGTCCCACCCTCAGATCAGCAGGTGCGGGGTGAGGGGTCAGGACCGCACGGCCTTGGTGCAGACGGACAGAACCAGCCGAGATGTCCCGACACGTGGAACAGGCGGAAAAGGCCCCTCGCACGTGCTGGTGAGAAGAGCCAGCCCGCTGCTCGGACAGAGCAGATGTGCAAGCAGGTATCGCGGAGCGGAAAGCGTCCTCGGCTCCTCCATCCCGAGCTGCCCCTGCCTGCGGCCCCCTGGTTGCGTCCTGGCAGCCAAGGATGCCCCCGGGATGCAGACACGTCTCCAGTTCAGTGATCTCACTTACCCGGTCGCTCAGCAACCTCTGGGAAGTGGCGAGAAAACCAGTCTTCCTCTGAGGCTTGTCGGGAGGATGAAGTAGGAAAAGACACGGGTGGCACGCGCCTGCGCTCTGCGGGAGCACACGCTCAGACTCGAGCTCGGCCGTGGCCTGTGCTGTCAGCGGGGCCCTCGTGCCTGAGCTGACCCGGGAGAAAGTCCGGAGGGTCCAGATACTCGGTCTAGATGTCTCTGTGACGGTTTGTGTGGATGACCCACATCCTGTAGTAAATAGATGACCCTCCACACTGTGGGGGGCTGTACCCAATGGAGACAAGAACAGACCGCGGCTCGCAGGGAGGTGGAGGAGCCTCTTCTCCAGGGGCTGCCGCGCCAGCCCCGGACGCGGCCCCGATCAGCCCCGTCCGTCACCGCGCCGACTCCCGCATCGAGTGAGTCGGCTCCTGCATCAAGTCTGCCTCCCTGCAGCCTGCCGGCTCTGCTTCTCTGGAGAGCCCCAACTGTCACAGCGCGTCTGACGTGAAGAGCACCTGTTGGTTGTTGTCGGCAGGCAGGGCTCTGCCGGGTAACTTCAGCGGAGTCTTGGCCATCCAGAGTGCACTCAGCCAGCACCTTAGTTTCTGCACTTCGTCTGCTCAGGTAGCAGGCTTCCTGAAGCACAGACCGGACTCCGGCCCGCGCGCTCCAGGGCTGGCAGTGGTGTGGGGAGCACTGAGATCTGGCAGTGGGCTCGCGCTTCTCACAGCCTTCATTAGCGCTCCCACCCAAGAAGGAGCGCAGGCCTCCTCTCCCGTCTCCCGAGCCGCCTGGGGGTCCCCTGACGCATCTGACAGGACAGACCCCTTTGAAATTCATCCCAAACCTGCCCCACCCTCCCTCGGACCCAGCGGTATGTATCAGCGGCTGGAGGGGTCTGAGTGAGAAGAAGGTAGAAACGGAGAGATACCCCTTCGCTTCCAGAGGCCGAGGGCCCACTCGCGACGCCGTCCTTGTTTGAAGCGCTTCGTGCTCCCTGTTGGGACCGAGGATGGAAGAGCAGTGGGCAGAGCTCACGCCCCATGTCCACTGAGGCCCAGGCTGCCCCCAGCTCTGTCAGCTCAGACCTCTGACCCCTCTCGGGTGACACTGACTTTGTGGGGAGGGCTCAGCCAGTCCTTGGGGGGCCTGGGCCCCAGACACTGGGTCAGACAGCGCCCAGCCTCCACAGGAAGCCTGCACCAGGAAGGGCCTTCAGCCCTGCCAGTGGTTTCAAGGCTCCTCTCTAGCCTGGTGATGGTCTCTGTCACTGTCTCCACTACGTCCTCCTAGAAAGGAGCCTGAGGTGCTTGTGAAACCCCTGAACATGCTGGGCCCGCGCTACATCCACGCACAGAAGTCAGCGGGGAGGACAGCGACTCGAGCGTCCCTGGGCTCGTGTTCCCGGGGCTGGAGAGTGCACAGGAAGTCGGTGCTCCCGAGTCAGTGAGTGAACCGTGTCAGGTGTACCGGTTGCCTTTAGGTAGCTGGCAGTGCGGTGGCTCAGTTGGTAAAGAATCTTCCTGCAATGCGGGAAGACCTGAGTTCCATCCTGGATTGGGAAGATCCCCTGGAGAACAGAATGACTACCCACTGCATTATTTTTGCCTGGAGAATCCCATGATCACAGGAGCCCGGTGGGCTACAGTCTCCAGGGTTGCAAGCAGTCAGACACGATGGAGTGACTTTCACTGCACTACTGTATATAGTGAAAGTTGGACAGCATCAGCGACTCAGCGCACCTGAGTTTGAGCAAACTCTGGGACATGGTGAAGGTCAGGGGAGCCTGGTGTGCTGCAGTCCAGGGGATTGCAGAGTCAGACATGATGGATCGACTGAACACCACCACCACATATGTACACACACACACGCACACACACACAAGCACGCACACACACACACACACACACACGCACACGCATGCACATGCACGCACGCACGCACACGCACGCACGCACACGTGTGCATGTATTTGTACTCTGCAGGCAGTCGCAAGCAGGAAGTGAGTAACGCAGCTTTCCTCACTGGGTAACAGAGGCTCTCCATCTGTGGCACACCGCTGAGGGCTGTGTTAGTTGTCACGCCTTGAAATGCAGTAGCGTGCATTGTCCCTGTAAGACACGGATTCTGGGAGAAGAGAGGAGAAACGTAGCCTTCCCCGTGCCTTCTCCAGCCGAGAACTGAACCGGCTCTCAAGGAAAGCCTTGGGGAGCGTCCCTGCCAGTCACTCTTCAGAAACCCCTGGCTGCTGATCGTGGCGTCTTGAAATAATACACACAGAAGTGTTTCCACTCCACAATAATGGGATTTTGAAAGTGAACATCCTCTCTACTTAGCTGAATTTGGATGTAATGGAATTTGTGATCACCAAAGAAGGAAACAGGACCAGGGTAGCTAACTGTATTACGAGTGTGGAGAAAAGGTTTAAGTAGAAGTATTTACAATAAGTTTTTTTTCTGTGCATTTATATGTCAGGAGGGGAAGAAAGCTACGTGGGCCGACAGCTGGTTCAAGTTAAATCAGTGCTGGCTTGGAATATTAAATTTTCACTGCTCTGTGAAGAAGGCAGGTTGTTCTCCGTGCTAGTCCACAGAGGGCCATGGGGCTTTGGCTGAGCCAGGGTCCCGTGAGTATCTGAACTGCCGGCTCAGCCACACACAGGCTCCGCACGGCCTGCCGTCCCGGGGCTTTGAGAAGGACGTAGTGGCTGTTCACCAGCATCCCCGCTGTGCCAGAGGTCGCTCTGCGCTCTCTGGATGGACCGGGGGCTGTCCGTCACTGACGGGTGTGGTGAGGCTAGAGGGAGGAGCGGGCGATGAGAGCGAACCCCTGGGCTCTCACGTAAAGCGCTGACCTTCACCCCACGGTATGTGAAGGCCTGGGATTAGGCTGAGCGCCTTAGTGGCATGGATGCTTTAAATCCCAGTTACAAGCTAAATGGGGTTTAATTTGAGGGGATCCTGGGTTCGTCTATCCCTAAAGAGGAACAAGCTGATTGTTTCCCTTATGAAGTTCGCCTGCAAACCTGCTAAGTATTTTACATTTAAGGCCAAGTGAGAACCGGAGCTGAGAGGTTCAGAGAGCAGTTTCATCAGGACGCCTTCAAGGACCAACGGAAACGCGAAATTAGGCAAATCGCCCAAAGGGAAAGGCGCAAAAGTACAATAGCTCCCTCTTCATTTCAGATCACATTTGTTAATCCAAACAAATCGCTCAAGCTGAATTTGGATCAGCTTATTGTGGTGGCCGTGTGAAATGTCTCGCTCCGTCATTTGCATCTTTGGAGTTCTCCCCACGCAGGCCAAGGGCGGCGGAAGGGAATTTAGAGCTCCCGCCTCACCCTGCTTCCTCATCCAGAAGCGAGCCCAGCGGGCTGAGGGCTGGGTCAACGGCCCCTCCCTGTGCTGCGAGCCTAGGAGGGAGGCTTGTCAGTCGCCCGCCACACCTCCTGCGGTGAGAGCTCCACGAGTCTCCACGGACATCACAGCAGCTGTAATTCAAGGTCACAGAGGGCAGGCCTGCGGATCAAAGGCAGTTCTGCAACAAGACCCTCCAGGGTGGGTGACCCCAGCTGGATTCCTGCTTCTCTTCAGTCCTGGCACTTCACGCACGAAGCTTCACGTTCTAAGCGAGAGGACGCATGGCCTATACTACAGTGTACTTCAGGGGCAGACAGGTCATGGGCGGTGACTATGGAAAAAGAGGGAGAAAAGTGGTGGAGAAAGCCAGCCTGGCCTGCGGGTGACGTCGCCCGGGCGTCAGGGTGCTCCCGGGGGAAGCACTCAGGCTGCTTGGCGGGGACTTGGGTGGCATCAGGACGTGGAAGGACTGCTTCGATTATAAAGATGTGATGTCCAAAATCTGGGCTAGTTTTAGTGGCAACTATATAATGTGGCTCAGGGAGTAAAGAGTCTGCCTGCAATGCGAGAGACCTGGATTCAATCCCTGGGTTGGGAAGATCCCCTGGAGAAGGGAAAGGCTACCCCATCCAGTATTCTGGCCCGGAGAATTTCATGGACTGTATAGACCATGGGGTCGCAAAGAGCTGGACACGACTGAGCGGCTTTCACTCTATAATGTGAATTACACTGTGCGAAGTTATACCCATAAATATTCAAGTCTTTACAACGTCCTGTGTTTCCCACGGTACCTGCATCAATGTTCTTAGATCCTAAAAGCTTGTTCTGCAGGGGCGTTTTGGAGCAAGTAGAGGATGGAGGGAAAAGGGGACGTGTTCACTGAAGACCTCACGGCCTCAGCAAGGCCATCAAAGACCCTGAAGGCCAGCTGCCTCACCAGAAAGAAAAGAAGTCACGAGGAGAGATGAGCATCTCCGGCTGGTAGAACGGGCCTGGGACTTAGGAACCACACACAGACACGTCGGGCCAGTGCCCAGCACGGAGCAGGTGTCCAACTAACGGGCCACTCCTGCGGTAGACTCTGCTTGGGCCGTCGATGGGAAGGGGACCAGGTGACTGGCAGAGAATGAACACGTGTAAAACATGTCACGTGAGGAAGCAGCGACCAGCCTGGTGGGAACAGTGAACAGGGGGCTGAATGGGAAGATACCCTTTGATCAGCCTAAACCACAGAAAGCTGCCCGCATCTGCGGATAGACCTGTCACCTCCTGCTCTGGGTCGTATGAGTCCAGAGTGGCCCTGAGCCCTGACTTGGGCCCGAGGCCCTAGGCCCTGCAGCAGCCTCCTCTGTCAAGGCTGGGATGTGAGTCAGGGCAGAGAGGGCCACGCCGCAGGCTGGCTGCAGTCCTCTGACGCTCGTCAGAGAAGCATTTAATACCAATCAGAAATCTCACGCCAGCTCCACGTCCAGGGAAGTGTCCAGGATGCAAAACTCTCCATAGAGAATGTAACAGGCACGGCTTCACCTGGAGCATCTTCAGGAAAAGGCACAGCCGGGGTCTCACGACCCCTTCAGCTGTAGCCTGATCGCCATGACCCGTTTCAGACGAAAACCTAAAATGGCATTTGTTTTTCCTTGAGAATTCTATTTACTTACAGCTAACCAAAGCCAAGCAAAATGGCCATATTGTTCTCCTCATTATGCTTATTATTGCGTGAGTGTAAAATCAAGTGCAGCCCACTAGGAAATCTGTAAATGTGATGCTGCTTAGAAAGTTCTCCCCAAAGTGCCTGACCTGAGAGACACAACTGGGTACCCTGCGTCGCCCAACTCGTTTGTAAATAATTGGAATAAAATGATCATTTCTCTTCTTAAAGCCTGGACATTGAACTCTTACACAGAAGTAGCGTCTCTCACAGCCAACAGGAGATAAAGGCTATAGGCAGGTAGACACTGAGGCTGGATTTCTGAGGCTGGAGGATGAAAGGTTGGAGGCTGGGGGAGGCTGGCGGCTGGGAGCTGGAGGCTGGAGGCAGACCTGTCGCTCTGGTAAATGTGGATACAGCTGAGTGTACGGTCCTAAGCTCTTAGCCTCCAGCTTGGAAAGGGGGACATTGAGCAGGAACCCATGGGAGGCTGGCCAGGGGAGCCTTTGTGTCCTGGGTGAGCAGGGACGCCAGTCAGGGCGTTATAAGTTTGGCAAGTGAAGGAGGCGGGCCAGGGTGACGCCGAGCAAACGAGCTGACGAGACCCCGGCAGGGAACGTGGTCAGTCTGCTGGAGCCCCGCTCCCTGCCCGTGAAGCGCCAAGTCGTGTGGAGCTGAGCCCTGGAGTGCCCAGCTGGATGCCAGGGCCGCGGGGCTGGGGCGGGGCGAGCCTGGGCTCCAGGTGCGGGAGGCCGCAGGCCACGCCGGCTGGGGCTCTGGAAACAGCGACGGGGCATCTGCTGGGGAATTCTGCAGAGGGGGTGGCCACGACAGCTCTCAAGAAGCACAGACATTGGCCGGGCTCAGCGCACCGCCCAGGCCGGCGGACAGCACTGTGTGGGGGTGGGAACAAGGAGGGGCTCGGCAGCCAGGACTCGGAGTGACCCGGGGAGCTGACGGATGGCCCGCAGCAACCATCCACAGCCGTCGGGGTCTTGGAGGTCGCTACCCTGACCCACTGGTCCCAGTGGGTGGCGGTGAGAACAGCCATCTTCAGTTTGAGATGCAGCTGCGGGCCTCGCCTCTGGGGGGTCACTCTTCCCTAGGATCTGAGCTGGAACCACAGCCCAAACCCTCTCTCTGGGACACTTCATAAAACATCACTGAGAAAAAACAAGAATGACATGATCCATCAAGCTGCTGATCACAAATTAAACATCCCAGACTTTCTATCTCCTGAGCATCAGGAGCATCCAACTAAGATTGTGGAAGAGACCATGGCTGGATTAGCAACACGGATGAAGGCAGGGAGGGGGGTCCCCCACCCGACGCCGTCACTGACAGGTCGGTTCATCAGAAAGGAAGACTGCAAACCCACGACCTCCACGATTAATTGGAAGTTGCTTTTTAAAAATTCATCGAAAAAATAATGGTGAAATAACAGCACAATGAAGTGAGGTCGCTCAGTCGTGTCCGACTCTGCGCGGCCCCATGGACTGTAGCCCACCAGGCTCCTCCGCCCATGGGATTTTCCAGGCAAGAGTGCTGGAGTGGAGTGCCAGTTCCTTCTCCAGGGGACTTTCCCGACCCGGGAATCGAACCCGGGTCTCCTGCATTGCATGCAGAAGCTTTTCTGTGGGAGCCATCAGGAAAGCCCTACAGCACAATAGGAAAATGTATTAATAAGTGCATATTTTTGTCAGGGCTTCTCAAGCTCTGGAGTGTGGACCCTGGAGGCTCCTGAAACCTGCCGTGGACTCCGGAGTGCAGTGCCCTCTTTGTCAGAACCCTGAGGTGTGTGTTGTGTGCTGAACTGTGTCCCCAGATTCAGGTCTCGAGGTCCCAAACACTGGAGCCTTGTCTGCGGCCTGATCTGTAAACACGATCAGTGCAGATGTGAGAGCCAGGAGGGAGCCGCAGGGCGGGGCGGGGCCGCGGGGCGGGGCCGCGGGGCAGCATGAGAGCGTGAGAGCGCTGCTTGCTCAGTCGTCTGATATTTGTGACCCCGTGGACTGTAGCCCGCCAGGCTCCTCTGTCCACAGGACTCTCCAGCAAGAATCCTGGAGTGGGTTGCCTTTCCCTTCTCCAGGGGATCTTCCTGAGGTAGGGCCTGAACCCGGGTCTCCTGCATTTCAGGTGGGTTCTTTACCATTTGAGCTACCAGGGAAGCTATAATCCAGTGTGGCCAGTGTCCTCCTAAAGCGGGGCCTGTGGGAGCAGAGACGCGCCGGGAGCAGGTGGGGAACAGAGCCGGGGCAACCACGCTGAGGACGCTGGTGACCACCCACAGCCCCAGCAGCTGGAGGGGGCCAGGGCAGGGCCCTGCCACCCCGCTCAGCTTGTGCCCACACTCCAGAGTGGAGCTTCTGCTGCTAAAGCCCTGCAGACTCACACGAGGACTCACCATGGGTGTGCATATTCTCCCCACCTTCTAGAATATTCCAGGGCCAGAGGATGAATCTGTGGGCTTTCAGAGATCCACTCGACTTCCTTCTCCTCCTGCAAATGTGTCTGGACCCAGCACCCACAGGGCATCAGTGGGGACCTCCTGCGTCAGCCGTCAGGACAGCAGAGATGGAGCAGGAACATTCCAAGGGTTGCCTAACTGCCCCGGACCTCGGGATTTCTCCTGGAACAGCTGTGCAAAAACAGCGGTCTCAGAGCTGGGGCCCTGGGTTCTTCTGTCCCACACTTGCAGTGACTTGAGGCCGTGTGACTTGAGAAAGCCTTTGGCAAAGCCCTGAAACCATCGATCCCAACCCCAAGGCGGTGTCCGTTTCATATCTTCTTTGTCAGGATGGGACATGTGAAAGCAAGCCATTCACACAACTGAAGCTGCTTAGTATGCGTGCACAGAACCAGCCTCATTATTTATTTCATTGCTGTTTTTGATGAAATATTTAAAATGTTTTAAACTATCTTCAGTATTAGTTGTAGTAGGTTAAATATCAATAGATGCAATCCACTTCTCAGTTCATTTTATTTCTCTGCCACCAGGTAATTCATCCCTGTTTTTGTTCAACCTTTAAAATGTGCCAAAAAGATAAAAAATAAAAAGAAACTCAGCTCTTACCCTGGGGCTGACATTTTCAATCCCAGGGTAAATGCCATTCTGCATTTAAGCTAAGTGTACAAAATTAATATCAGATGATGCATTCCGAACCAAATGTCTGTCAGAGTGCCTGCTATCTGGGCTGCTGACCCAGTGATGAGTTACGGTCACCTGAGGACGCTTAGCCTGAGGCTTGTGTCCATCAGAGGCAGGCAGACCTCTCGCCCTGCTTACCCATGCTCCGTGTTGCTGATGGATGAGAGCTTCCCAAAGTGAACTTCTATTTACATTAAGGTTTATTTTATTTTATTTTATTTTATTTTATTTTTTGATCTAAGGTTTATTTTTTAATTGCAATATTTTATTTGTTTCATATCTAAACACTTCACTTTCTTTGCTTCTCTTCCGTCCCTCCCTTGGGACCATGATTAATCCCCAGAAAATAAACACGCAAACAAATAGGATATTACAATTGTTTTGTTTGTCTCTCCCCCACTTCCTTCTTGCTCTCTCTCTCTGTCTCTCTCTGTCTCTGCTGTCTCTCTCTGTCTCTGTCTCTCTCTGTCTCTGTCTGTCTCTGCTGTCTCTCTCTGTCTCTCCTGCCTCCCTCTGTGTCTCTCTCTGTCCCTTTGTCTCTCATCCGTCAGAGGACACTCGGCTTCAGCGAGGATCTTCAGAGAGCGCCCTCAGCTCTCGGGACGCCGGTGTGCACACCTTCCCCTCCGTACGCTGTGGGAAGGCAGCTCTCAGGAGCCCGTCAGCTCTTTGGTCCACAACTCCAGCCCCGAAGCTCGAGCTCATGGCCATCGTAGGAAGCGTTATTCCACATGTAGAAAGCCGTCATCAGCTATCTCAGTCAAATTCTGTTTTTATCCTCATAATCAAGGGGAAAAAAGGAAACCCACACCCCCTTGTCAATACTAAAGCATTGAAGGTCTTTGGGTCCTGACCTTGTTTAATCACATGAGGAAACCAAATCCACACTGAAGACCGTGTTTTACTCTCAGTAATTTCCTGTCCTAAAATTAACACAGGTCTTTCAATCCCCTTGGCCAAAAAAAGAAAGAAAAAAAAAAAGCAGTGCTTTTGACGGGGAGAGTTACAGTCTGACTTAGAACTGAGATGAGAAGCTGCCTCTGTTATCACCTTCCTTTGTTGGTAAGATTCTCAGTGATCTATCTTCCTGCGCCCATTTTTACACGTGACAGAAACGTCACTCTCAACAGTGTTCCCAGTGGCCACTTCTGTCAGCGATGGCTAATTAAACCACGCCATCAATCTCTGCAGCCATTTCTCTTTGTTCTTTGGTAGACTGTTGAACAGGTTTTACGGGATATCAGTCATGACTAATATGTGGAAAATTCTCAAAGAGATGGGGACACCAGACCACCTGACCTGCCTCCCTAGAAACCTGTATGCAGGTCAAAAAGCAACAGTTAGAACTAGGCGTGGAACAACGGATTCGTTCCAAATTGGAAAAGGACTATGTCAAGGCTGTATACTGTCACCCTGCTTATTTAACTTCTATGCACAGTACATCATGCGAAATGCCAGGCTAGATGAAACACAAGCTGGAATCAAGATTGCTGCAAGAAATATCAGTCACCCCAGGTATGCAGATGACACCACCCTTATGGCAGAAAGTGAAGAGGAACTAAAGAGCTTCTTGATGAAAGTGAAAGAGGAGAGTGTAAAAGCTGGCTTAGAACTCAACATTCAGAAAATGAAGATCATGGCATCCGGTCCCATCACTTCATGGGAAATAGATGGAGAAACAGTGGAAACAGTGTCAGACTTTATTTTTAGGGGCTCCAAAATCACTGCTTATGGTGACTGCAGCCATGAAATTAAAAGACATTTACTCCTTGGAAGGAAAGTTATGACCAACCTAGACAGCATGTTAAAAAGCAGAGACATTACTTTGCCAACAAAGGTCCGTCTAGTCAAGGCTATGGTTTTTCCTGTGGTCATGTATGGATGTGATTGTGGACTATAAAGAAGGCTGAGTGCCAAAGAATTGCTGCTTTTGAACTGTGGTGTTGGAGAAGAGTCTTAAGAGTCCCTTGGACTGCAAGGAGATCCAACCAGTCCATTCTGAAGGAGATCAGCCCTGGGTGTTCACTGGAAGGACTGATGCTGAAGCTCAAGCTCAAGCTCCAATCCTTTGGCCACCTGATGTGAAGAACCGATTCATTGGAAAACTTCCTGATGCTGGGAAAGAGAAGGCAGGAGGAGAAGGGGAGACAGAGGATGAGATGGTTGGATGGCATCACGGACTCGATGGACATGAATCTGAACAAGCCCCAGGAGTTGGAGATGGACAGGGAGGCCTGGTGGGCTGCAGTCCCTGGGGTCGCAAAGAGTCGACATGACTGAGCAACTGAACTGAACTGAGTCATGGCTAGTAAGAACATAGCAGGACTATCTTGAAAGCTGGCATTTACTGCAAATCCAGGTCCATCATGCGTGGTTCCTGCAGAGCAGAGATAAGCCAGGTCATCGGTGTGGACCCGGCCTTCTGTGGAGACCCCGGGCCCTCCTTCTGAAGAGCGTGCACTGCCACCGCGCACCCGCAGTCACCCACCCACAGAGCTGCCTGGAACACCGACAGCCGAGCGTTTCCCGGCCAGTGCCAAAGAGTGCAATAAATCACAGCTCCTATAATGAACCAGCTCCCCGTAAATGAGCGCCAGATGTTTTACAGGTGACCTGAGAGAATGCCACAATCCCCCGAATCCCATAAATAATAGGAAAGCTGTCAGGAAGAATAAGCAAATATAGATCATTTTAAAGTGTCTCGGCATTCCTGCTTTTTTAACTCTTTGTCAACTAAAACGCCCTGTTTTCTTTATATTAAAATAAAAGCAAAGTTTCCTAAAATTTCTCTTATTAAGCAGACAATTCTGGTTAATTTTTTGTGGTAGAATGAAGGTGGCTCTAATCTGGGCTTTAAGAATATACTAGGACTGCCCACGGTCCAGAACACTGCTGAGGGGGCAGGACGCAGCCCGAGGGGTGACGGGCCCCCGGGGCAGCGGCCGCCCATCAGGGAAGACCAGCCTGCTTGCTCCCGCCTGTTTCCTGGCCCCCGGGGCCTGCGTCTCTGGAGAACCCTGACTAATGCCTGTCACCGGCCCCAGAAGCCCCAGTGTGCTCTCTACACATGTGCTTTTTCTAGAAATTTCATGTAAATTATATCATATGACATATAGTCTTCTATGCCTGGCTCCTTATATTCCGGATAATGTTCATGCTCTTGTGATTCACCCAGACTGTCAGACGCACTGGTGGTTTGCATGCCTTCATTGATAAGCAGCATCCAGCCCACCACAATCTGCTTATTCATTTGTCTCTTGGTGGACATTTGGGTTGCTCCTCGCTTTTGGCAATAATGAACAGTGGAACCACAAACATTCAGGTGCAAGTCTTTGTGTGGATATATGTCTTGACTTATCTCGGGATATGTTTAAAAGGCCTGATAGCTGGCTCATGGTGAGCAGATATGCATCTTTCTGAGAAACTGCCAGACTCTTTTCCAAACTGTCGGTGTTGCCTTGCATTCCCGCCGAGGTGTGAACATCTCGTCTCTCTTCCAGCCCTCAGTAATGCCGGACTTCTGGAACGATTGTAGTCTTTCTAGCGGGTGTGTGGTGTTATCTTATATTGTGGGTCTTTGTTTTCAAAGCATATTTTTGTTGGGTATAGAATTCCTGACTGACAGGATTTCCCACACTGAGCTCTTGCTGCATCATCTTCTGACTCACGCAGCGTCCGTCAAGTCTGCCCCTGTCCTTACCTCTGCGTCCCGGGGGTGACAGGCTGCTCCGCAGATGTGTCCTTTTTGCTGGATCTCAGCAGTCTGACTGTGATGTGCCTTCTGTTCAGTTCAGTTCAGTCACTCAGTCGTGCCCGACTCTTTGCGACCCCATGAATCGCAGCACGCCAGGCCTCCCTGTCCATCACCAACTCCCAGAGTTCACTCAGACTCACGTCCATCGAGTCCGTGATGCCATCCAGCAATCTCATCCTGGGTCGTCCCCTTCTCCTCCTGCCCCCAATCCCTCCCAGCATCAAATTCTTTTCCAATGAGTCAACTCTTCGCATGAGGTGGCCAAAGTACTGGAGCTTCAGCTTTAGCATCATTCCTTCCAAAGAAATCCCAGGGCTGATCTCCTTCAGAATGGACTGGTTGGATCTCCTTGCAGTTCAAGGGACTCTCAAGAGTCTTCTCCAACACCACAGTTCAAGTTCAAAAGCATCCATTCTTTGGCGCTCAGCCTTCTTCACAGTCCAACTCTCACATCCATACATGACCACAGGGAAAACCATAGCCTTGACTAGACGGACCTTAGATGTGTCCTTTTTGCTGGATCTCAGCAGTCTGACTGTGATGCGCCTTTGTAGACACTTTCTGTTGTCTGTGTATTTATGTTTGTGTTGTTTCCTTCTCAGGATTTATTGAGCTTCCTGGACCCATCGATTTAGAGGTTTCATCGAATTTAGGAATGTGAGTGACTGCTATGGTTTCAAACATTCTTGTCTGACTCTTCCTGAGACTCAGTTATATTAATTCTCTGGATGTTATTTGATAGATGCTCATGTTCCTCCCCCCCCCCATCATTTCTCTCTGTGCATCTTTTGGGAATTTCACTATTGCTATTTCTTTGTATTCACCAATCCATTTTAGGAAAACGTGGTTGAACTCAGTTGTCTAGACTTGGAGGACAGGTAGAGTTTCGGTGCTAAAGCTTGATCACTAAAGCAGCATTTTAACTGCAAGATGTGCGGGCAGAGCATGGCTCTCGGGTCAGCTGACCTTTTTTTTTTTTTAAGTAAAGTTTTACTTGGACATGGCCTGGCTCATCTATGTGTTGTCCACAGCTTCCTGTGAGCTGCAATGATGGAGCTGAGTCCCTGCATGAGAGACCACCCAGCAAGCAGAACCTAAAATATTCGCCAGCAGAAGAAGGTGCAAGAGTCATGGTCTGGGGAATTCCCGATGGAGACTGAGGGCTTTGCCCACTTTTTATCACAAGTAATACCATTCTTTCTCAGTTAAGTGTAAACTTTATCTTTCAAAAAGAGTTGACAATACTTAACGCAATACTTAATGGAAAACATAAACGCGCACAAGGTATGTTCCCTTTGCTGAATTTCAGTTGTGAATAGCCGTCACCTGGCTTGACTCTGGCCCCCGAGTCCTCTCGTACAGAGGAGCTTTTGAGTCTCCATGTGAATTGCAGCTTTAAGTGTTAAAAGGCCTCAAATGCACGCAGCGCCCTCAGCACTTGAAATTCAAGGGGCACTTCAGCCTCTCGGCTAAGGCTATCACCTCTGAGAGCTTATAGCTGCTGCAGGGAGTTCACGTGCCTGATTAGAGGGTTAGAAGGCTCCCCGCGCCGTCAGAGGCGCATGTGGCAGCCAGAGGCCCGGCCTCGGCAAGAGAGAGAGGGATCTGGATCCCAGGCCTGGCGTTGGCCCCGCCCGAGCCCTTCTCAGAGTTAGAAGCACCCAAATACCGATGCTGGAGAAGGCGATGGCGCCCACGCCAGCGCTCCTGCCTGGAGAATCCCAGGGACGGGGGAGCCTGGGGGCTGCAGTCCATGGGGTCGCTGAGGGTCAGACACGACTGAGCAACTTCCCTTTCACTTTTCACTTTCATGCATTGGAGAAGGAAATGGCAACCCACTCCAGTGTTCTTGCCTGGAGAATCCCAGGGACGGGGGAGCCTGGTGGGCTGCCGTCTATGGGGTCGCACAGAGTCAGACACGACTGAAGTGACTTAGCAGTGACTTAGCAAACACCAATGCTAAGCTCATCAGAAAGACATTATTACTTTGGGGACTGCCATCCAGCTCAATGAATGCTCCCTGGCAAAAGTCTTTGCTTCACAGGAACTGTGTTCTGCTAAAACCTCAAGTGAGAGCTGTGTGGTGAGATGCAAGAGATGAGGATACTAGGGCCCATGGGCACAGACAGGTATTTTCAACAAAAGACACACTTCCTCACACACACATGGGCACACAGGCAGAGATGGACACTGCCCGGTCACCATTACCCTGAGTGTGTCCGGGGATCAAGCCCTTGACCGATGTTTTTCTGACACGTGAGGCACCAGGACAATGCCAAGTTTCATCAGTGATGGTAAGTGCAGCTGGCGTTCTTTCCTGTCTCCACTTGAGGTAATTTACACGTGTCACGTGAGCTCATCTTCCCTGCTGTCCTGGGGGCCAAGCTCTACTATCATTCCTTTGATAGACGTGGAAGCAAAAGCTGGCAGCGGCTCGCCAGACCTGGTTTATGACTTCACGTGCTGCAAACCATTCTGTCCAATGAACACACAGCTGTTTTCTCATGCGTGTTTCATGTAATGGGAGTGGTCGGTACAATGTGTAGAAGAGGTGATTTCCATAGAATTCCATGTTACATCAATCAGATGACTTTATGCTCCTGCCTCTCAGATATTTTGTTTTACATTCTGTAACTTAATTTTTTAAAAGCCCATCTTAAAACACAAACGTGTGTCCTGGGGTTCTCACTCGCAACATGGGCTTTGTTTCCTTAGGTCTGATGGATGCTGGGGGTGCACCAGACTCGCTCCCCTTCCACGGGGAGAGCAGGCTCTCTGCTGACCTGCCCGCCGGAGTGCAGTCTTGAGCCTATGGGATCAGCGAAGGTGGTCAGCACCCAGGCCAGGTGAAGAGGCCCCTCGCCTTGAGGCCACAGCCAGGAGCCCACTCCTCAGGCTGAGCGAGGCTCTTGGATTATGAATGGCCCGCACTGGTCCCAGGAAAGACCAGGGATCCTGTAACCTTCGGAGAAAATGACCCACTGCCTTTTCAGATGCTCGAAGATGCAGTTTCATGCATGACAGCTCAAGAAAGCGCATTTAGTGTACTCGTTTCTTCAAACTTAAACCAGACACCTGGCTCGAGTGAAATTTCCAATTGAGTTTCTTTCCCTCCAAGCCTCTGACATTTGTAACTGTTCCCATTTAATCCAAACCACCCCCTCACTCACCTTAGAAAAAGCATATTCGGGTATTTTATGTGCTGGAATTGGACATCAAAGAACAGTTTTTACTGCAGGGCTTTTACTAGCCAAGTCTGAACTCAGAACAGACCCTGTGTAGTGGCAAATGGATCTGGTGAGCAGTTACGCTTAGAAATAAAACAGGTGAGCTGCGATCCATCAGGTGCTAAGTTGAAACCTTCCCCCATTTGGAACATTTGGGAAGAAGCCCTGTGCGCCTTGTAAATGAAGCGGACCTTTCCGCCCCTCTGCCTCCTTCAGCTTCTCCCCTTTGCTGTCTCAGAAGCGAGGCCTCTCAGTGCAGCAGCCTCAGAGCCCCCTGGTGAGGAGCCCGGGAGAGCTCAGGGTGCAGACTCGGGGCCACGCCGGACACAAGTGCATCAGTCTGAAGAGTGTCAACGTGGAGAAACAGAGCAAGAGAAAGTGTCCTGCCTCTGACCCCTCCCCTCCGCTGGCCCGGCCCGTCCCAGGCGGCCGGCTCTGTCGCCCTCTCCATCCGTCCAAGGAGTGAGCGTCCCTCACTGCTCAGGGCCTGGGAGCAGCGCCACGTAGAGCAGGAGGAGGAGGTGGTTCCCACGGGGCACAGCCCTGGATCTCGCCCTGATTCTCCTAGTCTAACCCCACAGGCAGCTCCGGACGTTAAAACCCTGCCTGCCCTGCTTTACACAGAAGCGTGCACCTTCTTCGGGATAATCTTGCAGAAGGTCTCTCTTTACAGGTTCACGATTCCCTCCTTCTCACCCTGGATACAGCGACAGTCAGAATATTGTTCTGACCCTCTGCTACCTACACAAAGGCAAGTTCAAAGAGGAGCAACCAGGACAGCACTGAAACAGATGTGACCGCTAACGCTGTGAGCTTGCTTCTCCTGAAGGTCCCAGCACGCATTCACTCTGAGACGTGCCGCATAACTGAGTGAGGAAGAGCGCCTCTGAGCTCACGCGCTTCTCTAACGCCCTCTGCAAGCCTCCATCCTGCAGCCCGCCCCATCCCGGGCTGAGCGAGGCCGATGGACCACAGAGGGGCAGCCGGTCACTGGAGCAAGCAAGTCGTCCAAAAACTTCTCCTCTAAAGACGGCTGCTGAGTTAGCTGAGAGGCTGGAAACAGACTCTGTAAAATGAGTTCAAACCTGAGCATCAAAGGGGAAGGGAGTGAGGGGGAAGAGAAGCGATAGGGTGGTGAAGAGCTGGACACAGCTGAGCGACTGGACTGGACTGAGTGCTCTCTGAAGGGGGCAGCCTGCATCTGAGGCGCATGGATACTTTACAAGGACAGCTGAACGTTTCTCAAGGCTTTCCACCGGTCAAAGTCCCTGGGGGCGTTTGTTATGAATGAAGAATCCCTGGGTCTGTTCAGAAGTCACGAGCCAGGCAGGTTGCACAGTTGCCCAGGGTTCAGCACCAGGGTCACCCATGTCCAGGCAGAACTGGGGGCTCCCTGAGAGGCTGCTGTGTTGGCATCACCCCACCCCCACCCGACCTCCCAGGCCCCCGTCCCTGTCCCCGAAAGAGCCCCTCTTCCTGGGCTCTATTCCTTCCAGAATCTCTGATTCTGCCCTTAAGATAAAACGTATCTTTCACTGAACCGCTGTGCCAACCAAGAGATCAGACCCCTCATGAAGGATGCCTTGCTAAGGCAGCAGTTATTCGATCCAGAGCGGGGTTAATGGGTAGCAGCCGTCGAGATGCGGGTCATTTCACCCTGAGCAAGGTATTGCCAGATGAGCAGGAAGGAAACCAGTGGCGTGGATGCCTCTGAACAACACCAAACCTAGAACTGATTTTGAAAATTAAAAACCAGCAGTTGAGACATTCAAATAAAAAGGCGAGTTTCCTGATATAAAAAGCAGCTGTTTCTGGTTCGGACTGAGGACGCACAGCTGCAGGCGATGGCGCCAGATGTGGGCATATCGGAAATCCCGGAAGCACACCAGGGCCAGAGGGTCCCGTCCAGAGAGGGCCGTCCCCACCCAGCACCTCGGACGGACCACAGGCCTTCATTCCTGGAGTTTCTCCCAGGGCAGCCTGGCTGGGAGTCACTCCCTGGACACGGGGAGGCACCTGAGCTAGTTTGTCTGCTGAAGTCAGGAGAAATCAGTTCTTGCGCGGAGTTTACTTTGTCAGTTGAAATAAACCTTAAGAAACAACGGTCGCCTTCACTCTGCCTCGTCTTGAACACCTCTTGGTTGGTTTCCCAAGGTTTGGTCGTTGTCTCATGACAAATCTGTATTGGGATTTCAGAGTTGGGAGGAAACTAGAAATCCTTGAAACTTTCTTGATTAACAAAGCTTCCAGCACCCTTCCCAGGAAGCCACTGATTTTCAAGCTCTGCTGGACCCTGAGTGGTATAGCAGACGCTGCTTGGGGACCTGCCCCGAGGAAGGAGGGAGCTGAGTGGGGGTTTCACCTGAAATCAAGCTCTTGGATCCCCAAGTCCTTGTAGAACCCAGAGACAGTCCAGGCTGCCCACGGGGCTCACAGACAGACCCCGCCCCATACCTGCACCCCGGGAGCTCAGCCTCACCAGCCTCGGGGACCCGCTGCTGCGGTACGTCACCCTGGCGCACACCCCCACCGCATCCAGGGGCTCTCTGCCCCTCGGAGCAGGCAGGACCCGTCCACCCACCTGCTGAGGGGCCTCCCCGGCAGTGGCCTCGTCCACAGGCACATCTGAGCGCTGCAGTGGCCGAGCCTTCTGTCCGAGCAGAGGCTCCTGCCGCCTGGACGTGAGCTCTGTGTCTGGGCCACACTGCCCTTCACAACTGCCATCCTGGGCATCCTGTCTGCAGCGGCCCAGCCCCGGCCCCCCCGGCGGCAGTCCTGCAGGGGTGAGCAGCTGGACGGGGCGTGAGAACGCTCGGGTGTCGCCGGTCAACATCGAGTGCAAAGAGGCTCCATCCTTATTGAGTGGAGCATTTCCCAGGCCTGCGCCAGGGACCACCTAGAGCCCAGCAAGTTAAGAGGAAGGATGCATCCTCGGCCCCACCCCGCCAGGTCCCACGATTGTGGAAAGAAAGGAGCTAAAATCGCTCCCCTGGAAAGAAGAGAGCCAAGTGTGAAGCTTGGGGGTAAAACCGGAACCTTCCTTTGTTAAAAGCGATCAGTAGGGGGCTCTATCGACTCTTGCAGAAAACTCTCAGACAACCTTTTATGGCAATGAAAAATAATTTCATTTAAGGATTTCTTGAGATTTTAAATGAAAGTCTAATTAATACTGAGATTTTCATTTCACTTCACACTGAACAGAGCAATCACTGGTTTTCAAATCTCTTTTGAACTTGACACACGTTGACTTATACCCCCATTCAAGTAAACTGAAGAGGTGCTGGGAGAGAAAGAAAAGAACGAGGCAGGAAGGTTAGGAAATGCCTGATCTGCACCCAACAAAGGTTCCCAGCCCGGAGCTGCGGGCGGGGTGTCCCAGGTGTGCTCAGCCCTGCCTGTCTGTTCAGGAATGATCTGTTCACCGGAGGAAGAAAGGACAGGAAAAGACGACAGGCCTCAGGCTTTTACAATCTGAGCAAATGTCTGTTTTGCTAAAAGGCATCTGAACATCTGGGCACTGTTCTCACTGGATTAGTCTGGACAACGTCTTTCAAACACCCTGCATGGCAGAGCCCTGCCCAGGGGCGGCCAGCCGGGCCGCCAGGTGCCTGCCATGCCTGGCCCTGGGGCCGCGGGTGCGGGAAGATTGCCCCTTTCGTGTTTGAATAAACAGCTCCCACTCCCTTGATTGCAGCTCTGCACTGGGGCCCGCAGCCCGTGCACAGCCCAGCGGCCCGCACCTCCTTGACAAAGCGGCACGTCGGAGCTCTGGAGCTGACCTTGATCCTGCAGGTCCCTCTGGGGGGCCGGGGATCTCAAAGGGCTCTCTGAGCATCTCGAATAAACTGTGCTTCCTGCCAGGCTGAGATTACACAGTGTGAATACGCAGGCGCAGAGCTCGCCTAGCCCTGGGGCCCGCAGCCTGCGGAGAGCCGCCACCTGGCGCACGGAGGGTGCAGCTGAGCCGGAGGAGGGCGAAGGGCCGCCTTGGCCGAGGGCGTGGAAGGCGGCCGGCTGGGCGGGGGGCTCACGTGCTGGCTCCAGGGACGGCCCCCACCCCCCGCCAGCTCCCAGCCAGCAGGTCGTGCCACTGTGGGACCCGAGGGTGAAAGCTTCTGATGTCACCAGGCATGTGAAATGTGTGTTTTATGTGAGCCACCTGACGCTGGAAACGTGATTCAACCAGACGAGCCTACAGGCCACCAGAGTTCATCTTTGCATCGCCGATTTGCACCTTCCCGTTCAGGGGACTTGCTTTCAGTCTACTTTCCGAAGGGAGCGGTGATGAAGCTCTTAAAATAAAGGCTGACACTGTTTCATTGGCCACATGGCTGCGGGGTTAGAGCATCTGCCTGGCATGCAGGAGAGGCAGGTTCGATCTCTGGGTCGGGAAGATCCTCTGGAGGAGGAGATGACAGCCCACTCCAGTGTTCTTGCCTGGAGAATCCCACGGACAGAGGAGCCTGGGGGGCTACAGTCCACGGGGTCGCAGAGGGTCAGATGCAACGGAGCAACTAAACATGCCTGAACATACAAGGGTGTTTCTTTCGTTTGACTTTCTCATATTTACTTATAGCAGTTGAGAAGCGATGGTGCTGTTTCGATGGACATTTGAAACTTGAAATCCTGGGAAATCGCTAGCAAGGCCCGCTGTATCCTCAGCATCCCAGTTACCACGCCATTTTGTCTTGTAACAAGAAAGTTCTGGTGGGCACAGAATCAGAAACACAGCTGCAAACAGTGATCTGCAAGGGACGCCTGAAAATCCTGGGACGCTTCCAAATTCAACTAGACCTGGCGCTTTTATGAAGGATATTAGAAACGTTCGCTTCCAAAACAAATCAAGCAGCGAAAGGTAACCACTTCGGCTTTCCTTACCACAAAAATGAAAGTCAGCCAGAAGAACCCACACCCACCATGAGCACCAAACTCCCCATGCCCCGTTGTGCCCGGGCTGGAGTCTTACGGTGGAAAGAGCAAGCGCAGAGTGAGACCAGGCATGTTCCCTGGGAGGCAGTCAGTCGACAAGCGCCAAAACCAGCCCTGAAGCTGCTGCTTCGCCTGACAAGACGGGCCCGGGGCGGGACCCATCAGCGGGACGACACGGCTCGGATACGCCGGGACTCACAGGGCAAGCAAAGCTGAGACCGCCTGCTCAGAAGCGACGCAGGGTCCCGGCGTTGACAGAGAGGTGGCAGGCAGGTCGGCAGGCGGGCCGGCAGCTCACGTGGGTCTGGTTTAAAGAAAGGGAGAGACGCGACGGTTTGCGGAGGGAGCCGGGCTCCTCAACAGGCGCACTGCCGTTGGTTAGCCTGGCCCTGAGCTTCCGGATCGGACTGTAGCGGGGAGTTTGAATCACGATGGTCCAGAGGTGAAGAGACTCTCGATGCTTGAGTACGTTCGATTCGGTACTGAGAAAATAAAGTGGGCGGACCTCTTTCATGTTAAAAGAGGTTTTACTGGGATCCAGGTGGTACCCAGCACCGTTGGGCTCAGGTGCACCGCACGGCGACTCGGCTGCACACACGCATGCATGCGCGTGTGAGTGTGTGTTCCATTTTAGGTTTTTCCACTATGAGCTGTCACAAGATGCTGGGCGCGGTCCCCGCACTCTGCGGTGGTGCCTGTTGTCTGTCTGCTGTACATACAGCAGTGAGCCTGTGTTAGTCCCAGCCTCCTGATTTATCCCTCCCCACTTCCGCCTTTGGAAATCGCTTTGCGAGTCTGTCTCTGTTTTGTAAATCTAACCACTTTCATTTGTGTTAGCCGGTAGCTGTGTGAAGACACGAGTCCACAGGCCTCTTTAATCTAACAGGACAAAGCTACCAGCAGGGGCCCCTTCCCTAGGAAGCCTGAGGCATCGAGGCCCCCCTGCCATCGTGGACGCTGGTGGACAGTCCTGGGACACCACCCAGGAGACAGCAGTTCTGGTTAGGGTCGGATTTCAGCCCCACTCTGGAAAGCTTGGTGCGGTTGAAAAGCACTGGTAAGTGACCCATCTGATCAGAGAAGCCCCTCAGCTGTTCCTCGGGGCCACGGCTCTCCGAAAATTCACGTCTGGGCCCCCAGCCATGAGTATGGCTCTCGTGCTAGGGTAGCCCTGGCTCTTCTCACCTAATTCAGAGGGAGCTCAGAAGGATGTAGAGCCAGAGCTGCCGTCTGCAGGAGATGATCAGCGGTCTCCACGGGGAGCAGGGGTCTCCATGGTGGCCAGGTGTTTTCGAGGCCCTGTTCATGCCTCATTTGAGAGCTGGCTTTGCTCTGGGCTGGGGCAAATGTTGCCCCTCAGACTGCAGCTTTAGATTCATCTCAGCTGCAAACAGCTTAGCTGGGAAAGCTAAGACTTCCTTCCATACCCCCCACCCCCGCCGCCAGCACCCGCTCCAGCCCACAGCATTTGTAGGAAAGAATGACGCGCAGTCCTGGAGGCTCCCTATCCACAGCTGCCTCTGCACGAGGGTGATTAATGGGCAGGTTCCAGCACCGCCCCTCCCCACGGCCTCCACCCTGATTCTCAAAGCTCCTCCTAGAATGTCCCCTTTGCACACCAGCTCCACCCTTCTTCCTTCTTGATGGTTCTGCAGTGAACTGAATATTTTCCCCCCAAATCCATATGTTGAAACTGTGATCCCTGGGGTGATGGTGTTAGGGGTGATGAGGTCATGGGGGTGGAGCCCTTGTGAAGGCGATCAGTGCCCTTATAAAGGGACCCCCAAGAGGCCCCTCTCTCTATCTGCCAGGGAAGGACCCAGTGAGAAAGAGCCTGGCAGAGGCCCCACCAGAACTCGCCGGGCGGGCACCCAGCCTGGACACCCAGCCTGGACACCCAGCCTGCAGACGGTGAGGAGTGGGTGGCTGCTGTCTGTGGGCTGTCCTGTCGGCGCTTTTGTGCTATTCTTCTTGCAGCTGTCCCCATGGACCAAGACCCATTCCTAGCTCAGTTTCCAAGTGGTGGAAATTATGCACCCCGTTCTCTGCCCTCTGCGTGCTGCAGCTTTGGGAGCTGACCTGCCTCCGGCTTCCAGCCAGGGAGAGCCCCGGGGCCAAGTCCTGAGGTGGGAAGGGAGACAGACAGCAGGGCCCCTTAGAGGCAGGGCAGCCACCGCAGTCACAGCCAGCATCCTTCCTGACTTCCGGGACTGCAGGGCAAGAGGAAACATCGGTGCAAAGCAGCGAACCAGCCACAAAAGCCCAAGGCCGGAGAAGCGCTTTCAAGCGCGCGGTTTCCGTTGGTGCCACTTTAAGGATCGCCCTGAAGGAGGGCTCTCTGTGAGCCATGAAGTCAAACTGCCCCCTTTCTGCTCGTCTCTGTGACTCCCAAGCGCGGTCTCCCCATCACAAAGAGGATCCCGTGGCTGACGCACGAGGCCCTCCTAGGACGCTCTCAGCTGCTCCAGCTGGGTGCAGACCCACGAACCTCTTCTCCAACGCACACACACTGATTTTGGAGTTCTCCAGCCGGCTCCTGGACCCCACCCTCCCCGCACCCCTGTGTTGACCCAGCTGCCGGCCGGCCGGCGCAGCCCCTTTGAACACAGGGGGCTTTACCACATCAGTTTTACTGGTGGTACCATGGCTGATATTTGCATTCCCGCGCTGCTCAGACAGAAACCCATGCATGTGTTTACATAGTTAACTGAGGGTCAGGAACGCCCGAGCACCCCGGACTCTAACCCCCAGGAATAGAGAGGCTATGTGAAAAACGTGTTTAGAGTCAAAACACTCTAGTGTGTCTAAGCTCAATGTTCTCCCATTTCATTTACAAATTTTATAGCGTGCTTGACTAGTTCTGTTTATATAGAGAATCTTTAGCCTTTCTAGAAAAAAGAAAGGAAAAGAAAGCTACAGTACGTTTTGAGGACGGAGCATCTCAAGGCCAAAGTCTTCATCGTTTTTGAAGGGTCAACAGGAGCAGCGGCTGGCCTGAACACCTGCTGGCGGGCGTGAGGCAAGCTTCATTATTCAGTGAAGCAAGCAAGCTGCCCCGATGCCTTGTGGCTTAAGCCACCAGCATCCTGTCGCTTCTCAGCAGCTGACGGTCAAGACCTGAGCCGCGCCTGGCCCAGCTCCCCCTGCCATGGGAGGAGGAGGGTGTGGGCAGCCCCTCGCCCCTGCCCAGAGCTGGCCTCCGGCCGCTGCCCGTGCTTCCTGTTTTCCTCCAAGTCATTCTTGGGGCCTTCCCTCCACACGGCCCCTCCAGCAGGGCCCTACCTGAATTCTACCTGGGAGCTCAGGCTGAGGCCCGTTCGTGGCAGGGACCCCACCCCAGGTGTGACCCCCAGGAGGCCAGTGCCCCGGGGGGGCCCGGTGATAACCGCCACAGTCTTTGACGAGAAGCCAGACCCCATAACTTTGGGGTCATAAAGCAGCCACGTGTTTCTGCTTGGGGGCTGGTCACTGCTGACATGCCTGCTTGGCCACATCCAGCCTCATCCGCTTCCCTGACTCGCTAGGCCGGGAGGGCCAGTGGTCAGGGGGACCTTCTCATCCTCAACTCAGGACAGTGGTTTCCCTGTAGCGTAGGCCACACTGCTGGCTTCACTACTGCTATGGAACACAGTTAAATTTCCAGTTAAACTTCCTTACTGCAGAAGTTAAATTTCCTTACTGCAGAAGTTGGCGACTTAACAGTCTGGTCCCTCACGATGATTTTGACCTCAAGGATTCTGACCTGGTGGCAGATCCGTTCAGAGGTCAGTTTACCTGGTAACTGCTTTCTTTTCCATCACTTGCCTCCTAGAGAGATGCTGCCCATCTGATTCACCTTCCTCCTACAGTAAATGGTCCAAGGATGTCCCTTTGTGTGTGTGTGTGTGTGTGTGTACTATGTCACATCCACTGAAACTCCCAGACCTGTAAATCAGAGTACTTTGAGTCTCAAATTCCTAGGGTGTCTCAATTAACTATTAAAAGTGAACTGCAGTGGCGCCCACTCCAGTACTCTCGCCTGGAAAATCCCAGGGACAGGGGAGCCTGGTGGGCTGCAGTCCATGGGGTTGCGAAGAGTCGGACACGACTGAGCGACTTCACTTTGACTTTTCACTTTCATGCACTGGAGAAGGAAATGGCAACCCACTCCAGTGTTCTTGCCCAGAGAATCCCAGGGACGGGGGAGCCTGGTGGGCTGCCGTCTCTGGGGTCGCACAGAGTCGGACACGACTGAAGCGGCTCAGCAGCGGCAGCAGTTTCACCTTCACAGGAAATATACATATACATGCATTATTTTAATGGTAAAGAAGAACAGCCAGAAGGGAGAATAAACCAGCATATTCAGATCAGCAGACAGGGAACACCAAGAACACAGAGACCCGCAGGGCCCCAGGAGAGGCCGCGGCACGACACACTGAGAGACGGTTCCAAGCCCGTATATGTGTACTCGTACAGCTCCAAGCGTTTGAATTCCGCAATTTCCCGAGGAATGGAGCTTTTCTCAAATGTCTCTCTTCAGCTCATAGACCATATATTAGCCCATAAAACAATGAATCCATGAACTAAATGTAGGAGCCAAAGTTATAAAAATCTTTAAAAGAAAGCAGAAGTGTCTTTAACTGGTTAAGCAAACATTTCTTAGATTTAACATCAAATACACAATCTGCAAAAGAAAAAAACTGATAAACTGGACTTCAAAATCCAACTTTTGTGCTTCAAAGACATCATGGAAAAAAAAAATCAACACAAAGACTGGGCAAAAAATTGCAAATCTTATTTTTTACAAAGGGTTGTTTTGAGAATATATAAAAGAAACTCTTACAAATCAATAATAAAAATACAGACTAGCCATTAAAAATGGGCAAAAGTATAAACAGGCTTTTTTTACCAAAAGAGATCACAAAATAATAGACGTGAAAAGATGTTCAACATCATCAGTTACTAAGGAAACACTGATTAGAACTACACTGTGATATCGCCTTACACTCCGTGGAGAGGCTAAAATAAGAGAGGCATTCAGTCCACAAACGCTCGAAATGGGAGCCCTCCCACATTGTCAGCTGGCGTGCAAAATGGTTTGTCCATTTTGTAAAACAGTTGGAAAGTTTCTTTAAAAACGAAATACAAACCTACCATCTGGCCCAGAAGTTCTGCTCCAGTCTACTCACCCCCAAAGAAGTAAAAACCTGTGTCTGCATGAAGACTTGCACACAAATGCTGAGTGGTTTTATGCATAGTGAATAAAACAGGGAAACAAGCGAAATGATCATCAGTGTGTGATGGAGAAAGTCTGTGGTATGTCCACACAGTGGAATAGAACTCAGTGCTAGAAGCACAAACCACGAGCTGCAACATGGCAGAGCTTAAAGATCTCTGTGCTAAGTTGAGGAAGCTGGCAGCCCACTCCAGTGCTCCCGCCTGGAGAATCCCGTGGAGGGAGGGGCCTGGTAGGCCACAGTCCACCGGGTCGCAGAGAGTCGGACACGACTGAGCAACTTCACTTCAAGTTGAGGAAGCTAAATGCAAAAGACAGCATGTATGTTGTGTTCTATTTATATGAAATGTCCAGAAAAGGCAAATCTATATTGATAAAAAAAGTAGATTAGTAAATGCCTGGGCTTTATGTGGAAATGAGGGTTGGCTATAATTGGGTACAAGAGATCTTTTGGGGGGGTCTGGATTGTGGTTACAGCTGTACAACATAAATGAGTTTGTACATTTATAAAAATCTTTAATTTGTACACTTAAAAGAGGTGAATTTTATATTATGTAAACTTCAAAAAGCTGTTCAAACAAGAGTCCCAGGTGCAGGTGAATGGAAAGAGCCCATTACCTGAATCCAGGTGACGCAGCTTATTTGCTCTCGCTCTGTTCTGCGAGCCTTGCCCAGTGCTGATGTTCACACAGAAATAGAATGACTGTGACAAGAAACAGGATTAGCGTTTGCCCAAGGGGGCCCGGCAGTGGGAAGGGGTCTGGGGCAGACGACAGCGCAGACCTGGGCGTGGGCAGCCTGGCCACCCTGCGCCTCCGGAGGCCGAGACGCCGCTGTGGGCTCTGTTTCTCTTGGCACACGGAGGAAGGAAGTGGGATAAGACTGGATGTTGAACACGTGAGATTCAAGGTCACAAACAGATTGAAAGCAAAAGGATGGGGAAAGTAGGCCAAGCAAATAGTGTCCAAGATAAAGGAGGAGCAGCTGAGTCACTCTCCCAGGAACAGTCTGGAGGAGGGCCCGCCTCCCCGCCTCCCTGGATGGAGAACTTCAAACAGGAACGTTTGTGTCATTAAAACTTATCATCCCCGACTTCATTCCAGGCCCATAAAAAGCACTTGATAAACAGATAAGAATTCAAACTTTAGTGCAGCTTTGAAAAGGGCTGAGATTATATATGCTTGCTTCTGGCAAGTTGAAGACACTTTGACATGGGTATATGAAAAGTTATGCGTGTTAATTTTATTTAAAATTTTATGGAGTCTTGGAGGTTGTATCACGTTGTCCGGTCCCCACTAAATATGTCATATTTTACAGTTTTGAAGAATCTCTTTGTAAAAAAATGTAAATTTGTAAATTCTTCCCAATAAACAACTATACTTAAAAGGCCTTCTAAAAAGCTGATTTGCGAGGGCTGAGCACTAACATTAAGAAAGAGCCTCTGGGCTGAGCACTGACGTTAAGAACGAGCCTCTGGGCTGAGCGCTAACGTTAAGAACGAGCCTCTGGATCACTACGGAAGACGCAGGCTTCCCAAGCGTCTGACCAGGGCCCGGGGACTGGGATAGAACCATTGGCTGTTTTATGAAATCCCCGCCAAGACCCTTTGAAAGAGCGGCTGCAGCCTGGAGGCGTGCAGTCAGCCTAGTCCCCGAGGGCCGGGGAGGCCAAGGCGGGGCCTCCCAGCTCTGGACCAGGAGCTGCGGTCAGCGTTCCACGGGTCCCCCACCCCGCCGCCCTCAAGGCCTCCCGGGGTGAGGCGTCCCTGCGGCTCTCTGCTCAGGGGCCCAAAATCATGCAAAATCATGTAAGCAAGGACGGCTGCAGCCCACCACTTCACGGGGGCACGCCGGCCTGAGGTCCCGTGCCCGGTGCTGTGCCGGCTGACCCCGCGCGCGGGGCGGGAGTGGGCGCCGTGGGGACCATGACTGTGAGTCAGCCGACCGAGGCGAGCGGCTCGCGGTGTGTCTGTGGCAGCAGGTAGACGGCATCACGCCTTTCCGTGTGCAGCGAGGGG
>SJYQ01096389.1:251076-308568 GCA_006410935.1 Redunca redunca
GGACACGACTGAGCGACTTCACTTTCACTTCTCACTTTCGTGCATTGGAGAAGGAAATGGCAACCCACTCCAGTGCTCTTGCCTGGAGAATCCCAGGGACAGGGGAGCCTGGTGGGCTGCCGTCTGTGGGGTCTCACAGAGTCAGACACAACTGAAGCCACTCAGCAGCAGCAGCAGCTTTGGGTGCGGTTTAGTCATCACCCCGGGTGTTCTCTGAGTCATTGTTTCTGAATGTTCTTCACGTCGTCTGTTCTTACCTGGTTTTCTGCTCTCTGAGAGTTGGGAGTTGTGCTAAAATCTTCACTATGTTGGTATTTTTCCAGTTTATGTCAGGAATTCTTCATTTTTGTTTCATGTAGTTTGAGGTTATTTTACTCAATGCATACAATTTTCAGTGCAAATATTATTATCTGCAACCTAACTTGTAACTTAAACATTTCTCATTACGTACTGGCCAGTCCTCTCATAACGCTTCTTGCGTTTAAAGTCTGTCTTGCCCGGCACTGATCCCAGCGTGCGCTGCGACTCTCGTGTTCCCGCGAGTGTCCGTGTGCCTGGCCCATGGCCGTCACCCTTCTTCCCGTGCCCAGTGTCTCCCTAGGCAGATGTGCCACCGCGGTTCAGCTTGAGGACCAAGGCCTGCGTCCCCCGAGCCGTGGTGGGGTCCATGTCTGGCAGCTCCAGCAGGGCCCCCTGTGGGAAGTTTCCTTCTGACAAACAGATCTGGTGCCAAAGGGAGCGCGGACATGCGGGGAGCGGTCCATGCCCAGCCGGCCAGCACGGGGGCAAAAGTCCTGCCTCCATCAGCCACAGGCAGTTTGGAAGAGATGCCATTACTCAGGTGCAGAATCAAAAAGAGATATATATATATGTATGTGTATATATAAATACTTGTCCCTTGACCTCCAGAGTTTCAGGCTCAGCAGCACACCCCCTTTACTCTTCCCTGCAAGTTCTGGCTGCCTCAGTCTCCCTGAATGCCCAGCCCTCTCTTCATCTCAAGGAGACAGCAAGTCTCTGTGGGGGGCCCCTGTCTGCACCACACTGTAGAAAGGCTGTCAGCCAAGGCACGCGCTTCACTGGGGTCGGTCGATGGGCCAGGAAAGCCGGCTTCAGTGGAGCATTTAACTGAGTCCAGCTCTGAGTTTCCCAGTATTCCAACTCTGTGTGTGTGTGTGTGTCTGTCCGTGTGTGTGTGTGTCTGTGTGTGTGTGTCTGTGTGTGTGTGTGTGTGTGTCTGTGTGTGTCTGTGTGTGGGCTTCCCTGGTGGCTCAGACAGTAAAAATACACCTGCAACGTGGGAGACCTGGGCTCGACCCCTGGGTTGGGAAGATCCCCTGGAGAAGGAAATGGCAACCCCCTCCAGTATTCTTGCCTAAAGAATCCCATGGACAGAGGAGCCTGGAGGGCTACAGTTCATGGAGGTCGCAAAGAGTCAGACACGACTGAGCGACTAAGCGCACACACACACACACACACCCATGTTAATGCACGAGCGTATATTTATTTAGAATTTTTGATTAATTATAATGTGAGAGTTAATTGGAATATCTAATCTACCTTTTTGCTGGAATTTTTTTTTAACATCTTATTCCTTTAAGCTCAGACACAATTTATTTCAGTGATGAGCTGGAGCTTTGATTTTATTATCATTTCAAACCATGCATCTCTCACTGTTGGCAGGTCTCACCTTTCCTGCTAAACAGTTAATTGCCGTAACACTTGCACCTGGTTAACTTGATTTTTCATCTCTATTAGACTAAACAGAGGGATGCTGGCAAAGCACTGAGAGTCAGTCATCGGGAAGCTTTCTAAAATAAACACAGGAAAGGCCAAGCGGCTGAGACGTATTTCTAAAATATACAAACACAAAGAGGTCCTTACTTCTGGTACCTAGTTAGAGAAAGCAATTAGGATCAAAGTTATACTCTTCAAATTACGGTGTGTTAAAATTCAGGCTTTTAAAAGAAATGAGGAACCTATGTTCCCAAATCAAGTCTTACGGGCTCTGCCTCAGCCCCTTGAAGCTCTCTGCCTTGCTGGGGGAGGGTCCCTTTTCTGCTTGGAAAGTGAAGCCGAAGAACAGAGCGTGGCACAAGTTTTGTTCACTGGCCCCAGCACGGAGATGTGGGAACTTAGCGCAGATCAACTCCCCACCCGGTGAGGGGGCCTCGTTCTCAAGAGTGAAGAAGCCTCGAGGAGGGAGCCCCTCATGGGAGACACTCACCCTGGAAGGGGCGGGCTTCTTAAGAATGTGATGCCACCGTCTTTTTATCCGTTTTTGGTCTTTAGTGCTGGTCCTGACCAGGGTGGGTGTGTCGTGTAATTGTCTAATGTAAAATCAGCGTTTGATGAGACCCGGGGCCTGAGGTCAGACCCGTCACCATTCGTCCTTGGTCCCAGCTGGCTCTGTCTGTTTCCCATTGCTGTCTGTAGCTCCCTTTCTTATCTCTGGATCCTTTAACTTAAAAATGCACGCTCACCCCTGCTAAAGGTGAGGGCTGCGGAGATGTGAGCAAACCGGGCGCAGCGCTGGGCCCGAGAGCTGGGGCTCTGACACCATCTCCTCCGCAGAATGTGGGCGCTGTTGCCTACCGGCAGTTTCCTGGTGACAGATTACATAACCGGTCTTCCGCTTTTCACGCAAATTCCACAGATTTGGTTTAGTTGTCAAATGAGGATATAACCCTTAAGTAGGACTCTCAGAGCTTTTTGTATAATACTTGTCAAAATTATCAACTCTTTTCAAATGCAGTATTTAACTTTTGAAAATAGCAAACAAAATGCTAAGGCATTTTTCTGCAAAGCAGGATGTCATGTTAAGATGTGATGATTGGAACACTGACTTGTCTGTCCTTATGCTGTTTAATTATATTAATGTTACACGAAGCCTCAGAAACAAGACTTATGAAGAAAGAGAAGGCCGGTCAGCTGGACCCAGGGAGACGAGTGGAGGAAATGAGAGTGGTGGTGTTATGCCGGGAGTCCGAGTCCCTAAAACTGAGAGAATAAGACCTCTATGGCAATGCAAACACACAAAGGGGCTTATTGCTAGCTCAAGCTAGGGCTCAGGTCTCACCCAGCACAGTGGAATCTTGACGAGAGCCCCGAGCTCTGAATCACATCTACTTTTATACAGACGGTTCTTTGTTCCTGTAACAGCATAGCTGACTGGCTAAACCGGACGCATTCGGGGGACTTTTAAACCTCACATCCCTATCCGGATTGGCGTGGGGTGAGGGGGTTTTCCTGATTGGCTCAGGCCGGGGCTACGGGGATTTCTTCTGACTGGTCGAGCTACGCTGCCTGTGGGCGTTCCCAGTGCCTCAGCTTTCCTAGAGACTAAACCTCAGGCCTAGCCTGCCCCTCAGAGCCTGTCTTTGCTCCTGTTTGGTCCCAACAGTGGTCATCCCGAATTTGGCAACGGAATGATCAGACTGAGACACAATATTTGTCAAAATGTGAAGTATTTTGCAAATGAAATTAGTAAAGATGGCATCAAGTTAGAGAATATGTTTCTAGGAAAGAATACAAGTTTCATGCATATATAATTAATTCTGACAAATTATCTTTAATTTAGTTGACGTTTCAACCATGCCAGTAACAATGTCTCAAACAATATTCCAAGGGTTATTTTCACACTTTGGGGAGGTTCATCTGATCACCCAGTCTTGTAAACATCTCAGTATCAGTGTGCCTTGTCCCCTGCAGAAGATTTTGCAACCAAGTGGGAGGTGGGTTGGAAAGGAAAGCCCAGACTTTGTTAGTCATACCCCATGAGGGTAGCTGAAGAGCTACTCAGGATTTGTGAAGCTGTGATTTATAAAGCCAGCTACTTGATGGCATGCACCCCTTTCAGGAAAATCGCATGTGACGCTGACCCCGCCGCCCCGCTGCCGCTTTGGAAGAGCTCCTCAGAGTTAGCTGAAATGCTGTCTTCCAGGCTATACTCCTCATTTTGCCCCAAATAAAATTTCACTCTCAGCTCTCACATTGTACATTGTGTTTAGCTGACCATAACATGGCTTCCTGTGGTGGCTCAGATGATAAAAGTATTGCCTGCAGTTCAGGAGGCCCAGGGTCAATCCCTGGGTCAGGAAGATCCCCTGGAGAAGGAAGGAGACCAGATTCCAGTATTGTTGCTTGGAGAATTCTGTGGACAGAGGAGCCTGATGGGCTGCAGTCCATGGGGTCCCAAAGAGCTGGACACGACTGGGTGACTAACACACACAGAAAGAAATATATATACATATATTCTGTGTTCTTTTCTGTTTCTGGCACAGAATTTTTAAACCCTTGGAATTTCCTCTTTTAAGAGTTATAAAAGTATCTTTTGTTATGTTAATAAAGCAACTTTCTCGGGAAGCCCCTGGGGTGGGGCTTGTTGCCAGCAGAAAGGGCTGGAACTTGCAGCCCCACCTCCCAGTCCCCACCCAGCCTCTGGGGAAGGCAGAGGGCTAGAAGTTGGGTTGGATCACCAACAGCTAACTTCGATTAACTGTGCCTGCCTGATAAAGCCTCCATAGAAACCCAAAAGGACAGAGTTGGTGAACCCGGGCAGACTTGCAGAGCGGGCCCCCAAGAGTGGACGGATGCTCCACACCTTTGCTTTCCCATACTTGTCCTTCACGTCTCTCGGCTGCTCCTGGGTCTCACCCTTTATAACAGACCAGTCATCTAGTAACCAGCATGTTGGTCTGAGTTCTACGAGCTGCTCTAGCAAATTAATCCAGCCCCCAGAAGACACTGTGTGCACCCCTCACGTCTCTGGAACATGTCCTGGGAGTGTTGTGCCCAAGTCGCGACATCTCCCAATGACCACCAGGTAGCCGATATCCGATGCAAAAGCAAGAGAGTTTTTATTACCAAGCTCGAGCTGGGGCTCCCACCAATACCCACGCAGCAGCTATAGGAGGAGCCCCGGGTTTTGGGTTACATCGCTTATATAGGGTTCAGTTCAGTCACTCAGTCGTGTCCGACTCTTTGCAACCCCATGGACTGCAGCACGCCAGGCCTCCCTGTCCATCACCAACTTCTGGTGCTTACTCAAACTCATGTCGATTGAGTTGGTGATGCCATCCAACCATCTCAGCCTCTTTCATCCCCTTCTTCTCCCGCCTCAATCTTTCCCAGCATCAGGGTCTTTTCCAATGAGTAGGTTCTTTGCATGACGTGGCCAAAGTATTGGAGTTTCAGCTTCAGTATCAGTCCTCCCAATGAATATTCAGGACTGATTTCCTTTAGGATGGATTAGGTGGATCTCCTTGCAGCTGAAGGGACTCTCAAGAGTCTTCTCCAGCACCACAGTTCAAAAGCATCAATTCCTCAGCCCTCAGCCTTCTTTATGGTCCAACTCTCACATCCATACATGACTACGGGAGAAACCATAGCTTTGACTAGATGGACTTTTGTTGGCAAAGTAATGTCTCTGCTTTTTAATGTGCTGTGTAGATTGGTCATAGCTTTTCTTCCAAGGAGCAAGCGTCTTTAATTTCATGGCTGCAGTCACCATCTGCAGTGAGTTTGGAGCCCCCCCCCAAAAAAGTTTGTCAGTTTCCATTGTTTCCCCAAATATTTTCCATGAAATGATGGGACCAGATGGCTCGATCTTAGTTTTCTGAATGTTGAGTTTTAAGCCAACTTTTTCACTCTCCTCTTTCACTTTCAGCAAGAGGCTCTTTAGCTCTTCTCTTTCTGCCGTAAATGTGGTGTCATCTGCATATCTGAGGTTACTGATATTTCTCCTGGCAATCTTGATTCCAGCTTTTGCTTCATCCAGCCCAGTGTCTCTCATGATATACTCTGCATATAAGTTAAATAAGCAGGGTGACAATATACAGCCTTGATATACTCCTTTCCTGATTTGGAACCAGTCTGTTGTTCCATGTACAGTTCTAACTGTTGCCCTTGACCTGCATACAGATTTCTCAGAAGGCAGGTCAGGTGGTCTAGTATTTCCATCTCTTTCAGAATTTTCTACACTTTGTTGTGATCCACACAGTTAAAGGCTTTGGTGTAGTCAAAAGGGCAGAAATAGATGTTTTTCTGGAACCCTCTTGCTTTTTCAATGATCCAATGAAATGGATTGATAATGTTGGAAATTTGACCTCTGGTTCCTCTGTCTTTTCTAAATCCAGCTTAAACATCAGGAAGTTCACGGTTCACATACTGTTGAAGCCTGGCTTGGAGAATTTTGAGCATTACTTTGCTAGCATGTGAGATGAGTACAATTTTGCGGTAGTTTGAGCATTCTTTGGCATTGCCTTTCTTAGGGATTGGAATGAAAACTGACGTTTTCCAGTCCTGTGGCTATTGCTGAGTTTTCCAAATTTGCTGGCATATTGAGTGCAGCACTTTCACAGCATCATCTTTTAGGATTTGAAATAGCTCAGCTGGAATTCCATCACCTCCACTAGCTTTGTTCGTAGTGATGCTTCCTAAAGCCCACTTGGCTTCGCATTCCAGGATACCTGGCTCTAGGTGAGTGATCACACCATCAGGATTATCTGGGTCATGAAGATCTTTTTTGTACAGTTCTTCTGTGTGTTCTTGCCACCTCTTCTTAATACCTTCTGCTTCTGTTAGGTCCATACCATTAATGTCCTTTATTGAGCCCACCTTTGCATGAAATGTTCCCTTGGTATCTCTATTTTTCTTGAAGAGATCTCCAGTGTTTCCCATTCTATTATTTTCCTAAAAAAAAAAAAAAAAGAACTTCTAGGTATGGGGACGTCTGATTGGTCACTTTCTTTCGAACTGCTGTGTGATGGTTTCTGATTTGTCCCTATTACCTAGGTACCATGAGTTCCTGAGCATTAGGTCAGGAGACTCTGGTCTGGGGTCCGATTGGCTCATGGGTGGTGGGGTGAGGTCAGGGGAGTTCCAAAGGCTCTTGGATTTCCAAAGGCTCTTTTCCCGGAACCTTACAAAATGGAGTTTTTCAGTTAACAAAATGGAGTAGCTTAGATTCTTCGTGAGCATCTGAGAGACGGTCTCCCGGGCCACCATCCTAAGCAAAGTCCCCGAATAAACACAGCATAATAGTACAGTTGCATGTTTCCTTTTTATTCTTAACTCAATATTACTGAGGTAGCTTCATACACTAAAATGTACTCATTTTAAGTACAAAGTTTGGTGTATTTTGACAAATGTGTGTATCTATGTAAACAGCATTACAATGAAGACAGAGACATTTTTCGTCAATCTCAAAAATTCCTCTCCAGCCAATTGACACTGCACGCTACTGGCTCCAAGAAACCATGGGCGCCACTTCTACAGGCAGGGATGGGAACTGGCCTTCTTGGAGTCTCGTGTAAGTGGAATCGTGGTGTGCAGTCTCTCCTGTCCTTTCTGTTGTCCTTAGGACGTAGAAATGTATCTTTGTTGCTCCTGTTTCGGTGGAAGTGCCCCGTCTGGACGCAGCAGACCCGCTCATCCGCTTACCCGTCGACAGCCCTTGCTCCGCTTCCAGATTCAGCTCTTACAAAGAACACATCTACGGGCCCTTGTGTACAGAGCTTTGTGTGGATGCTGTTTCTCTTCTCTTGGATAAGTAACTGAGAAGGTAGTTTCTGGATCACATTTTAAATGTATTTTTAGCTTTAAAGGAAACAGTTCAGTTCAGTTCAGTTCAGTCTCTCAGTCGTGTCCGACTCTTTGCAACCCCATGAATCGCAGCACGCCAGGCCTCCCTGTCCATCACCATCTCCCGGAGCTCACTCAGACTCACGTCCATCGAGTCCGTGATGCCATCCAGCCATCTCATCCTCGGTCGTCCCCTTCTCCTCCTGCCCCCAATCCCTCCAGCATCAGAGTCTTTTCCAATGAGTCAACTCTTCGCATGAGGTGGCCAAAGTACTGGAGTTTCAGCTTCAGCATCATTCCTTCCAATGAACACCCAGGGCTGATCTCCTTTAGGGTGGACTGGTTGGATCTCCCTCAAGAGTCTTCTCCAACACCACAGTTCAAAAGCATCAATTCTTCGGTGCTCAGCCTTCTTCACAGTCCAACTCTCACATCCATACATGACCACTGGAAAAACCATAGCTTTGACTAGACAGACCTAAGTTGGCAAAGTAATGTCTCTGCTTTTGAATATACTATCTAGGTTGGTCATAACTTTTCTTCCAAGGAGTAAGCGTCTTTTAATTTCATGGCTGCAGTCACCATCTGCAGTGATTTTGGAGCCCAAAAAAATTAANTGTTCCATGTCCAGTTCTAACTGTTGCTTCCTGACCTGCATACAGATTTCTCAAGAGGCAGGTCAGGTGGTCTGGTATTCCCATCTCTTTCAGAATTTTCCACAGTTTATTGTGATCCACACAGTCAAAGGCTTTGGCATAGTCAATAGAGCAGAAGGCTGATTTTTAAACAGGCGTCGCTCACTGACATCCCCACCAGGAAGAAATGAGAGCTGCAGTTCCTTATTTCAGCCCTTCCATACTCAGCGTTGTCAGTCTTTCTAATATCAGCCGCCGCAGCTGATGCCTGATTCGAGGCGTTACCGCCTCGTGCCTTTGTGTTTGCTTTCCCCGGTAAATAGCGACGCCGAGTATCGTTTCTCGGGCTTCTGTCCCATCCGTGTATCTTCTCATGTGAGCGTTTGCCTGAACTTTTCCTTCTTTGTGTTGGCTTTCTGTCTTACCCTTTCGTTGTGTGATTTCTTTGTCTCTTTGGATATGAGTCTTTCATACTGATCTAGGGTAAGACAGAGCCGCGATAGTTTGTCTTAGAACAGGAACAGTGCATTAATATTATTTCAGAATAGTCAGGAGGAACAATGTCGTGATATTTCCAAGTCACCGTATGCTTGCCTGAGACAGAGCTATAACGGAAAAGCGCTGGGCCAGGAAACCAAGACGCCAGCGTCTAAACTTGGAGACGGCAATGGCAACCCCACTCTGCGGGGTCGCACCGAGTGGAGGCACTGAAGCCACTTAGCAGCGGCAGCAGCGTCCAAGCTGGAGAGAGGCGGGAGCTGCGGCCGCGAGGCCGGGCTCGGGAGGCGAGGGGGAAGACCTGGAGCTGCAGCCGCCTGGCTGGAATGGAGTCCGTGCCGCCGGTCTCTGCCGGGCATACAGCATTTCCGCGCCTCAGTGTCTTCCTTTATACGATTGGAAGAGTGCCTTTCTGGGTTAGAGTAAGAAATAATTTATGCAAAACACTGAGCACTTAGTGAGTCTTTGATAACAGCACCCTTGACTAGCCTGCTGGCGCCCTCAAACCATCTGTGGAGACCAAACAGATTTAGGATCAAGGTCCTTAGCCCTCTGAGGTTTCACCTTCTATAGCTGGGATTTATTGAGATGCTTCCCTTGTGGCTCAGCTGGTAAAGAATCCGCCTGCAATGCAGAAGACCTGAGTTTGATCCCTGGGTTGGGAAGACCCCTGGAGAAGGGAAAGGCTGCCCACTCCAGTATCCTGGCCTGGAAAACTCCATGGTCAGGCACGACTGAGTGACTTTCACTTTAGACTTTTTCACTAAACAGAATAGAGTAGTGAATGATGTTTAGTTCCATGAGCTAAAATTTCCCTGAGGCTCAATACGAGAGAATAACTTGAGGAAACTAAAAATATGGTTTTATTCACCATGTTCTTAAATTTCTCAAATACTTAAGTAACATATTTGTACATTCACCTAGTATTTTATCCATGCAAAAAGGAGAGCAAATCAAATTATGCTTGTCACTAAAAAAATAAGTTAAAAAACAGACCTAAAATATGTTTCATCTGAGGATGCTCATCTTGATGCCATTAAGCTTGTTTTCTGCAGTACTTCCTTTATGATGCATTTACAATCTTTGCTCTCTCTGATTGCTTACTGTTAATTTGCTGATGGTTTTGAGGCATGTTTTTGTGCTCTGCGCATGAATAACTATTAAACCAGCAAAGCAAAATGTAAACTATAGTTTTCCTTATAGGGAAATATTAAACCCTAAAACAAACCCCAACATAGCTAGAAAGAAATCCACTTTAATAGTTAAGTCCTGAATTGTTTACTAATCAAAAACTGAAGCATTTTAGGTAAGACAAAAGATTAATAATTTGATTTTAGCATTTGAATTCACACATGTTTTTGTTATTTCAATTCAATTACATCCTGAAATGTGATAGGGCAAGTTTTTGAAACAGACCCCGCCTCTACCCAAAACTGAATGATCTTAGTCATGATTCTTAAGTAAAACAGCCATTTTGAGCTTTTATAGAGTTGGAATGTATGGATGTGAGAGTTGGACTCTGAAGAAGATTGAGCACCAAAGAACTGATGCTTGTGAACTGTGGTGTTGGAGAGGACTCTTGAGAGCCCCTTGGACTGCAAGGAGATCCAATCAGTCCATCCTAAAGGAGATCAGTCCTGGCTGTTCATTGGAAGGACTGATGTTGAATCTGAAACTCCAATACTTTGGCCACCTGATGCGAAGAACTGACTCATTGGAAAAGACCCTGATGCTGGGAAAGATTGGGGGCAGGAGGAGAAAGGGGTGACCAAGGGTGAGATGGTTGGATGGCATCACGGACTCAATGGACGTGAGTCTGAGTGAACTCCAGGAGTTGGTGATGGACAGGGAGGCCTGGCGTGCTGCGATTCATGGGGTCGCAAAGAGTCGGACATGACTGAGCGACTGAACTGAAATGAGAGTTAACTTTAACTTTTTTCTTTTCTTCTCCCAACCTTCAGGGATGTCAGATTAACATTATTATTTTTGAGAAGATGATATTCCTTTGAAAGTCTCATCAGTTCAGTTCTGTTCAGTCACTCAGTCATGTCCAACTTTTTGTGGCCCCATGGACTGCAGCACGCCAGGCCTCCCTGTCCATCACCAACTCCGGGAGCTAGCTCAAACTATGCCAGCGAGTCGGTGATGCCATCCCGCCGTCTCGTCCTCTGCCGTCCCCTCTCCTCCCGCCTTCAGTCTTTCCCAGTGTCAGGGTCTATTCCAATGAGTCAGCTCTTCTCATTAGATGGCCAAAGTACTGGAGTTTCAGCTTCAGCATCAGCCCTTCTAATGAATATTTAGGACTGATGTCTTTTAGGATTGACTGGGTGGATCTTCTTGTAGTCCAAGAGACTCTCAGTCTTATCCAAACCACAGTTCAAAAGCATCAATTCTTCAGTGCTCAGCTTTCTTTATAGTCCAACTCTCATATCCACAAATGACCACTGGAAAAACCATAGCTTTGACTAGACGGACCTTTGTCGGCAAAGTAATGTCTCTGCTTTTTAATATGCTGTCTAAGTTGGTCATAAATTTTCTTCCAAGGAGCAAGTGTCTTTTGGTTTCATGGCTGCAGTCACCGTCTGCAGTGATTCTGGAGCCCAAGAAAATCAAGTCTGTCACTGTTTCCATTGTTTCCCATCTATTTGCCATGAAGTGATGGGACTAGATGCTATGACCTTTGTTTTTGAATGCTGAATTTTAAGCCAGGAAGTTGGAAGGCCAGGGTGGAAGGCCAATCTTATCCTTTATAAAACATTTAAGCTATTTTTTCAGGGTAGGATTTGTGTTTGTTTCTTTGTCCTTAAGGTATTCACAGTGAAGTTAGTGCAGAAACATATGAGAGGCTGTACAGCAGTGAGAGCTTCTGATGTATATCCAAGGCTCGGTGTTGATCTGGTCTGTAGGTTCTGGTCTGATCCCATCTGGTTCTCCTCTTCCTGGTTTACCACTGGAATCTATGGATTCTTCCACCAAACATTGTCAAGGTCAAGGTCAAAAATAGCAGAATCCAGAGCACATGAACATGTGGGTTAAAGGACAGGAGATGTTTTTAGGATTTTTGTTCATTTTTATCAACAAACATTATTTCAGTGTGAATCCACGCAGCTTAAACCTACTTCTAGCATTTTAAAAATTGTTGCTAAAATGCTTGGAGGAAAAATTGCTTTGTGATTGCCTATCATACATTCTCTGAACCTCAGTTCAGTTCAGTTCATTTCAGTCACTCAGTCGTGTCCGACTGTTTGCAACCCCATGAATCGCAGCACGCCAGGCCTCCCTGTCCATCACCATCTCCCGGAGTTCACTCAGACTCACGTCCATCGTGTCCGTGATGCCATCCAGCCATCTCATCCTGGGTCGTCCCCTACTCCTCCTGCCCCCAATCCCTCCCAGCATCTCTGAACCTAGGTCCTTTTATCTCATTAAACTATGGTTTTGACGAATTAAGCTTCGTTAGAATTCCAGTCATCCCTGAAGGGCAGGACAGATCATCTGCCTTTTCCCCAGGATACCACATGCTTGTTCTTGTTGATGGAAACAAAACTCTGTACTTTCTCTGATTATCAAAATCCCATCCCAGGAGAGAGCCCGGTTCTTCCGGGAAGGCTTCTGTCATCCAGCCTGGCCCTCCTCTGTGGCCACCTCTGGGGTCGTCTGCCCTTCTCGTCTAACCACTGGCTCACTCTTCTCAAAGCCACCTGAGTTCTAGTGTTTGAACGTTTTCAGTCCTGTCACCGTGCGTTAGGGTCCTCCGTCTTCTAGTCTGTTGACAGGTCACAGCAGATGAACCACATGTGTTCATTGGCCTCATCGACTGTTGCAGAAAAGTACAAGAAAGATGTATTATCTCTGATACCAAGAGGTTTGCGATCTAACTGAGAGTTAACATTCAGCTTCCAGGACACGCTGTTAAAACGTCAAGCCGTGAGTGCCAAGTGTGGAATAAAGGCAGTGTGACTGGGGTGTCAGAAGGGAAAGAGGTTCTCAGGGTCGGAGAGAGGCAGAGGTCCCGCCCCCAGCTGGGTGTTCATCTGCAGGGACGCCTCCCGGCTGTGCTTGCATCCACCCTCATCAGAAGCCTGAGCAGGCTGTCGTGATAAAATCCCCCTCTTTATGAGGTATGTGTGTGTGCATACAGGAGGGCTGGGCCAAGTGAGAGACAGGAGGAACCACTAGGAATCTCTTAGAACAGCCTCATCCTGAGGGGTCGATTGATTGACATAGGCGGCTCAGATGGTAAAGAATCTGCCTGCTATGTTCGAGACCCAGGTTCGATCTCTGGGTTGGGAAGATCCCCTGGAGAAGGGAAGGGCAACCTACTCCAGTATTCTTGCCTGGAGAATTCCATGGACAGAGGAGCCTGGCAGGCCGCAGTCCATGGGCTCACAAAGAGTCGGACAGGACTGAGCGACTTTCACTTTCACTTTTTGGGTGATTTATAAAAAACAAATTTAAACAACCAGTCCATTCTGAAGGAGATCAGACCTGGGATTTCTTTGGAAGGAGTGATGCTAAAGCTGAAGCTCCAGTCCTTTGGCCACCTCATGCGAAGAGTTGACTCATTGGAAAAGACTCTGATGCTGGAGGGATTGGGGGCGGAGGAGAAAGGGATGACCGAGGATGAGATGGCTGGATGGCATCACGGACGCAATGGACGTGAGTCTGAGTGAAGTCCGGGAGCTGGTGACGGGCAGGGAGGCCTGGCGTGCTGCGATTCCTGGGGTCGCAGAGTCGGACGCGACTGAGTGCCTGGACTGAACTGAGCTGAGTCTGTCGCTGCTGTTTTACTGCTCAGTCGTGTCCCACTCTTCGCGACCCCGTGGGCTGCAGCACGCCAGGCGGCTGCGGGTCTATACCTGCATCATGAGGCATTGGTAAACGCTCTATGTTGGAAGCATTTTAGAAATCAATGGGTTTTAGTTAGCACCAAATCCAGAAATGAGCTCATCACCTGTATGTTTATTGTTTTAAATAGTAGTCATAAAATGGTTTTTCTAGGGCAAAATGACAACGGAACATGGCCTGAAGGGATTAAAGTTAAGGAATACTTTATAGAGAGCAGTCGGAGTTTAGCACAAAGACGTACACACAGGTTCTTGGAACCTACCTCTATCCAGCTGTCAGTTTACCTCCCACCTACCTACGGTCTTCCAGTTATCTGTCTGCCTACCTATGTGTCTTCCCTGGTACCTCAGTGGGTAAAGAGTCTCCCTGCAATTCAGGAGACCCAGGCTCGATCCCTGGGTCAGGAAGACCCCTTGCAGGAGGAAATGACAACCAACTCCAGTGCTCTCGCCTGGGAAATCCCAGGGGCAGAGGAGCCTGGTGGGCTACGGTCCACGGGGTCACGAAACGCTGAATGTAACTGAGAGGCTGAACAGACACACTGCCTGTGTGTCGATCCATCTATCATCCCTGCATTTGTATCTTCGGAACACCATCAATCATACACATCGTAAGCTCCTTAAAAGAAAGTTCCTCCATTTGAGAAGGCCCCTCAACCCTCTGAACACCAACTCAAGTGCATTCATGCTAAGCCAGCTGCCATCACCTTTTCCAGAAGGCGAGTGAGAAGTTGGGTGCCAGAGCCCAAAGGCGCCGCCTGGCGCTGATTGAGTGGTTGCCTTGGAGAAGCTCGTTGGCTTGCTGCCCGCTTCCCCTGCTCAAGGCCACAGCATCAGGGCCAATCAGAGGATTTCTGGATGTGCTACAAGATAATCCAGGGGTGGGAGGGGCGGTGGGCAGGGATGTTGGAACAACCAGCCTCCGGTAAGCATTCATTGTAGCCACCTGCTGGGTCTGCGGGAGTCTCTGTGGTGCCCTGTTCCCTGGTCCCCGTGTTTGGAAGTTTGGATGATGGGGTGAGGGAGGGGGAGAAAGGGCGACGGGGTGACCTGCCAGATGCTGCCCTGCGCCAGCGACTCACACCTTCAGGGAGGGGCAGAGCGCGGAGACAGCTCCGTCCCTGGAGCCACAGCGGACTGGCTGTGCGCTGTCCCTGGCTTCCGGAGAGAATGCAGCGGCTCAGGGCCCCACACCTGCCCTGGGGAGGCCCTCCTTCCCCGCAGGCCGTATTTCAGGGCGATTCCGTGAGATGCCGGCAGGTTCCTGCTCAGCTGGCACCTCGCGGCCGGAGATTTCGGCGGCAGCCGCCCGTCGCCTGCCCGCAGGTCTGTTCCCAGCGCGATGCCTCCAGGGCCTGTTCTTTCTGCAGCCGGGCTTGTGTTTCCCCCTTTCCCAAGTTTGAAAGCAAACACTCCACGGATGTCAGTCTGGTGCTGGTAACTCATCCGATTGACCATTCCGCACTGTTTCTCCAGCCCAGGACGGTGAAAATTAATATCCACACGCAACATCTTTAGCCTCACACGCGTGTGTCAATGTACAGCTTTATTCAAGATGCCAGCCTCCTAAAGGAGGGGTGCCCCCAGGCAGCGGAGCCGCTGGCGCTCTCGCCACTCGGGCCATGCCGTCGGTGTCAGAAGCGTCTGCCCACGGAGGTCGCGTTCCAGAAACGTGACCCGGGTGTCGTGGCAGGCAGCACACACCCCGGGTTTCACCGGCACACCTCTCTGTCGCAGAGTCGGAGGCTGGACGGCCACGGTCCGGGGTCAGGAGGTCAGCTCCCCGAGGCCTCTCTGCTGGGCGTGCACACGGCCATCTCCGCCCGCGTCCTCATGCGGGCATCCGGGTGTGTGTGTCCTGAGATCCTCTACCCACGAGGACGCCGGTCCTGCTGGAACAGGGCCCGCTCTGATGACACTGCTTTACCCTAATCACCCCCGTAAAGACCCAGGCTCCAACCTGGCCAGATTCTGGGGTGTGGGAGGGACGTCACCCAGCCCACGATGGTGCCTAAGGCATTTGTGGAAACGGCCCCTCAGAGCCCCACCCTCAGGGACGTAGACTCACTGCTCTCCAGTTATGGATATTAAATGGCTATTCTGAGTAAAATCGTGACAAGTGCTCTTCATAGGAAGCCAAACAGAAATGAAGAAGACATGAGGACGGCTTGTCAGTTCCAAGACTCTGCTGGGACGGCAGTTAACAGCTGGTGAGGTTCATGATGTACGTGAAGTGCACACCGCTGTTCTCCATCTAAACTTTTCCCTTACTAATATATTCGTAAGGGTGTTCCTACAACGTTAGTTTCTTTGTACACATCAGCTTTAATATTTACGTTCTTCTATAACATGGCTATGGAGAAGGCAATGGCGCCCCACTCCAGTTCTCTTGCCTGGAAAATCCCACAGACGGAGGGGCCTGGTGGGCTGCAGTCCATGGGGTCGTGAGGAGTCGGACACGACTGAGCGACTTCCCTTTCACTTCTCACTTTCATGCATTGGAAAAGGAAACGGCACCCCACTCCACTGTTCTTGCCTGGAGAATCCCGGGACGGGGGAGCCTGGGGGGCTGCCATCTGTGGCGTCGCAGGGTTGGACACGGCTGGAGCGACTCAGCAGCAGCAGCAGCATAGTGTGGCTATAGTAAAATGTATATAACATTCTGCCAATCTAGGCATTCGTATTCTTTCAAAATTAGGTCTATGACAAATAATGTTGTAATATACATCTGAGTGAATAAACATATTTTCTTCATTTATTGGTATTTCATTTGGATAGCTTCCTAAAAGCCATTAGATCAAAGAACATGGCTTTTTTTAACCAAAATGGACACATATTGCAAAATTAGTTTCCAGAAAGAGTATGTTAATAAGTTTTCTGCTGAAAAAAATAAAGTACCTGTCTCACCACACACATCCACACACACCCACCCCCCCACACACACACGTACTCACACTCATGAGGAATATAATTTTCGATTATTTGCTAACTTCATAAGTATACACAGTATTTACATTTTTTCTGCACATTTTGCTATGAATTTTGTTTTTTTAAACCATTTTTAACTTCAGTTTTTGTGAATATTTTATGATGATTATTCTCCCACCTTCGTGTCCAGTTCTTAAAAGGCTTTTGGTCTTGGGCTGGGATCCATCTTGGACAATGGAATTAAAAATAGACTTTTATTTTTGAATGCTGCTGCTGCTGCTGCTAAGTCGCTTCAGTTGGGTCCGACTCTGTGCCACCCCAGAGATGGCAGCCCACCAGGCTCTTCCGCCCCTGGGATTCTCCAGGCAAGAACACTGGAGTGGGTTGCCACTTCCTTCTCCAGTGCATGAGAGTGAAAAGTGAAAGTGAAGTTGCTCAGTCGTGTCTGACTCTTCACGATCCCATGGACCGCAGCCCACCAGGCTCCTCCGTCCAAGGGACTCTTAAATAGCCATATTTTCTCAGTACAATTTCTCGAGTGATCCCTTCCTGATTCTTCCAAGTGAAATACAATAACTCCTTCATATACGAAAAGCGTGTCTGTATATACGAAGAGCTGTCCACTTTCTTGATTTGTGCTCTGAACATATTACCATAAATCTCATCGCCGTCTTGGGATCCTGAGCGCGGAGCCACGTTTAGACGAGTCAGTAGCCTCGTCACTATCCCTTTGTCATCCCTCCGTTATCAGCGTGGTGACCGTCCGTGTTGAGGCCAAGGTGACGTTGCGGGTTCTCCTTCAGTGAAGGGTGTTGCCTTCACGGGTGAAACAGCCACAGAGCAGGCGTGTTCTCCGCACCCTCTTCCAGACCTCACGGAAACGTGGGTAGAGTTACTGCCTCGGGACCAAGGCAAGCGGCAGGCTTTCCGAGACTGCTCAGCCCTCCTTCGTTTGTCAAGCGCCTGCTTCACAAAGGCTGCGTTGTGGACCTGGGGGACCCAGGAGTTCACAAAGCAGCCCCAGAGGTTCACCCCACGGGCCCTAAATGAGCTCAGTGAGATGTGTCAGGGCGATGGGCAGCTGTGGCTGGCGTCCCCGCTCAGGATGGCGGACCAGCGAGGTTCTCCCCACATGGGCGTCAGTGATGGCGCAGTAAAGGGTGGAACAAGCCTGCCTTCCAGGGACAGCGTCTATGGAAGGAAACGCCAGGGCCACAAGTCAAGGTGCTTGTTTTGTGTTTGGACAGGGAGAGCGGGAGTGGCAGCTCAGCACTGAGGCCAGGAAGGGCGGCAGGGACCCGGGGCGGGGCTGGCATCTCGGGGTGAGCACGGGGCCTGGGAGGCCGCTGGGCCGGGGCTGGCATCTCGGGGTGAGCACGGGGCCTGGGAGGCCGCTGGGCCGGGGCTGGCATCTCGGGGTGAGCACGGGGCCTGGGAGGCCGCGTGTGGGTGAGCGGCAGGAGCAGGTGTCCATGAGGAGCGTGCAGATGGTTGTGCAGCTGTCCTTGGGGAGACGACCTGGGGGCCAGAAGGACACGTGCAAAGGCCCCGGGCAGGTGTGTCTGGTGTGCAGAGGGGGCCGGCAGAGCTGGGGCAGAGGGAACAAGGTCAGAGAAAGAAGTGAGCTGGGCTCTCCTGTGACCTTGGGTGTCTGCCTGCACGAGTGTGGGAGCCGGGGGAGCTCACCACGGTCATTGGCACACAGGCAGCCCCCGAGATCCCGAGTGGCTCCCTTTGGTGGGTCCCACCTTGTGTAACCAGAGCTGCTCTGGGCCGCCAAAGCAGTGGCGTGTGCAGTATAAGATAATTCAGTAATCGGGAATTCTGTATAATCCGATGTCGTCGTTTTTTTGAGTGTGTGATTTTGAATAAACTGGCGCTCACACTCATGCCTAAGCCTGTAGATGTTGTCCAAACCCAGAGCCCCTCCGTCATCACACACATACATATGCGCACGCGTACACACACACACACACATATGCCCCTCCCTGCAAGTCTCCCTGGCAGCGCCCAGCCATCCCTGGGAAGGTCCCCAATTGTGTCTGCCGGGCTCTCTCTGTCAACTTCCACTTTCCCCGGGAAGTCTCAGCTGACAGCGCCCGGCCAGGAGGAAGCCTGGGGACCCCGAAACTCCTGACAAGTGGGGTGAGGCCCTCTCCCCAGGGGTCCACTCCCTGCCAGCCTCACCGTGGCTGAACCCACTGCCAACACCAATGTCTCCATCAGGCAGAACCACACGGCACGGGGGCTGCTTCCTCTCAGCTCTCAGTGCCCCCACAGCCCCCAAGAGCTGGTCCAGCAGGACCAGGGCACCTCAGAGTGGGAGGGGAACTAGGGAAAGGCGACTCCGCGGAGAAAAATGGAGTTCAGGCATCAGTGATGTGCCTGAGTCCTCGAGGAGAGGTTGTTGAAGAATCTGTCGCAGTGCCGGAAGGACCGGCCATGGGAAAAGCAGAGAAATGAAGGCGTGAAGGAACCACACTCGCTTCACGTGTTGTGTTGTGTGGACAAGTGTGCGGCCTCATCAGATCATTTTCACTCGTGAGCTTTGCAAAATGCGCACGTCTGTAAGAGGCGCATCTAAACACTTTGCTGAATTACACACGTTGGTGACGCTCAGTCACTCAGTCCTGCGCACCGTTTTGTGATCCCGTCGACTGTAGCCTGCCAGGCTCCTCAGTCTGTGGGATTTCCCCGGCAAGAGTACTGGAGTGGGCTGCCATCTCCTACTGCAGGGGATATTCCTGATCCGGGGACTGAACCCACGTCTCTTGCATCCCTTGCATTGGCAGGGGAATTCTTTACCACAGGGCCACCTGGGAAACCCCTAAATTACACATAACAGTTTACGTGTGAATTACCCTTGCCGTAATTAATCTCGTCTCCCCTGTACTTTTTGACTACTGCTCTGTAGTCCTACGGAGAAGGCCATGGCACCCCACTCCAGTACTCTTGCCTGGAAAATCCTATGGACGGAGGAGCCTGGTGGGCTGCAGTCCATGGGGTCGCGAAGAGTCAGACACGACTGAGGGACTTCACTTTCACTTTTCACTCTCATGCACTGGAGAAGGAAATGGCAACCCACTCCAGCATTCTTGCCTGGAGAATCCCAGGGACGGGGGAGCCTGGTGGGCTGCCGTCTATGGGGTCGCACAGGGTCGGACACGACTGAAGTCACTTAGCAGCAGCAGCAGCAGCAGCTGTAGTCCCAGTTACTTTCTAGGTGACTTCTCCGGAAATCCAGCGTGCATCTTCATATCGTCTGCCAACACCGTTTCTAGACGCTGGAGATGCTGTCTATGAGCATAAAGCTTTCATGCTAGAAAGAGCACGTGTATGTACCTGCCGTGCCTGCTCTCCGTGGTGGTGGCCAGTCATGTGAGATCAGGGCATGTTCCCCCAGAAATGCGAGTGCAGTGGGGTGAGGGGTTTCCCTGGAAGAGGCACGTGGGGGGCGCGGAGTGGCAGAGGCACGCTGGACTTTGGTTTGGAACTGCAGGCCACTCTGGGAGAGGCTGCCCACTAGCAGGGGGAGCCTCTTGCACCGGGTGCCGTTGTTCTGTTGTTAAGCTGTGTCTGACTGTCTGCGACCTCAGGGATCGCGGCACGCCAGGCTCCTCTATCCCCCACTGTCTCCAGGAGTTTGCTCAAACTCACATCCACTGAGTCGCTGACACCATCCAACCATCTCATCCTCTGTCAGCCCCTTCTCCTCTGCCCTCAATCTTTCCCAGCGTCGGGGTCTTTTCCAATGATTTGGCTCTTGGCATCAGAGGACCAAAGTATTGGAGCTTCAGCTTTAGCATCAGTCCTTCCAGTGAATGTTCAGGGTTGATGTCCTTTAGGATTGACTGGCTTGATCTCCTTGTAGTCCAAGGGACTCTTACAAAGGAGTTGGAATTAATTTCAGGAAAACTTGCTTTGGAGGCACGTGAGTCCTGATGTCTTAGAATCAGGGTAGGAAGTCTGTCTTTGGAGACACCCTTCTCCCTTCCTGCCTTCCTCTCCGAGGCGCCTTTCCTCCGCGGGCCCTCGCCTGGACGACGCGGCTCTGCTTCTGACTCGTCTCCAGGGAGGTCACAGCGAGCGGGCTTGTCTGACCGCTGAGCTCCTGGTCCTTCCCAGTGGCTGGCTCAGAACAACACGGCGTCAAAGGCTTACTCTCACGACGAAGCATGTATCGGGGGCAACGTATCTGAATCTACGTTTCTTGAAAGCTCTAATCCATTTTGTAAGTAGAAATGTACTGATGAGTTTCGATCTTGGAGTAGAGTAGAAATGTAGAGCTTGAATTCCAGGGAAAAAGCAGAACCCTGATCAGAAAAAAAAACTGGCTTTCCCTGGTCATAACCATATCATAAACCAAAAGATGCTATAAGCCTTGTTTTGGAAACTCTAAGTACTAAGCAGAAATGAGTCACTGTGTGTCTGGACGTGGCCGTGACGCCCTCCTGCTTTCCCTGCCCCTTGAAGACACCGCTGTTTTCCGCCAGCATCAGACTCTGTCCGCATCCCACACTCCGTCTGTGGAACTAGGTTGCTGACTTTGCTCAACACAACAAAAGGTTTGGAGCCGAAATCCAGGTGTACAACTCACACCACTTGGCTTCCCTCGTTTTATATTATTTATATTATTAATAGAAAGTAATGTTGTCGAGGGAGAAGGCAATGGCACCCCACTTCAGTTCTCTTGCCTGGAAAATCCCATGGACGGAGGAGCCTGGTGGGCTGCGGTCCATGGGGTCGCTGAGGGTCAGACACGACTGAGCGACTTCACTTTCGCTTTTCACTTTCATGCATTGGAGAAGGAAATGGCAACCCACTCCAGTGTTTTTGCCTGGAGAATCCCAGAGACAGAGGAGCCTGGTGGGCTGCCGTCTGTGGGGTCGCACAGAGTCGGACACGACTGAAGCGACTCAGCAGCAGCAGCAGCAGCAGCAATGTTGTCAATCTCAACTTGTACATAATTTCACAGCTTGCTGACTTCTGGATGTTGATAAAGAATAAATAGATTTTCTTTCTTTTTAATGCAGGACAAAAAAATAAACAACTTTCTATTTTGATACACATATGCATCAAAGTCGCTAGGAACTGGTGTTCTCCATAAAACATACTTCACTGTTTTCTCTCTTCTCCAAGGAGAATTGGTGTATAAACTGGAAACCTATCTTAAAATCTATCTACAAATAAAGCTGAAGTGGAAAATTGAGTCATTTGGCCAATTATATATTCCAAAACAACCGCTGTATCAGGGCAAGGCTAAGCACACTAGGTGTTTGCACGATTATCTCAATTTGTCACGGAACAACGGGACTCCCGCCTTTCTGCCCTTTGCCCTCTGGCTGAATGGCTGTGAGGCCTCGCTTCACCCAGTGGGGTGACGACCCCAGGGGAGCAGAACTGAGCTGAGCTGCTTGTGGCCTCCCCAGAGCTGGTGCTGCTGTGCCCGGGCCTGGCTTCCTGGTAGGTAGGGCTTGTTTCCTGGGTTTCCTGCCTTGCTGTTGGTCTCGCAGGCTCTGCTCACATGAGAATCATAAATGAGGCTCTTTGTCCTTGCAGCGTGCGTGTAACCGTTACTCACATCTATCCCAGACATGAATCTGTGAACCCAGGTGTGGGCCCCCCTGGTAAATCCATCCCGATGCATTCTCCTCTACACCCCGCCTCCTCTCAGCCCCCAGCACACGTTCCTTTCTTGAAGCAAGCCTAATGAGGGAATGTGCCAAGTCCTGACATTTGAATTTCAAATCTGTATCCGGAAAGGAAGACTCAAAAGATAAAGAAGAGTCAGAACAGTTGTGTTTGTGCCTGGACTTGCTAAGGTTTCCTGAGAATGGGAGGGAAAGAAGGGAAACCCAGAACTATGTGCTGACGCTTGTCCCTAAGTGGGGCTCCGGGACCCTGGCCCAGCCTCTCCGAGTGCCCTTGTTCGGATGAAGGAACTGGAGTTCTGAGCGGACTGAAGAGTCTGGAGATGGAACTGGAGCTCCCTCAGCTAATTCACCAGCAGAGGCAAAGGTGGGGTCATGGGCTGACCAGAGCCTCGGAGTCAGGGTGGCCTGGCGCACAGAGCTGAGAGCGGGCAGGTGCACCGTGAGAGACAGGCTGGCAGCTGGAAGGAGGAGGGGCCGGAGCGGGCTTGCTGGACCCAAGGCTGAGCAGGAGCGAGGCCATCTTTGCCGACATGGCAGGCCCATGGTGACACCCCAGCCAGGCGGGCGCCTCCCCCGCCTGACACCTCGTGAGCAGGCCCATCCTGTGGAGATCACAGCCGACCTCCCTAAACTTAGATCTCATTGCACCCATCCTGAAACCAGGGTTCAACATGAGGTTATGAAGATTAACGAGACGAGGTGTCTTTTATAACAAATCTGTGGCCTAAGCATCCTAACCGCTAGGCTTTTCCTGCCACAAGGGTCACGCCCTCATGAGCAGACCCCAAACTTCCCCAAACACCCTCTTCTGGGACACCGGTGAGGGCCGCCAGCTGACGCCAAGTCCCTTTGTGGGAGAGCCGGTTTTGCTGGAACGTTGTATGTGGATCTGTCTGAATAACTGCGTGCTGGTTAAACTGAAGGTTTAAACTTGGGGTTTGCGGATCAGGTGCCTGCCCCTCCCCCCAGACCCAGATGACCAGTAGCAGCTGGGGCTGACCCTTGTGCCAGTGGTAGGGTTGACCCTCAGGCAAGCGGGTCTACAAAAGGGAGGCCTGGGGGAGCCAAGTCAGATCACCGCTTCGCCAGCCGGCCGCGGACCCAGCCCCAGGGAAGCAGGATAAGGCCAGACCAGCCAGCCTGGCTCCCATGAGAGGTGGCGCAGCAGAGGGATCCATCAGCTTTGGCCACCGGTTAGGAGGAAAGACGAGTCATCCCTCCCAGATAGCAAGGCGTCTTAGCCCACACGCGCTCTGCAGGAGGGCCTCCCGGTGCCGCAGCTGGTAAAGAATCCACCCGCAGTGCAAGAGACCTGGGGTCCATCCCTGGGTTGGGAAGATTCCCTGGAGAAGGGAAAGGCTACCCACTCCAGGATTCTGGCCTGGAAAATTCCATGGATGAGTCCATGGGGTCGCAAAGAGTCAGACATGACTGAGCGACTTTCAACACCCTGCAGGAAGAGTCTGAAATGGCAGAGCTCGCTCCGCGGATGACACGGAGCTGAATCGGGGTGATGCTCTCCTTGGGGCCATGTCCGCGCTCTGGGGATGGTGCCACGTGATGGACCAGCCTGTCCGTGCCCACCCCTCCGGCCGTCCACGCAGCGGAGCAGGGTGAGGGTGCCGGCCCTTGGCACAGCCTGGCTTCCAGACGCTCGCCCTGCATTCGGCAGTCAGTATATATATTTTTTAGAAAGAGTTCCAGCCTCTTGTTATTGACATACTTAAGACTGTTTGATTCTTAAACCACAGCCCAAATATTTTCTTTTAAAATCTCTGTAAGTATCAAGACCCAGTCCACAAAAAGCACAGTGTGTTCTGCCCGAAAACAGTTGCATTGAAAAATGCTGGCCTTGTTTTTGAGAAAAACACTTAAATCATTTCTTGAGGTCCAGCCATCAGTGCATTTAGATAGAAAATACTTTCTGAAGAAGCAGTCCTTGTTAAATGGTTTAAAAAAAAAACAATGATGCCTCTGCTAGGCATTTAGAAATTCCTCCTGCAGTGAAGGTATAGGAGCCCTTCCAGAAACCATCTCGGGCGAAAATGATTAATTATCCCTAACAGACTCTTTCAGGGCCGTGTTTACCCTGCCATGTGCAACACAGCAGGAGCCCAGAAGCTGCTTCCAGATCCCCGTGGCTTCTTCCAAGAAAATGGACGCAGCCGGCACCCAGGTCCACGCCCCCCGAGTCTCCCCGGCCGGCCGTTTGCTCCAGGAGCCCAGAGAATCCTTGGGGCCGCCGGCCACGGGATGCTGCGTCCCTCCCTGCCACGCCCCTGCTGCGGCACTCGTGTCTGAGACAGAAGTCAGGTCCTGATGGAACCTCGGGGCTCTCGGGGGCCGACAGCGGCTGCCCTGCCAGGGTACCTGGGGTCAGAGAAGGGCGGTGCCCAGCCCCACCGCAGGCGTCCTGCCAGCGGAGACACAGAGCGGCTCTGTCTGCTGACCGCTGGCCGGGCCGGCCGCGCGGCTCTGCACAGACTTTGGCTTGGCAGCTCTGTCTGCAGCCCCTAAATCCTTCGATTCAGCCCGGGCTCTCGCTCTGTGCTCTTGGCCTGGGTGAAACTCTTTCTCCGGGTAATTCAAGACCCTGGAGGTGTGTGTGGCGGTATTTCTCTCACCCTGTCACCACGTTCAATTTTCTGGGAAAGGCTCATAAACTGAGATGACAGCTAGTCCACACAGAAGCTTTCGTTGTTCAGTGTTGCTTTCTGGAGATGCTCTCATTTATTTCACTTTGTTCTAAAACCACAAGCCTGTGTAAGATAGAACTCGGGCAGGGAGACCCTCTCAGACAGACAAGGCTTTCCAGGCAAAACCTAACCACTAAAGGTAGAAGTCTCTAGAAGTCTCTCATTGTGTCAATAATCAGTCAGAACAAGGAAAGCAGAAGCTTTTCTTGGGCATAGTTTAGTTTTAAGAAGGAGAAATAGAAGTGTTGGGGAAAACCAAAAAGTGAAAAGAATTCTTACTGCATGAAAAACAAAGTCCTAGCTGCTGCTGATTTAGTACCAAAAAGTACCAAATTTTCATGTGTACCGTTTTAGCAATTTTCCAGGTTAACGGATGGAGGCTTCAGTGTTGATCACAACAAAGGGGGTGTCTGTTGGAAAATGAGGGTCTTGTTGGATGATACTGAGCTGTGAACCTGAGGCCTCCTGGTGCAGGAAGACGTTCGGAGCTCTCACCAGACTATCTCGCGGGGTGTCTGTGATCCTGCTCAGTGGGAAATCTTATTAACCCTCCTGCCTGGGTTGTCAACCAACTCCATTTCTCCTCAGTTCAGTTCAGTCACTCAGTCATGTCCAACTCTTTGCAATCCCATGAACTACAGCACGCCAGGCCTCCCTGTCCATCACCAATTCCCAGAGTTTACTCAAACTCATGTCCATTGAGTTGGTGATGCCATCCAACCATCTCATCCTCTGTCGTCCCCTTCTCCCCCTGCCTTCAATCTTTCCCAGCATCAGGGTCTTTTCCAGTGAGTCAGCTCTTTGCATCAGGTGGCCAAAGAACTGGAGTTTCAGCTTCAGCATCTGTCCTTCCAATGAACACCCAGGACTGATTTCCTTTATGATGGACTGGTTGGATCTCCTTACAGTCCAAGGGACTCTCAAGAGTCTTCTCCAACACCACAGTTCAAAAGCATCAATTCTTTAGCACTCAGCTTTCTTCACAGTCCAACTCTCACATCCATACATGACCACTGGAAAACCATAGCCTTGACTAGACGGACTTTGTTGGCAAAGTAATGTCTCTGCTTTTTAACATGCTGTCTAGGTTGGTCATAACTTTCCTTCCAAGGAGTAAATGTCTTTTAATTTTATGGCTGTAATCACCATGTGCAGTGATTTTGGAGCCCCCCAGAAATAAAGTCTGACACTGTTTCCACTGTTTCCCCATCTATTTCCCATGAAGTGATGGGACCGGATGCCATGATCTTCATTTTCTGAGTGTTGAGCTTTAAGCCAACTTTTTCACTCTCCTCTTTCACTTTCATCAAGAGGCTCTTCAGTTCCTCTTCGATTTCTGCCATAAGGGAGGTGTCATCTGCATATCTGAGGTTATTGATATTTCTCCTGGCAATCTTGATTCCAGCTTGTGCTTCATCCAGCTTGGCGTTTCTCACGATGTGGGTTTCTCACAAAGCCCTAATCAGTGTAGCGCCTGGGACCATGGTCCCCGGGGTGTGTGAGGGTGGGCCCGGGTCGGCTCTGGCCCCAAGCTCGCCCTCGTGGTCATTTGAGGACTCTGTACGTCTAGGACTATGGCCTGGACCCTGCTATCAACTCCTGGCCTGTGGGCCTCTCCCAGGACAGGCCCCAACAGCGGCTGTTCTATCGGAGGGTGCAAGTGAGCAAAGCTGCAGGGCCAGGACATAGCCGGTAACCTGCGCCGCCATCACCTCACGTTCCACCCGTGAAAAGCATGGCTCCCAGTTCAGCCACACTCAGGACAGGGAGACCCACCAGGGCGTGAGGATGGGAGCAGGCAGCAGGGGAAGGGGAGATTAAATAGGCCAGGAGGCTGGTGGGACAGGACGCCAGCCCTGGGGAGGACAGCAGGTCAGCCCTGACAGTTCCTGCGGGAAACCCTTCCTCCTGGCCCCATGGGGATGACAGGCAAGGGAGCCAGGAAAGGCCGCCCGAGCCTGAAGGTGGGATCGCCAAGAGATGCCCTCTTTCCCCCGACAGTCCTGCCTTTTTTTTTTTTTTTCTATTTGTTCTGGAGAACTGCGTTTTGGGCCATTAAACCATACGCTTAAAAGCACCTGTTCTAAAGCTATAACCCAAGATGCGTTAAATAAAGTTGGTATTTGTTTAGCATTTCATAAACCCTTCACCGTTTCATAGATGTTTATTAGCTTTGCAGTTTTAGAGTTTATAGACTCATCCATGAAAAAGACCTGTGCCTTTCTGGCAGAACCGTTAATAGGAGCTACAGACATTCTGCTCAAAGTCCTCTCTTGAAATTTCCTGTCACGTGCAGCGCTGCAGCCTTCAGCCTGTGAGCCGATGCTTGTGACCACCATCGTCATCAGGATGGCGGTGCTGGCCTAGCCTCTAAGTCGTGTCTGACTCTTGTGACCCTATGGACTGTAGCCCACCAGGTTCCTCTGTCCATGGGGGTTCTGAGCAAGATTACTGAAGTGACCTGCCTCTCCTTTGGTCAGGGGATCTCCCCTACCCAGGGACTGACCCTGCATTTCCTGCACAGACACGTGGATTCTTTACCACTGAGCCACCCGAGAGGCCTGTCATCAGGATACAAGACAAAAACTCCACCTTTTAAGACTCATTTAGTCACAGATCCACCGAACTATTGGAGGCAATGTGAGCAGCCCCTAGGACTGCCGTAAAGCGCAGCTGGTATAAAAGCCTCCACATGAGCATATGCAGTGTGTTTCAGAGAAAGCGAGACAACAGAACTTAGGCAACGGATGCAGGCTGCAGTGACCAAGGTCAGATAACCCACAACATCAGTAACTCTCGAAGGCACACTTCCTGCTCCAAAGCAATTCAGTGAGCCCTGAGTTTTAGACATGTGGGATATTTCAAGGTAACAATATTAATACGGCTCAGCTCAGTTCAGTTCAGTCGCTCAGTCTTGTCCGACTCTTTGAGACCCCATGAATCGCAGCATGCCAGGCCTCCCTGTCCATCACCATCTCCCGGGGTTCACTCAGACTCACGTCCATCGAGTCGGTGATGCCATCCAGCCAGCTCATCTTCTGTCGTCCCCTTCTCCTCCTGCCCCTAACCCCTCCCAGCATCAGAGTCTTTCCCAACGAGTCAGCTCTTCACACGAGGTGGCTCATAGCAGAATCCAAATTCATACACATCGTGATAGCTTTAAGATCAATGGATGGAGCTCCAAAATACATGGAGTAAGAACTGACAAAACTGAAGGGAGAGGTAGACAATCCAGCAGTGATAGCTGGAAACTTCAATGCCTCACTTTTTAATATGCACAGAATGACAGACAGCAGGCTCACAGGGGAAGCAAAATCCCCGAACAGCTCTAACAGACATCTGAGGAACACGCGACCCAGCAGCAGCAGAACGAATGTGCATTCTTCTCAAGTGCGCACGGAACATGCTCCTGGGGCGACCACGTCCCCGGCATATAACAAGTGTGAAGAAGCAACATCTCAGAACTTGTGGGACTCGGCAAAAGCAGGGCACCTGGGGAAATTCGGAGCCATTATCCTTCCACCACCAGACACCGGACAAAACACAGTGAAAAAGAAAGCGTCAGCAGCTCAGTCATGTCCAACCAACTCTTCGTGACCCCATGGACTGTAGCCCACTGAGCTCCTCTGTCCATGGGATTTTCCAGGAGAAAATACTGGAGTGGGGTGCCACTCCCTTCTCCAGGGGATCTTCCCCACCCAGGGGTCAAACCCGGCTCTTCTGAATTGTAGACAGATTCTTTACCATCTGAGCCACCAGGGAAGCCCCCAAAATCACTGAGAGATGAATTTAAATGGAATTAAGAGCTAAAGACACGTACTCCTTGGAAGAAAAGTTATGACCAACCTAGATAGCATGTTGAAAAGCAGAGACATTACTTTGCTAACAAAGGTCCATCTAGTCAAGGCTATGGTTTTTCCAGTAGTCATGTATGGATGTGAGAGTTGGACTGTGAAGAAGGCTGAGCACCAAAGAATTGATGATTTTGAACTGTGGTGTTGGAAAAGACTCTTGAGAGTCCCTTGGACTGTAAGGAGATCCAACCAGTCCATTCTAAGAGATCAGCCCTGGGATTTCTTTGGAAGGAATGATGCTAAAGCTGAAACTCCGGTACTTTGGCCACCTCATGCGAAGAGTTGACTCCTTGGAAAAGGCCCTGATGCTTGGAAATATTGAAGGTGGGAGGAGAAGGGGACGACCGAGGATGAGCTGGCTGGATGGCATCACCGACTCGATGGACATGAGTCTGAGTGAACTCCGGGAGTTGGTGATGGACAGGGAGGCCTGGCGTGCTGCGATTCATGGGGTCGCAAAGAGTCGGACACGACTGAGTGACTGAACTGAACTGAACTGGAGAGCTTGATCAGTTCAGTTCAGTTCAATTGCTCAGCTGTGTCTGACTCTTTGCGACCCCATGGACCACAGCACTCCAGTTTCCCTGTCCATTACCAACTCCTGGAGCTTTCTCAAACTCACGTCCATCCAGTCAGTGATGCCATCCAGCCATCTCATCCTCTGTCGTCCCCTTCTCCTCCTGCCTTCAATCTTCTCCAGCATCAGGGTCTTTTCTAGTGAATCAGTTCTTCACATCAGGTGCCTCATGAATGAATGAGGTAACATTTCTAGCAATCGTACAGAAATAAAAGGAGTAACAAGGGGATGCTGTGAACATGTGATACATAAAAATCAGATAACTTACATGAAATGGACAAATATCTATAGAGACAAAAATTGAGAAAACTTATTCAAGAGGAAATAGAAGATCTGGATAATCTTATAAGAAAGAGATTAAATTAATAGTAATAAAAACTAACCAGAAAGAAAAGCTCAGGCTCAGAGGCCTCACCACTGGCTTGTACTGAACATTTAAAGAAGAACTGATACAAACTCCTCCAAAATATAAAGAGGAGAGAGCAGTGCTCTGGTTTTACTTAAAGCCAATATTACCCCGAAATCAAAACCAGACAAAGATATAACACAAAAGAAAGCTACTGGTCAATATTCCTTATGAGTATGGATGTAAAAATAAACACAAAAAGTACTAGAAAGTTGAATTCAGCAATATATAAGAACTATATACCATGACCAAGTAAGATCAACTCCAAGAATACAAGGTTAGTTCAACATCTGAAAGTTAGTTAATGTAATACCTCATATCAGTAGAATAAAAAAAAAACCCACATGATCATGGCAATAGACACAGGAAAAGCCTTTGACAAAAACCCAACACTCTTTCACGACTTAAAAAACAAGCCCTCAGGAAACAGGGAATCGTGTGGAAAAGCCCTCAGCTTCGTAAGGGGCGGCCGTGCAAGCCTCACGGCTAACAGTTTACTTGCTGGTGGAAGCCTGGGCGCTTTCTCCTGAAGACCAGGACCAAGAGAGGTGTGTCTGCTGCAAGGCTTCTCTTTTGTGCTAGAGCGTCTAGCTGGGCAATTAAACAAAGGTTTAGTGGTTGTTTTGGCCTGCAGAAAGGGGGCGCAGAGAGGGGGACCACAGCTACAGAATATGGGGCTTCTTCCGGTAATGACGACGATGGTCTAAAATTGACTAAACCAGTCACACAACTCTGAATGTAATGAAGAGCCTTGAATTGTATACTGTAATTGGACAATTGTGATGACACGTGAGTTACATCTAGATAAACCGAATAAAAGTGTGGACGAATCCTCTGAATAGCTTAGCTAAAGTGAGTGAGGTAACGCGATTCCCCTGAGGGCTGCGGATCAGAGCCTGGGTGTGAACGGTGGGAGACGCAGCCTTGCTCCTCAACCTCTCCTGCAGCCTGGGTCTCTCTCCACCTCACTGTCACTGCTCCTGCATCCGCACTCCCAGGGCCTCATCCCACATAAGTCAGTGTCCCCAGGGACGGTCCTGGCACCGTGTAGATGTTCAGTAAGCACAGGGACTCCAGTAGACAGCGCCTCGGAACCAGACACCTTGGCCTCAGCCGAGCATTCACCGTGTGACGGTCTGTGCGCTTTTTGTCCCCGTTCTCCTCTGCCCAACTGTCTCTGATGTCAGCCTGTGCATCTGACTCCCTCTGGGTCTCTCCCTGAACGGTTCCTGCTCATTGTCTTCCGCTCGTCTCTTCTGTGCTGTGTTCTCACTCAGAAGTCCTGAAAGGAAGATGAGGGAGCCTTCCCGCTGTGCAGCCTGCGCGCCGCTGTGGGGCAGGGCTCTGTCATCCGGGCGCTTAACGGGCCGCTGGGAAAGCTGGCCCCCAGGCAAAGCAGCTGTGGTCAGCTGTGGCACCAGGCGAGAGGCATGCAAATGGATCGACTGGGGCCGCCTGGGGAAGCGTTTTAGTCCCAGCGGCTGCTCTGAGGCCGAAAGCTTGCCTGAAGTTGGCAGGAATCCTGCCACACCAGGAAGGGGACAGAATGGACGCAGGGTAGCGCACTCACTGCTGGGCAGCGCCGCGGCCCCAGCGAGCCTCGTGCACTCCACCCACCGGCACAGGGGCGTCTACTGGCCTGGGCGAAGCTGGCTTTTAAGCTTCTCAATGCCTCCGTGAGCCTTCCTGCCCTTCTGGACCCGTCAGCGAGTGAACCAGAAGCAGGAGAACATCACGAGACCAGTCCCTTGCCACTCACTTCTTAACTAGAAACAGAAGCTGCTAGAACTCTTATAAAACATCCCAGATTTCTAATTTTCTGCATTTTCGGAGGAGACTTGGATAATGGCCGTATCTGGAATGCTTATATGGGCCAAAGATTTTTTTTTTAATGTTCATCCCAAATTTGACATGAAAAGAAAGTATAAGCATCACGCTGCTGCTGCTGCTACGTCACTTCAGTCGTGTCCGACTCTGTGCGACCCCACAGACGGCAGCCCACCAGGCTCCCCCGTCCCTGGGATTCTCCAGGCAATAACACTGGACTGGGTTGCCATTTCCTTCTCCAATGCATGAAAGTGAAAAGTGAAAGGGAAGTCGCTCAGTTGTGCCCGACTCTAGCGACCCCATGGACTGCAGCCCACCAGGCTCCTCCGTCCACGGGATTTTCCAGGCAAAAGTACTGGAGTGGGGTGCCATTGCCTTCCTCGATAAGCATCATACCGGAGGTCAAATATCAGTGCTTTAAAAACATTGCCAGATATTCATAAAGCCACATCTTTAGTGTATAATTTAGATTTGAATTATAATAATATAGTCCATGGGGTCGCTGAGGGTCGGACACGACTGAGCGACTTCACTTTCACTTTCATGCATTGGAGAAGGAAATGGCAACTCACTCCAGTGTTCTTGCCTGGAGAATCCCAGGGACAGGGGAGCCTGGTGGACTGCCATCTATGGGGTTGCAGAGTCAGACACGACTGAAGTGACTTAGCAGCAGCAGCAGCAGCAGCACCTAATCTATATATAATTAATCCTATTAATTTAAGAACTATTTTGAAATGTCAGATTGCATTTCTTTAGTTTTCACACTAACAAAAGGGCTGAATTTTAAAGTAAATGGCCAACCATGGTGACTCGAGCTTACAGAAATGAAACTTTAATAACTAGATTAGAAGAAAACATGGCACAGACCTCTTCTCGGCTGTTTCTCTAACTGTGAATGTTGAAGATCAGTTTGCCTTCCCCTCTGGGGGTAGGATTCAAACACCTCTCAGAGTGAAGCAACCCAATGGATATCCTGTCTCCCAGTCTTCACAGGGTATCAACAGCAGCATCGTGTGTTAAGACGACTCATGCTTTTAACTTCAGCAAGAGGTAAGTTTGAAGCCCAGAGTCCCATGAAGTAGTCCAGAGCTTGTTTGGATTGTAGGCCCCATACTCATTGTCGATCAGATGATAGAACATTCCAGATCACCGAGTCATTAGGAAAATTCAAAGTCTTTCCCATAAAGACGGGTTCTCAGAATGACAGTCTACAAGCCAGACAGAGAGCAGCTCCTGGGGGGAAGGGAAGGCAAGCACCGAGTCAGTGGGCCCGTAGCAGGAGGAAGCACTGAGCCAGCAAGAGTGAACGGAGGTCAGCTGCTGCTAAGACGGAGAGCCGGGGGCAGGCGTCCTGCTCGTGACAGGGTCAGGAGGGCCCTCCCTGTCCTGCTGGCACCACCTCCTTCAGCTTCAAAACCGACGACGACCCTGCCATGCTTTTCAACGCCGTGGAGCTAAGTCCCTTTGCTGTCCTATGTGAGACTAGCTGGCTTTAAGGAACTGTTACAGTCCTACAGAGCCACGTTTATCGGACTAAATCTGGCTGTGCACATCGAAACACCCAGGACAGGCTCCCAGAACCCAGGCTAACCACTTGCCCACAAGGCGATCCTGCTAAGGGTGGGCTTTCTGGTTTGCTCAAGTCCTTTTTGAAACAGGTGAAAGGACACATATATCCATGAAGTCAAGGTAACTAGCTTTCACCATCAAGTGCTTTTTCTCTGCCTACATTTTAAAGATTTCATCCCTTTCAAAAACTCAGAGGGAACCAGTCCCTTAGGGTAGGATCTGTCCATTTATGATTAAGGGGTTATCTCTCTCTGTAATTTACGTCAAAGAGTCTACTGGAGGAGGGCATGGCAACCCACTCCAGCAGTCTTGCCTAGAGAATCCCATGGACTGAGGAGCCTGGTGGGCTACAGTCCATGGGATCTCAAAGAGTCAGACATGACTGAGCAACCAATACTTTTTTCTTATTCTCTTACAAGTCAGGTCCTAAGTTTGCTCAAGCTTTCCTTATATGTAATCACTTTGCATTGTTCCAACAACTGACCCTTTCCCAAGGAAGTCAGATAAGTACTTGCAGAGAGAGGCCTTAGTGTTATACCTCAGCTCAGCGAACCTGGGCCAGTCACACGTCATTAAGTCTCCCAACCCTTCAGATGTTTTGTGCTCAGGCCCTGGCCAAGTGTTTCCCCCTGATGAGGGAGCCCCTGTGTATTGTACAGAAAATGCAATCCATGTGTTTCCCACGCATTTACACTTGGCTCATCAGATTGTTTTATTAGGGCTCTTCGACATCTAAGAAGTCATTTCAGCCTTTTCTCTCAGTCCCCACCCCCAACAACAGCAGTAACAAAAGACTGAGTCTGATTTTCATCTTAGAAACCACATGGTCTTAAGTAGATTCAAATCCAAAAGAAAAACAAAAATTTCCCCTTAATATTGAAAATTCTTATATCCAGTTTTAGGAAAGGGTGTGGAAAACATGTGTGAAAAATGTTGTATATTAAAGTATTTTGTTTGATCAAGTACTCACATCGGGTAATTTATTCAAACTAAATATTAAACAGTATTAAGTAATTTTTAAGTGTAAACACACAAAATATCAAAAGTTTTCAGAAATGACCATGAGTGGTGTCTTGGTGGATATTAAGAGAGATGAAATCGTGAAAACATACGCAAAAGGCAGCGGGCGGCTCTGAGTCATGTAACCAGAGCGAGTCCCGCTGTGTCCTCTCCTCCAGGCCAGCCCTGGCCTTTGCGTGCCCCCACGCGTGTTAGGTGTGAAGCGCTTTCCAAACCTGCAACGAAAACACTGACGTTCATCCAAGGCCAAGCACGTGACGAATTCTGCCGAGTTCAGCCTCATTTCTGTGCCCAGAGTTTGTTTAGTCGTCACGCTCAAGATGTCTTGGTTGTTTCCAGCATCCTTCTGCACGTGGAGCACAGCGCTGGGTGATGGAGAAGGTCTGAGCTCCGCGAAAGGCACCCTAGCCGTTCCCCCCGCCCTGCTGTGGGCGTCAGGGGGCGTGGCCCTGGCGTGAGCGTCAGAGGGTGTGGCCCTGTACTGAGCGTCAGGGGGCGTGGCCCCGCAGAGAGCGTCAGGGGGCGTGGCCCTGGCGTGAGCGTCAGGGAGGGCGTGGCCCTGCACCCTCCTCCCTGGAGCACTCCAGACACAGCTCATGGACAGAGAGATGCTTCCCAGCGCACTTCCCCACGCGGCTTCAGTCCCACGCGGACCTGGCGTGGCCTCCCCGGGCCAGAGACTCATTCTGACTGCTGCCACCCGGCTGGGCTTTCAGCTTTAACCGGCCCAGGAAAGGGCGTGGCAGCTTATCAAAACTGCACTTCACTCTTGCCCTGCAAGACAGTCTTCTCTCATGAAGGGATTTAAGTTTAACCCATCGCAGGAGATTTGTGGCGGCAAGAAAAGAAGACTATTTTCTTCTTTCAATGCTAATTATTCCCCTAAAATCGGTCTCTGTAGCTGCTGCATTTCCTCTGAGTTTTGATGATCGAGAGAAATGACCTTCATCTTGAAAAAATGTTTTCTCGTTAGTGAATCACACTACGTCCTGCTAAATCCTGTGAAACACTTCGAAAAGAAGTCTGGAATAAAAATTCTGACATCCCTGTGTTCTGGCGACTAGGAGTTTTTCAAAAGTGAGGCTAGCTGCATGCAGTTGGAACTCTGCATTTATTTAAAGCATCAGACCCTCACTTCTTGTTAAAAGGTTTTATAATTTTTCCCAGACGTGTCATCTGTGTAAACTGTGCTTCTGGTGAGGTCAGAGTCGTTAAGATCAGGATGATGGCCTGTGAGACGCAAGTGGGTCTCCTGCAAGTGGACTTTCCCCAGAAGCCTTCCTCCCCCGGGAGGTCTCCAGCCTGTCCAGCCACTGGCCTGTCACCCCGGCGTCTTGCGTTGCCTGTCGCAGACTGCTGGCCTGTTGGGTCCCACGGTCCCTGCACTTGCCCCAAGGCCGCCTGCATTTCCACGGGGCAGAGTCAGCCGGCAAGCTTGGTCCCAAGGCCAGCCCGTGGCCCCTGCTCAGGTGGTGTGCATGTGCTGAGACTCTTCTTCTGGGAGCCTTCATAGCTCAACAGAGGAATCTCATCGTTTGTTTTTTCTGAACATGAAATAGATACATAGTGATCGTATGAATTAGTCCATCAAGAAAAGTATGAAGAGACCATTTAAATCACCTTTCATCTCAGCTCCCTACGACACCGGCCGTTGGTGTATGTGCGCCTGTGTTACGCTGTGGCACTTAGGTGTTGCATGCCTTCTTTCTGCGGCTCACAGGTACAAGAGCTGAAGGGGCTCCTAGCCAGCGCCCTGCGTGCTCAGCTGGTCTTGCCCTCATCCCTTCTGCTGTCACCTTGACATTGAGGCTGGAATCAGGAAGGGAGGCCCAGGACTGTCCTTCCACACCAAGCTCAGCGGGTGCCCAGGATGAGGGGGTCAGAGAGAAGGACCCTGCCCCCACAACCCACCCCAGAGGCTGCGGGACGGGGAGGTGGCAGGCTTCCCTGCAGGCTGTGGAGAATCACCATCATCCTCGAGCAGCTATGCTGGGTGGGAGGCCTGGGTTTGTCCATTTGTCTTCTGTTCTCTTGGGATTATACCAAGGAAGGAAATTGTTGGTCATATGGTAAATCTATGCTTGATTTCTGAGCAACTGTCCAGCTGTTTTAGAAAGTGGCTGCGTCATTTTACATTCCCATCAGCAATGTATGGCTTTCGGTTTTTCCTCATCCTTGCCAACACTTGTTGCTTTTCTTCTTTAACTGTAGGCATCCTCGTGGCGTAAGTGCGATCTCACAGTCGCTTTTAAGTGCATTTAATGACTAAAGATGGTGAGTTTCTTTTCATGTGGCTATTGGCCCTGTGTGCATCTTTTTTGAAGAAATATCTTTACAAACCCTTTTCCCTGTTTTCACTGGATCTCTTTATTTTCACTGTTGAATTGAAAGTTTTTCTCATATATTCTGGACACTAGACCCTTATCAGATAAGTGGGCAATAAATATTTTCTCCCGTTGTGTGGGCTGTCTTCTATTTTCTTGCTATTGTCCTTTGACAATAAGGTCTTGATATTGTCCTTACTTGTTTAATATATTCAGACTTTCTATTTCTTCTGGGGTAACTCATGGTAGTTTGTTACTCTAATCTTTGTTATTTCCTTCCTGAAGCTTGCTTTCAGATTTCTAGTTTCTCAATGTAGAAAGTGAATGTGAAACATTCAGTCATGAATGACTCTTTGCGACCCCATGGACTACACAGTCCATGAAATTCTCCAGGCCAGAATGCTAGACTGGGTAGCCTTTCCTTTCTCCAGGGGGTCTTCCCCACCCAGGAATCAAACCAGGGTCTCCTGCACTGCAGGCAGATTCTTTACCCGCTGAGCCCCCAGGGAAGCCCTCTTAATGTAGGTGTTAGGTTATCTGGAATCTTCCTTCTAATAAAATCTATTTAGCTTCTTCAGTGTGTTGATTAAGTTCACTTTATCAAAGTAATGTTCTCATCAAATGTGGGAGATTTTCAGCCATCATTTTTTCAAATATTGTTTCTGATGAGAAATTTGTTGTCATCCTTACATTCACTCCTCTGTACATATTCCTTGGCGGCTATTAAGACTTTCTCTTTCTAACTGGTCTTGAGAAATTTGATTGTCATTGTGGTTTTGATTATCAGTGTAGTTTTCTGCATGTATCGTTGTGCTTGGGGTTTGTTGCGCTTCTTGGATCTGTGGGTGTATAGTTGTCACTAAATTTGGAAATGTTTTGACATTATTTACTTAAAAATTTTTTTCTACCCCCAAGCCGCCCTCTTTTGTGATGACTCCAATTACATTTATGTTAGCGTGCTTTTGTCCAAAGTTCACTTATGTTCTTTACATTTGATCTATCATTCTTTCATTCTGTGTGTGTGTGCACACGCTTTTTTTGGAAGGGGGAGGAATACTTTCTGTTTTTAAGTCTTCAAGTTCTTTATCTTTCTACTGTCGATGTATAATATGCCATTAATCCGATTTTTATTAATCCGATTTTAATCGTATTTACCAGTTCTTAACATTTGAATTTTGTCTGTTTTATATTTTATGTTTCCTATTAGATTCCTGAATATTTGAATTTTATTACAGTAACTGTTTCAATGTCCTTCTCTAATAATTCTACCATCTGTGTCCATTATGGGCTGGTTTTAATGAATTAATGGGGTCATTCATCATACATCAGGTCTTTCTGCTTCTCCACAGGCTTGGTAATTTTTGATTGAATACCAGACAAGGTGTAGCCCATCTTATGGAGAGTTACACATTTTTAATTCCTGTAAATATTCTTGAGCCTTGTCCAGGGTTGCAGTTAATTTTCTTGAAGCAGTTTGAGCCTTTCTTCTCTTGCTTTTATGATTCATTAAGTGAGTCTAGAGCAGTGTTTACTCTAAGAATAATTACTTCCCACTATTGATGAAGACATTCCTGACTACCGTAGCAAATGTCCCATGAATCATGAGTTTTCCAGCGTGACTGGTGGAATGTGTGAACTCCAGCCACTGTTTCCCGGTAATCTTTTAGAGCGGTTCACTCCCTAGCCTCGCACACATGCATTCACAGTCCTGTCGGGCGGGGTGCCTGCAGATCCCCGGATGCTCTCTGACGTTGCCATCCTCGTCCCAGCACTGAGTCCTGCGCTCTGGTTGCCTTAGTCTCACCAAACTCTCAACCCAGGCTCCTCAGCTCCAGGGGTCTTGCAGGTTTGGGCTGTGTTCTGATCCTGGGGTCTTGCAGGTTTGGGCTGGGTTCTGATCCTGGGGTCTTGCAGGTTTGGGCTGGGTTCTGATCCTGGGGTCTTGCAGGTTTGGGCTGTGTTCTGATCCTGGGGTCTTGCAGGTTTGGGCTGTGTTCTGATCCTGGGGTCTTGCAGGTTTGGGCTGGGTTCTGGTCCTGGGGTCTTGCAGGTTTGGGCTGGTGTTCTGGTCCTGGGACACAGCTTAGACGCAGATCCAGGGCAGAGACTGAAGCAACCACAGACCTCCGCTCCGTTGCTTCCCTGTCTCCCATCCAGACACTAACCAGGCCGATCCTGCTTAGCTTCTGAGAGCAGTCATCTGCTGCTCATCAATCACTATCCTTCTTTGTCTAGTCCAAGTGTTTTGAAAATCATTTTTGCATAGATGGTGTGAATTTTTTATAGCTGGCTCAGCCAAAGGGTAAATCCAGAACCTGTTACTCAAGTTTGGCTGAAATCAGTCTGGTGATACCAATCTTTAAAAAAAAAGAAATCAGGAAATAAGAGTAGGAGAAAATACTTCTTAACTTGTTTTATGGGGTTAAAATTACTCTGACATCAAAATTTTTGATATTGATGCTTTTGAACAGTGGTGTTGGAGAAGACTCTTAAGAGACTGAAGCTGAAGCTCCAATACTTTGGCCACCTGATGCAAAGAACTGACTCATTGGAAAAGACCCCGATGCTGGGAAAGATTGAAGGCAGGAGGAGAAGGGGACGACAGAGGATGAGATGGTTGGATGGCATCACCAACTCAATGGATAGGAGTTTGAGTGAACTCTGAGAGTTGGTGGTGGACAGGGAGGCCTGGCGAGCTGCCGTACGTGGGGTCACAGAGTCTTACATGACAGGGCTACTGAACCAAACTGAACTGTTATCAGAACTAACTGAAGATTATATATATAGAGAGAGGAAAATATAGACCAATTGTATTCAGGAATGTCAGTGCAAAAAATTTTAACAAAATAATAGATGATTAAATCCCATCAGTTCAATGGAGAGTTCTGACAAAACATGGTCCACTGGAGAGGGAAATGGCAAACCACTTCAGCGTTCTCACCTTGAGAACCCCGTGAACAGTATGAAAGATATGGCACTGGAAGATGAACTCTCCAGGTTGCTAGGTGCCCACTGTGCTGCTGGAGATCAGTGGAGAAGGAATTCCAGAAAGAATGACGAGACGGAGCCTGAATGAAAGCCACACCCAGCTGTGGATGTGATTGGTGAGGGAAGTAAAGGCTGATGCTGTAAAGAACAATATTGTATCAGTTCAGTTCAGTTCAGTTCAGTGGCTCAGTCGTGTCCGACTCTTTGCGACCCCATGAATCGCAGCACGCCAGGCCTCCCTGTCCATCACCATATCCCGGAGCTCACTCATACTCACGCCCATCGAGTCCATGATGCCATCCAGCCATCTGATCCTGGGTCGTCCCCTTCTCCTCCTGCCCCCAATCCCTCCCAGCATCAGAGTCTTTTCCAATGAGTCAGCTCTTCGCATCAGGTGTCCAAAGTACTGGAGTTTCAGCTTTAGCATCATTCCTTCCAAAGAAATCCCAGGGCTGATCTCCTTCAGAATGGAATGGCTGGATCTCCTTGCAGACCTGGAATGTCAGGTCCATGAATCAAGGTAAATTGGAAATGGTCAAATGAGATGGCAAGAGTGAACACTGACATTTTAGGAATCAGCAAACTAAAATGGTCTGGAATGGGCAAATTTAACTCAGATGACCATTATATCTATACCGTGGTCACGAATCCATTAGAAGAAATGGAGTAGCCCTCAAGAAAAAAGTCCGAAAAGCAGTACTTGGATACAATCTCAAAAATGACAGAATGATATTTGTTCGTTTCCAAGGCAAACCATTCAATATCACAGTAATCCAAGTCCAGGCCCCAACCAGTAACGCTGAAGAAGCTGAAGTTGAACGGTTCTATGAAGACCTACAAGACCTTCTAGAACTAACAGCAAAAAAAGAGACGTCCTTTTCATCAGAGGCAACTGGAAGGCAAAAGCAGGACGTCAAGAGATACCTGGACTAACAGGCAAATTTGGCCGTGGAGTACAAAATGAAGCAGGGCAAAGGCTAAAAGAATTTTGCCAAGAGAATGCACTGGTTAGAGTAAACACCCTCTTCCAACAACACAAGACACAACTCTACACATGGACATCACCAGATGTTCAACACTAAAATCAGATTGATTATATTCTCTGCAGCCAAAGATGGAGAAGCTCTATACAGTCAGCAAAAACATGACCTGGAGCTGACCGTGGCTCAGGTCATGAACTCCTTATTGCCAAATTTAGACTTAAATTGAAGAAAGTAGGGAAAATCACTAGATCATTCATATATGACCTAAATAAAATCCTTTATGATTATACAGTTGAAATGAGAACTAGATTTAAGGGATTAGATCTGATAGAGTGCCTGATGAACTATGGACTGAGGTTCGTGACATTGTACAGGAGGAAGTGATCAAGACCATCCCCAAGAAAAAGAAATGCAAAAAGGCAACATGGTTGTCTGGGGAGGCCTATACAAATAGCTGTGAAAAGAAGAGAAGTGAAAGGCAAAGGAGAAAAGGAAAGATATGTCCATCTGAATGCAGAGTTCCAAAGAAGAGCAAGAAGAGATAAGAAAGGCTTCCTCAGCGATCAATGCAAAGAAATAGAGGAAAACAATAGAATGGGAAAGACTAGAAATCTCTTCAAGAAAATTAGAGATACCAAAGGAACATTTCATTCAAAGATGGGCTCAATAAAGGACAGAAATGGTATGGACCTAACAGAAGCAGAAGATATTAAGAAGAGGTGGCAAGAATACACAGAAGAGCTGTACAAAAAAGACCTTCACGACCCAGAAAACCACGACGGTGAGTGCAAAGTCACGTGGGCCGTAGGAAGCATCACTACAAACAAAGCTCGTGGAGGTGATGGAACTCCAGCTGAGCTGTTTCAAATCCTGAAAGATGATGCTGTGAAAGTGCTCCACTCAATATGCCAGCAAATTTGGAAAACTCAGCAGTGGCCACAGGACTGGAAAATATTGGTCTTCATTCTAATCCCAAGGAAAGGCAATGCCAAAAAATGCTCAAATTATGGCACAATTGCACTCAGCTCACGCACTAGCAAAGTAATGCTCAAAATTAGATCCCCTAATACCTAAAATAGATGACACTTCATGACTGAGTGTTTCTTCCCAGTGAAATGCACACAAATGGGCACACCAGTGTAAGCATCCCTGGGGTCCGTAGACAGTACTTCTACTAAACCACGAAGTTTCCCTCTGCCCATTTCCAGTCAGGTCCACCTCCAGTGGAAACAAGTGTTATGACGTCTGTACCGCAGATGAGCTAAGTCTGATCTTGAGCTTTGTATAAGCTCAATAGAAACCCTTTTATGTCTAGGTTCTTTTAAATTATTCTATGGTTGTCTCAATAGATTCAGGTAAAGCATTTGACAAAATTAAATCCTTTCGTGATAAAAATCCCTCAACAAAATAAAACCAACTATGAGAAAGCTACAGTCTAACATCTTTAGTATCATTATTGTTTAAAAAATAATCTTTATTCAGCAAAATTGTGTGTATTGGAACTGACTCATTGGAAAAGACTCTGATGCTGGGAAAGACTGAAGGTAGAAGGAGAAGGGAATGACAGAGGATAGTATGGTTGGGTGGCATCACCTACTTGATGGACATGAGTTTGAGGAAACTCTGGGAGTTGGTGATGGACAGGGAGGCCTGGCGTGCTGCAGTCTATGGGGTTGCAAAGGGTCAGACACGACTGAGCGACTGGACTGAACTGAACTGACTACTGCCACCTTGGCACCATCATAACCATGACATTTAACAATTCAGTACCCGGTGATTTCCTGTTACATTGTAAGTTTAATAGTATAGGTATATGACTTATAGAAACCTCAGCAAACACAAACTTGAATGTAAGAAAACAGCGCCTGTGTTATGTAAAAGCTTCATATAAAAGCCAACAGAAGACCAGCAACTCTCACGAGGTGTACTTTGTGATGGACACACTGCGTACACCAGTGGCGAGGCACTGCGTGTTTCCTCTAGGATCAGGAAGACAAGGATATCCTTTCTCATCATTTTTATTCAGCATTGTTTTGAAAACCTTCCTATTGAAATAAGGCAATGAGAACATATAGAAACACAAAGGTTAAATGGAAAGATAAAAAAAAGTTTTATTTGAAAAGATAACATTGTTTATCATCAAATCAGTTACTAGGATGAAACAATATCTAGGGAGTAAAATGCAATTATATTTTATAGATACTACAGTGAAACTATTGAAATATTAAATGAACTCTATTTACAGTATCATAATGATTAGGAGTGCTTACTCCTTGGAAGGAAAGTTATGACCAACCTAGACAGCATATTAAAAAGCAGAGACATTACTTTGCCAACAAAGGTCCGTCTAGTCAAGGCTATGGTTTTTCCAGTGGTCATGTATGGATGTGAGAGTTGGACTATAAAGAAGCTGAGGGCCAAAGAATTGATGCTTTTGAACTGTGGTGCTAGAGAAGACTCTTGAGAGTCCCTTGGACTTCGAGGAGATCCAACCAGTCTATCCTAAAGGAAATCAGTCCTGAGTGTTCATTGGAAGGACTGATGCTGAAGCTGAAACTCTAATACTTTGGCCACCTCATGCAAAGAGCCAACTCATTTGAAAAGACCCTGATGCTGGGAATGATTGAGGGCAGGGGGAGAAGGGGATGACAGAGGATGAGATGGCTGGATGGCATCACCGACTCGATGGAGATGAGTTTGAGTGAACTCTGGGAGTTGGTGATGGACAGGGAGGCCTGGAGCGCTGTGGTCCATGGGGTCGAGAAGAGTTGGACATGACTGAGTGACTGAACTGAACTGAATCGAACATTTAGTGAAATACATGCAAATCATTTATATTGAGAATTTTTAAGCAACGCTGAAAGAAATTAGAAGAAAACTAAATAAAAGGACAAACATACTGTGTTCATGGATTTTCAGACTCAATATCATTAAGATTTCAATTGTCTACAAATCGATCTACAGGTTTAACACAATCCCAGGCAGATGCTGATGGACTCAGAACTGATGAGTTGATTCTCAAACTTACTTAGAAATTTAAAGGACTTAAAAGAGCCTGGAAAATCCTGTGGAAGGAGCCTGGTAGGCTGCAGTCCATGGGGTCGCCAAGAGTCGGACACGACTGAGTGACTTCACTTTTACTTCTCACTTTCATGCATTGGAGAAGGAAATGGCAACCCACTCCAGTGCTCCTGCCTGGAGAATCCCAGGGACGGGGAGCCTAGTGGGCTGCCTTCTATGGGGTCGCACAGGGTCGGACGCGACTGAAGCGACTCAGCAGCAGCGGCAGCAAAATAGCCAAAGCAACTTCAAAAAGAACAGAATTGGAAGACTCACACCAAGTGATTTCATAACTTACTACAAAGCTCCTGGACTGGAGACAATGAACCTTAAAGGAGCTCAGACGGGAAGGGGACTCAGTCAACAAATTGTACTTCACCATCTGGATGAACATGGAGAAAATTAACCACAACCCCATCCTTAGACCCCTACAGCAGGAATTCCAGATGAGTCATAAAAGCGAAAACTGTAAAACTTTCAGAAGAAAACAGAAATATATTTTTATCCTTCACGCTAGAGAAGGTTCCTTAGAATGGATTCAAAAAGCACTGCATGTAAAAGTCAGCAGACTGGACTTCACCTGGACAAAAAGCTCCTGCCCTGAATGGCATGATTAAGAAATGGAAGCGCAAGTCAGAGACGGGGACAACGTTCGCAAGGCGTGTATCTGACAGAGGTCTCGTGTTCAGTACACGCAGTGAGTTTCCACAAACAGATAATAAAAAGGATCCTAATAAAATGAGCAAAAGACTTGGACACTTCTCAAAGGAAGATGTAGGATTTGCCAATAAACCCTTGAAAGGGGTTCAGCATTACTCATCATCAGAGAAATATCAATTAGAATCACCACAAGACACCATTCCACTAACCTCAGTATGGCTAAAATTTAAAATGTGAGAGACCAAATGCTGGCAAGGTTGTAATTAACAGGAATTCCTATGACTGCTGATGGAAGTCTAACACAGTTGCACCACACTTTGGAAAGTTTGCAAAAATTTCACTTGTTATCTTTTCATTTCCCTTAAAAAGTATCTGTCCATAAAAAAACCTTAGACAAAATGTGATTCATAATAGCTCCAAGCTATAAACAACCCAACATCCATCAGATAGATGAACTTGTGGTATATTACACAATAGAACATGCCTCGGCAATAAAAGCATTAACTGGTTCTCATGACTCCTTGTTTGAATCTCTAGAACATTATACTGAGGGGAAGGAGGCAGAAACAGAGGCGTTTATACCGGATGCTCCCGTCTGTGTGAAGTTCAAAAGCAAGGAACCCTAACCTGAAAGGATGGCAGTCAGGACTGCGGGAGATTGTGGAGGGTGGGGGCGGGCTTCAGTTTAAGGATCTTCTGGGGCGATTGGCAGGTCCCGTATGTTGATTGGAAAGGCGATCACAAGTCAAGGAGTCACTTCGCTGTATGCAATTTTTATCTCTAAAGGTGAAGAATCCCGCTAACATTGAGAGAGCATTCCTACTTAAACTGGACAAACGCTTCTTTTATGATCTGAAGCAAGAAACATAATGGAAAAACACTGGGCAAAGAAATGTGACCTAGTAGAAAAGGAAGGGAAAAGTCCACGATTTTTCATAGCAATTTGGGAAACTTATTTTGTAGGAAAAAACCACACTGCGGGGATTCATGACTTCACTGTTAGGCTGCGGCCCTGAACGTTACAGAAAGAGTAACGTTTTAATGGAAACAGTGCTCACCATAGGCAGCTGACCCCCAGGGTAGCCACGGAGCGCCGGGGCGGTTTGACCTCTGATGCTTTAGTTGACCTGAAACGCCCACCACGATTTATGAACAAACCCACAGGCTTGAGGGTTTCCAGCTCCTCCTTCCTGCAATTCAACCGCCCTGTTCAGCGGCAGCAGCCTCTCCACACGCCTAGGAGGGCTTGTGGTGTCTGCCTGCTGCCACTCAAGCCCTGCTGCTCCCTGAGTCTGTTTCATCTGAAAGGAGAGGCATGCCTGCTGCTGCCCCACCTGCCCCGTGGGAGAACTTCACCCCGCGTGTTTATGGGCAGTCTGTGCCCACGCTGCACAGCATTTTCTTAACATTCGTTTCCACTCAGCTTCAGCTGGCTCAGTCCCTGTGGAGTCTGGAACCTAATGAGGCCTCCGCCCAGTGGCGGGGGTTTGGCCTGCTGTCTGCTGGTCTGCTCAGGTAGGCCGCTGAGCTCTGCCTGCTCAATCCCCAGTGACTGACTCCATCCTCAGTGACCAGGTCTCGTCCTCAGCCCCGGCCCCCGGCCTGAGCTGGGGCCCGAACCCCCACTCGGGGCATCGTTGGCACCACGTCCTGCCATGTCCCTGCCTCGCCTCTTTCCTGCGGAGAGAGGCCACAGCCACTCATTTCCCCCCTTCTCACTCTTTCCGGCTGGGGCCACAGCGAGGTGACGTTTCCACTCTGGTTTCTTCCCAGGTGTGGCTTCCCCCCTTCCTGATAATCTGGGGAAACTAATGCCCCAGCCTTTTGGACCTGAGGCTGCCTGAACCATAAACGTGTTGCCCACATCCCAGTAGGTGACTCGAAGGAGTGCAGCTGACGAAAGGGAAGAGGAGAGTCTGGCTTTTCCAGTCGCGGTCAGAGATATCCTCGGGTTCCCATCCGCATCATCAACCCCAGCTGCGCCGCCAGGGAACTGAGAACACTGGGGTGGGGAGACTACCCTTCTCCAGGGGACCTTCCCAACCCAGGGATGGAACCGGGGTTTCCTGCAGTGCGGGGGATTCTTCACCAGCTGAGCCACCAGGGACCCCAAGAATACAGGACTGGGGAGCCTACCCTTCTCCAGGGGACCTTCCCGACCCAGGGAGGGAACCGGGGTCTCCTGCAGTGCAGGGGATTCTTCACCAGCTGAGCCACCAGGGAAGCCCCATCAACCCCATAAGACCCTGAAACTGGGGACCAGCGGATGCTGCCCTGCCGCCTCCATCTCCGGGACCAGCGGATGCTGTCCTGCCGCCTCATCTCCCAGTCTGGCTTCTGTGGTCCTTTTCCTTTTTCAGTCTGACTTGAAAATTCTTGGAAGACAGGAGAGGAAGGGCTAGCCAACTGTCCTGCAAACCTTCAGGACAGACGAGCTGGAAAGCTCCTCAGACCGTTAAGGGGCCACGATGGTTGATTGAGACTTTGCTTATTTGTTTTTTTAAAGATCTCATCCTGTGGTCCTCATTCTGTCCTCAATGGCACGGTATTTGTTTTCCTGATAAAAGGAGATTTATTAAGACATCTATTCCTGGGCAACATGAAGAGTCTGTCTGGTAATAAAGAAGCTTTTCAAAATAGGAAGTCAAGAAAAATTCTATGTAACTAAATGCACTTTTGGCTACAGATTTATTTTAACCAGTGACTTTGTGGACATGTGATAGCGCAAACTCGTCTGTTCATTTTCTGTCGTATTATTGACGAATGTAGGGCTTCCCAGGTGGCCCAGCAATGAACAATCTGCCTGCCAGAGCAGGAGGCCCAGAGACATGGGTCAGGAATGATTCCCCAAAGAGGGAGGTGGCACCCCCTCCAGTATTCTCGCCTGGGAAATCCCATGGTCAGCGGAGCCTGGTGGGCAACAGTCCAGGGGCTGCAGAGAGCCGGACACACGTCAGCAACGGAGCGCAGTGACCAATGCACGATGGAGATGCGCCGGGTAATCCCGCCAGTCAAAGCGCTGCGGTGGCACGGCCGCGCAGTCGCTACGAGCTGTGTGTGACTGCAGCCATCTCGCGGCATTATGCAGGACTTACCTGAATTTCTAGTGAGGACAGGGCCCCAGAGGCATCATTATTCTTACGGAGCAGAATAATTGTCCACCTTCCAGTTTCTGAGCGGTGCTGGAGTAGAAGCACATCTTCTAAGCAGTACGTGTTGGTTATTAAATAATACGAAGGCATGCTTTTCTCACACATGTATACATCACTGTCCCCAGGGTCTCACCTCCCAAGTCCTCTTCAGAGCGTTTCAGGTGGCCCCTGCCACCCTACTGGAACAGGCATGGCCACTGGCAAGGTCACCAACGAGGTCATCCAGGGGTTGGTCCTCACTTGTCACGCTGCTCAGCTCCTGGCCAAGCTCCTGGGCTAAACGTCGGTGCCTCCACCCTGCTGCCCCCCAGCCTTCCAGTCTTTACCGATTCTCCCCCTAAACACCGAGCAGGGCGGGCTCCCTCCTTGGCACCTGGTGCCCCCTGCACCTCCTCCAGCAGGGACCGAGGCAGCGTGCGTGTGAACAGCCCTGGAGGCCGCTGCCTTCCGAATCACCCCCAGCCTCCCCCATCCCGGTACATCTACCCGACAAGTGACGCCAACGCAATGCTCCGCCAGAGGCTCGGATGCCACCCACCCCCTGCCCAGCCCTGGTCTCCACAGCAACCGGTGGGACCACCATTCTCTCAGTCGCGTGTCCTCAGCTGAGGCCGGACCCTTGGCCGGCTCCTCAGAACCTGCATCTCATGATCGTTCAGTCGTACGTTGTACTGGCCCAGCCTCCAGCTCAGGGAGCAAGCCCTGCCACGGCTCCCGCTGCCGCCGTCCTGGGAGCCACACGGCCGAGCAGCCTCCTGATGCCCGCGGGCCCCTCCCCTACAGTCAGCTCCTGCCAGTGGCCAAGCGGTCCCTGTAAAGCATAAACTAAGCACATCTTTTCTTATTTAGAAAGTCCCAGTGGCTCCTTCCCGAAGTCGAAATCCATCTCAGGCCCTCCCCTCCTTCCGTGGCTGTTTCCCGGCCTGCCTTTCCCGGGAGGGCACCTTCGGCCTGCGGTTCTCTCACTCTCCTGGCGCGGGTCCTGACAAAAGCTTGTCCCCGCTCTCACCCCATTCTCAGGGGTCCCTCTGCAGGGAGCCTGCTTCCCCAGGAGTGTGTACACGCACGAACAGCCCTGAGTTCCCTGGGATGCACTGGCTGTGAAGGGTCCTCCAAGCTCCTCGTCACTCAGTGCCGGGTACCTGACTGGTGCAGCTTCATCACGCGCGTCAGGGATGGAGACAAAGACCTTCCTTATGTGGGCGCAGCCTGACCACAGTGGTTCCCGGCTGGTTTCAGAAACGCCTGGTGTTGCCTATAGGAGCCCACACCCTGGAGTGGGGGAGGGCTGGATTAACCCCACGTGTCCATTGTAGCAACAGCCACGGAAAGATTCCCAGGCTGCCACAAGTGTCCTGTGGGTGCTGAAGGCAGCGTCTCCGGGTTTCACGGCAACTGGAATGAGCTGGTGGCAAACTGGGCCGACGGGGTCTCCTGGGACGCGGGTGCAGGAGAGAGGCCACTCCACCGTCACCAACAGCACCAGGAGGAGCGGAAACTGATCCCAGAGGCTGGGGCGATGTGCGGGTAGATGCTACAGACTTTAGCCCTCAGCTGTAGATGCGTCAGGCTTTTGCCTTTGGTTTCATCTTGCTGCCACCTAGGCAAAAAAGAGCTGGCGGGCGGGGGTGGGGGGGGTAATATTTAACCTTTGACAAAAGAGAAAAACTTTCAAAAATCTAAGTCCAGGATTTTTTTTTTTTTTAATGCAACTTAGAAATGGAACCAACAGATTATTTCATTTAGAGAAATGTCTGGGATAGTGGTTACAAAAACAAACGAGGTGATTAGTGCTTATCTACAGATATCCAGACGTAACTTCATAAACATGAAAAATCAGGTGCCACATGGAGGTTTTTTTAAATTACATTACATAAACTCCATCTTTCCACTGACTATTCTATGCTGGTTGAATTATTAAGATTAATAAATCTTACATGAAGCTGAAATTCTCAGATAGTATGTAGTCCAAGACAAGAAATATTGGTTAAATTATAGATTCCAATTTTGACCAATAAGGAGTCAGTGAATGAGTTTTATATATTTGATTTAGAAAATAAAACTTGGTTTGAATATTCAAACTGTAGAATTTTTTAAGCTGCTTAATAATCTTCAGTAACAATCTTTATCATTATCTTTTTTATCTCAAGATAGTGAGATTTGAACTTGAGTTTAAAACAACTGTTATGAACTATCAAATGAGATGTATATGTTAAACCCTGAGAGATTAAAGGGAAGAGTCACTTTCATCTAAGAGTAAGGATTCAGCATATGATGGTGTTTGAGACGATTCTTTGAGGGGGTGACTGAGCTGAAAGTTGCAGAGAGGAAGTCACTTTGGGGGTGAGGCACACGCATGGCAGTCAGAGGATGCTTTGAGTGAGGATTTGTATGTCTGGGTGACAGAAATGCTGGGTGGATAAGCAAGCATAATCTGGCAATCGTGAGGGATATAGCTTTATGCTGGAAAACCTTGGGTTCCAAGTGTAGGAGTTTAAACTTCATGTGGTAGGTCGACATCTTAAGAAGCAAGTAAGCCAGCTCCAGACTCTCTTACCTGTCTGCTGGCCTCGAGCAAAGAACTCAGAAGCTGTGGGGCTAGAGAACCACACAGTGGAAAAAGTCGGGAGTCCAAGCACCACATTCCCAACAGGGTGGGAAGGAACACTGAGCTTCCAATTCACTGTTACCAACTTTTTGTGACAAGGACATTTTATCATGCAGCTGCCATTAACACAACACAGTGTCGCCTCGAGCTCACCAGCCTCAGCTCCGTGCTTCTACACGTTACCCACAGGGAGATGGAGGATGGGACAAAAGGCTGACACGGGCCTGCTCCCTGAGTCTCTCCTGCTTAAACAGACCTCTTCGGGGGACCAGAGCAGTCATCACTGAGGAAATTGATTGCATGGACACCGCACACTGCAAGAAATATTCTAACCTGACACATTGTCTCCCCAGATTCAAGGTTTGGTTGGATATAGACTAGAAAACTGACCGTGTTTAGCATAAAAGCTAACGTATTTAGCATTGTTTTCCCACCACCCCCTCGAGACCCATGAAGGAAACAATGTGAGGAAATCGCAAAGGAACGTTGACGTCATTGGCTGAGGTGTCATGAAGACGGGAGGTCAGAGGATGTGTGTCTTGCCCAGCACAGTCCAATGGTGATTTGGCGCAGTTGTTTCCCTGATAGACTAAAAGCAGCAGGAGCTCGGGGGCCCTGCTTGGCTATGCTCCTCACTTTTTCCTACCTCCCAACAGCTAGTAAGTCCGTGACAAGTAAAGAATGAATATGTAATGAGCAAATAGCTGGTGAAAGGAGAGGAAATACAGGTGCAAAAGACACCGTGAATCACAGCTGTGTGAATGGACGGAGGAACAAGAGCGATGAGCGTGGTGCAAACGCCCAGCCTGCGTAACTCTCTTGGTAGGTTCAGTTACTCAAGACGAGGCGCCCAGCTGGAGAAGCAGGCCCCCAGCACACAGCGGACGTCACCAGCCCTTCTGCTGAAGTTCTGTCTCGTGTCTTTTTCTCTGCAGCTCGGCTAAGCAGTCTCATCTCTGAGCCCAGCCCAGTCCCAGTGGTGTCTGCACCATCGCACTCAGCACTGGGTCAGCACCCAGGCGGGTCTCCAGACTTCCTGCTGGATCAGCCCAGCAGGCAACTCATGTTCAGACAGGAGGAGTCTTGAGAGAAGACTGAGGTCTTCAACTGACGTCTTTTACCTCTACCTGACTGTAGAGATGAGAAGGATAACCGAGGAAAGAAAGGAACACAGTCGCAGTCTTGGCCACGCACAGGGTTGTGGATAAGAACCCAGTCCTCTGCCTCAGTGTCCACTACAGGGGCCACGGTCGCCTGTGTGTCACAGGTAACTGAAGCCGAGTTGAACGCAACTTAAAATCCAGCTTCTCAGGTGCACCGGACACACTGCAGGCGCTCAGTCTGCCAGCACAGGTGTGAAGCATCTCGGCCGTCCCCGAAGGCCTGCTGCACAGCCCTGGCTTCACAGACACCAGAGACCAAGCCATTTCCTGCATGCGTGGGTAACGTCTGAGTCTAGAAGGATGCGCTCAGGAGTGGGCTCTGGGACTTCGGGGGTGTTTTCTAGTTCCTCCACCAGGAGACCCATTGAGAATCCCTTTTCTGACCCTATACCATAAAGAAGCATTGTTGAATGGCTCTTGCAGGGGCATTCAAATATAGATAATGCAGAATTCTCCCGAGCAACAACTATGGCGAAGGCAGTATTCCCATGAGCTACAACCTCAAGCTTGTTTTTGAAACAGGAACTTTGCTTTCTTTTAAACTGGGGTTTAATTTTCAGTGGAGCCACAGCGTCTCTGCAGCAGGATGTCTAACCTGCTCGCTTCCGAGGAAAAACCACCGTCCCTGAGTCACTGCCGCTTGAACTCGGCTGATTCAGAGCTGCGCCCCTGTTCCTCCTCCCAGGGAGTGAGCTGTACCTTCCAGAGGGCCTGCATCTTCTGTGTGTCTTCAGGGGAAGACATGTCTGGTTAGCTCCACTCCCGGATGCCACAGAGAGGAGTTCACCCCGTCTGGTCCTTGGCCATCAGCCTCCACTTCGGCCGAGGCTGCCAGCCGTCCCTAGCCGCCGTGCCCCTGGGCCCTGGAGCCCCGCGGCAAGCAGTGGCTCTGTTGCCACCCTCCCTGAGGCCCGAGCGGGTCTGGGTCGCTGTGGCAGGGCTGTCTCAGCTCCTCTGCCTTGCCCCCCGTGCCGCCCTCCTGTGCTGTGGGCCCCGCACCCAGGCGGACAGAGGGGCCTCTCCTGAGCCCTGCTTCCCACTGTGCCGTCCTGGGCGCCTTCTGACCAGGGCTCCACCGCTTAGAGAGCAGCAGGGGTGGGAGGCGGGACAGCGGGGCCGGCAGCTGCTCAGCCACTCAGCCTGGTCCGAGCGCTTTCCCTGCCCCAGAGGCCTCCGCACCCTCCTGCTTCTCTGCTCTGGGAAGACTTGCGTCCAGGCGGGGACAAAGGGCCGTCTGCCTTTGCGACCCCCAAGGCCCAAACACCTCGCTGAACTCTGTTCCTAGAGTCACCGTGAGTCTCTGGGGATTTCAGTCATCCCCTGCCGCGGTTTCCAGAAGCTTGTGTTGGAGCCCAAGAGTAAGAATCTAACTTTCAGTTTTAGATGCAGTCATCCTGTGTCCTGCCTTCAGTGGGCGCTTCCCGAGACCCCAGTGGCAGCCACGGACCCCGCGGGGAAACAGCGATGGAGGGAGCGGGGTCGGGGGGGGGGGTGGGCGTCCGGAGAGCGGATGGCCCTGGGACGTGGCCTTTAGCAGGCTCATGCCGCACGCTCTCCGAGGCAGACGCCGGGCTACTAGTGATCTCTTTGCAAGCAGATTTGTGCAATAGCACTTTGCCTTATAGCGTCTGGAATAACAGGCCTATTTTGTAATTCTCTTAGATTACAGGAGTCTCTGATGCTCTCTGTTCCGACCTGGAAATTCTCCTAACAGTTCAGTGGCCTGCTCTGCTTTTCTCTGGGTTCAGTTCAGTTCAGTCACTCAGTCGTGTCCAACTCTTTACAACCTCTTGAACCGCAGCACGCCAGGCCTCCTTGTCCATCACCAACTCGTGGAGCTTGCTCAAATTCATGTCCATCAAGTCAGTGATGCCATCCAGCCATCTCATCTTCTGTCGTCCCCTTCTCCTTCTGCCTTCAATCTTTCCCAGCATTAGGGTCTTTTCCAATGAGTCAGTTCTTCGCCTCAGGTGACCAAAGTATTGGAGTTTCAGCTTCAACATCAGTCTTACCAATGAACACCCAGGACTGATCTCCAATCAGGAAGGACTGGTTGGATCTCTTTGCAGTCCAAGGGACTCTCAAGAGTCTTCTCCAACACCACAGTTCAAAAGCATCAATTCTTCGGTGCTCAGCTTTCTTCACAGTCCAACTCTCACATCCATACGTGACCACTGGGAAAACCATAGCTTTACTAGACGGACCTTTGTTGACAAATTAATGTCTCTGCTCTTGAATATTCTGTCTATTTTGGTCATAACTTTCCTTCCAAGGAGTAAGCATCTTTTAATATCATGGCTGCAATCACCATCTGCAGTGATTTTGGAGTCCAAAAAAATAAAGTCTGATCCTGTTTCCATTGTTTCCCCATCTGTTTCCCATGAAGTGATGGGATTGGATGCCATGATCTTTGTTTTCTGAATGTTGAGCTTTAAGCCAACTTTTTCACTCTCCACTTTCACTTTCATCAAGAGGCTTTTTAGTTCCTCTTCACTTTCTGCCATAAGGGTGGTGTCATCTGCATATCTGAGGTTATTGCTATTTCTCCCGGCAATCTTGATTCCAGCTTGTGCTTCATCCAGCCCAGCGTTTCTCATGATGTGTACTCTGCATAGAAGTTAAATAAGCAGGGTGACAATATACAGCCTTGACGTACTCCTTTTCCTATTTGGAACCAGCTGTTGTTCCATGCCCAGTTCTAACTGTTGCTTCCTGACCTGCATATAGGTTTCTCCAGAGGCAGGTCAGGGGGTCTGGTGTTCCCTTCTCTCTCAGAATTTCCCACGGTCTACTGTGATCTGCACAGTTTCTCTGGGTGGTTCTTCAGTTTAGGCCATAAAAGGAAGCCAGGTGCATCCTCGCTGGTCCAGAGCTTAAGGCTCTGCCTTCCAGTGCACAGGGCACGGGTTCGAGCCCTGGCTGGTGACCTAAGACCCCACGTGCCTGGTGGCAAAAAAAAAAGAAAGAAAGAAAAGCATAAAACAGAAGCAATATTGCAACAAATTCACTAAAGACTTTGAAAATGGTTCACATTTTTTAAAAAGTCTTACAGAGAAATTTCAGATGAAATTCAAGATATAAGGTAATTATGGGTTGAAGAGATTCAACAATGTAAACTGTTGTTAAGACCCTAATATGGGTTTCAGTTTCATAAATAATATCATCATTTTGTACCCTACATGTTCTCTACCATTTCACCCATATTTTCTCTATTGAGAGTCTAGTTTAGCAACTCCAAAAATGCTCACAGATCAGTACTGAGAGTGAGAATTGAATGCATAGAAAATCATATATATTCATACCCACAAAGACAGAACTGTTCAGATTTCTCTCATAGCAAACTGCAACCAAAATCATAATCAACGCCTAGTAAATGTCAGGCTTGCTATGTTGCTATATATCTTCCCATCCTGGCTTTAGTCAAGATAAACAAGAATTATTGCTCAGATGACTTCTCAGAATCTTCAGACTTGGTAGAAATGACAAACATGAGTAAAATGTTAGGAACGTATTTGCACAGAGTGAGAAACTCTCTTTGAATCAAGAGCATCGCTTGTTCCTCATGTCCTAGTCAGCTAGTTCTCATCAGCAGCGTAGAGAGGTGGGTTATTGTACACATTTCAGCTCTGAGCTGTGGGGAAAGGAAGCAAAGTGAGCTTTCTTTAATAATTGGCATAAATTTCACAGTTTCCAAAAGCAAAATAACTGATGCATAAACATTTTCAAAATAGGGTTTTTGTGTTTTTTTTTCCAGCAACGTAATGCAAATCATTGGGCAAACTAAACCGTCTTCTCCTCCACGGCCACGTGAAGTCAGGACACCTTTAGGGCAGACTCACAGGTCCTTCTTGCTTTCCCCAAAATAAACACGGAGTTCTTAGTTTTATTTTCTCTAAGTGGTCTTCATTTCTTTTGGGTTTATGTGTTAGAGGTCAAACCATGACCTTATAAAACATGACCTGAGGTGCTAAGGGGGCCTGTGGAGAAGACTCTAAATGGAATCCACTATAAACGAAGATACAATTAAACTCCATCTTACCCATGTGTCAACAGTTAAAAGCTCTCATCTACATTCTCTTTAAATTTCTATGTATATTTCATCTTTATAATGCTTTTCTCTTTTGTGTAAGTTTTAGGAATTTGGAAACTGGAGTTTCAGAAAGACATAAAGAATGTGTGCTAATAAAATGCCTTCAGTCAATAAAGGGAACCTTGTTTCATATAGTTAATAGCTCTATTCTACACACACAGTAGATTTGTTCTAATTTCAGGTACATAATAAACCACATTCATACAGCGCTTGGAACTTTGCCATCACTTGTTGGGATCCATGAAGAAATGAAATCCTCTGGGACATGTAGGCCCACTCGTACAGTGGCAGCAGATGGCATTTGGGACCACACAAATCTTAAGTATATTTTAGACACATTTTTCAGACTAGCTCAATATTAGGCCTTCATTTCATCCCAAGACCCTGATAAGTTAAAACTGAGAAACGCTGTGATTATCACAGAAGTTCGAGAAGGAACCAGTTGGCTTCACGATCATCTTTAAATGAGCTCCCAGGGTCCCGGACTTTCAGGAGTGTGACAGGCAGCCCCTTCAGCCGCCTGGCGTGTCCCGTCACTCACCTTTCAGCATTTTCATTCCTTGGTCATGGCCACGGCGATGAGCCAGAGGGGATAAAAAAAGAAGCGACTGAGTCATTTACTTACCTCAAAATCAAACCAAATATTTGTTTGGGGTTCCAAATATTTAGATAATGTGCCCACTAATTTTTATTTTACTTCATGTTTTGCACATCCTTTTCCAGAGCCAAAATGCCCTTTCCTCCACTTTATTTATTGATTTAAATGTCTTATGTAAAAGTAAACAGGAACAGATGATTTTTTTTTTAAGAAAACACTTTGGTTCTTATGTGCCCAGTGAAAAACTTTATTTTTCTCACCTTTTAAATATTTTTCTGTATATTTAGTTTTCAGCATCCCAAGTAGGTTTCACGGTTTCTTTGAGTTTATTCTGTTTGTGGTTCACTGAATTTTTGAATATATAAATTTTTGTCTTGAACAATATTTGGGAGGTTTTAGTTGTTATTCTTTGAAATAATATTTCTCCAAACATCACTCTTTCTGCCCCACTTTGACTTTCCAGTGCTGTGAGAGTGAGAATTTTGAGATCATTCCATAGCTTCCTTAGACTCTTCATTTTCTTCAATTGTTTTTTTTCCTCTATAATTCAGATGAAATGATTTCTATTCATTGACATTTAAGTTCATTGACTTTTCACTCTACCTCCTACATTCTACAAGCAAACCTACCCATGAGATTATTCAGTTTTATCTATTGCATTTCTTAGTTCTAAAATTTCCATTTCATAGCTTCCCATTTTCTCCTGAGAACTTCACTTTTATTCATTTCAAGAGTGTTTACCTTGATCTCAAGGAGCATAGTTATAGTAGTTGCCTTAAAGTCTTTCTCTGATAATTCCAATATCTGGGTCACATTGAACTTGGCATCTGTTGATAATCTTTTCCTCTGAGTGTTGGTCTTAATTTTCTGGTTCATTGTACTTCAGATAACTTGGGATTGTATCCTGGAGATTTTTAATACTACACTATGAAATTTTGAATCCTGTTAAAATCTTCTGGAAAATATTAAATTTTGTTACTGTTGTTTTAACAGGAAATCCACTCAGTTATCCTTCCCAGCTCCGGGGCCCCATTGGGCTTTCCTTTAGGGTCATAGTTGCTTGTGAAGGTCTATTCAGAAGGTCTATTCAGTCAGTAGAGCTAAGACAAGAGAAGGAAAAATAAGTAATAAGGATTTTTCATACTCTTCATATACTGGGTCCTTTTTTAAATCAAGTTTAAGTCCTTTGGCCAGAAAGACAAGTCTCCGCTTAGATTTTTAGATTTTCATGTAGTCATTACTGCCAGAGCACCAGGAATTGAACTGCCAAACAAGAGGGCCAGGAGGAAGAAGTGATGGCCAAAGAGAAAACAATAAAAGGGGTCTTTTTCCCACACCCAATGCAGAGAATCCTCTTCCTGGTCCTTGGACAGATAGACGGTGTTTGTCTGAAAAATACACTGTTTGTGTCCACTGGACAGTCCCTAACCCAGGCAGCCTTCAGGGCAAAGATGGGAGCTAAAGAGGAAACTCAGCCAGCAGGGATTCTTAAATCCTGACTTTTCTCCTTAGAGGCTTGGCCAGGGTTAACACCCAGAGCCCTGGGGCAGTTGCTTCTGTTTTAATTGGTGTTTGTATGGTAATTAGGGTTTCTCTGATGGCTGGTGGTGAAGAATCCACAGTGCAGGTGAAGGTCTGCGGTGCAGGAGACCAATGTTTGAAGCCTGGGTTGGGAAGATCCTCTGGAGAAAAGTGAGAGTGAAGTCACTCAGTCGTGTCCGACTCTTTTTTTTTTTTTTTAAATTTATTTATTTATTTATTTATTTTTAAA